>CM049385.1:21538241-22095741 GCA_026937815.1 Etheostoma perlongum | reverse complement strand
GCCAAAAGTACAGTCACACCAGAGTCCAGAAAGGATAGCGTGATGGAGAAAATAAATCTAAAAAATCCCTGCAGCCAAGCACTGGCAGGTGGCGCCCTACATCAGCAGGGTTCTCACAGATAGAGAAGTGACCTGCGCTACAGAGCTGCTTGCGTCAGTCCTCACAAAACCCCTGCTCAGAGTGCATCGTGGGTAAAGTCTGCCCCAGACAAGAGAGGTCAATCCAGACAAGATTAGTCAAAAAAATAATGCGACCTTTACGGATAAACGAAACTTAAAGAGAAAGTGACCTATTCTTATCCATACGTGCACACAGCCTAATTTGTTTTTATTAAAAACAGCCAACAGCAAATGAAAAAAAAATTGGTTTAGTGCTCTGAGAAACCAGCGAGGATGTTAATCTGGAGAATGAACTGTTCTTTGCTGTACTGTAATGTGCTCCGATCTAATTGACCAGCGAAGGCCATCAGATAAAGGTCTGTCATGTGGGCCTTCCACATCCTGAGAGTTACCTGCCTGCCGGCCTCTCTAGCTGTTCTTCGGGGCTTGCATTTTTAATATTTTAATAATATTGCAATATGTTAAAAGGAGATTTTTTAAATTTTTTTTAAAATCACAAATAAATGCAATTACACTGTGGTCGCGAGACCTGCGAGAGTAAAGCAGTCTACAGAGGAAGCATCAACTTGCCACGCTTTGCTGTACCTTGACCTCGACAGAACACCGTGAAAGCTTTAGTGTCAAAAAAAGGAGCAGTCGTCAGTTGTATGGGAATATTTTTGGCTTTAAAAAAATAGATGCTGCACAGCATCAGGTATTGTGTAAACACTGCCTTGCCAACATTGCTCCTTCGCGGGGCAACACTACTACTAACTTGTATCAGCACTGACTGAAAATCGTAATAGTGGTTATAAAAAAAAAATTTTTTTTAAATTACTGCTAACCTAGTCATGCTTTGCCAGACCTTCCTTTACAGAGCTGCAGAGGAGGGTCTTGGATGGTGCCAAGCGCCAGATGGAGCCACGGGGCCTCTGCTATAGGCCTCGGGAAGGAACTTTTTTTGGTGGAACATGTGTACGTTCAAAAGTGGTTTTAGTTGGCCGCCTGGGTGGCTTTCCTGGTAGAGCAGGCGGCCATATATACCATATATAGAGATTTACTCCTTGACGCAGCGGCTGCAGGTTCAACTCCGAACCTGCAGCCCTTTGCTGCATGTCATTCCCTCTCTCTCTCTCTTTTAAGTCTTCATCTCTCCTATGAAAATAGAGGCCTAAAATGCCCAAGAAACGTTGTTTTAGTCGTGCAACAGAAAACTCAGATTGGACAGACAGTCTAGCTAGCTGTCTGGATTTACCCTGCAGAGACCTGAGGAGCAGATCTCTCAGAAATCCACCGCAGGTTAGAATTACAACACCAAGGAAGAGGAAGGTGACGGATATCTGGCTGAAAAGAGTGACATCCAGCAGAATTTCCGGCGGCACCGGAACAATGCCGGAAGTGAAACGTTGTGGCTATGGACCACTGCCCACCCAACAGACTGTTTACCAAAGCTCCTGTCTGCTAAATCAACAGCCTCTTCCCTACATTACAACCTGCCTGACGCTCCACGTGTCTCACTGACTGACTCCCAGACATCAGCTCCACTTTGTCTTAGTGATGCTTCTCCCAAAAAGCGCTACAGAGTGTCTGCCTGCTTGTCTGCCAGCTTGCTGCTCCCATAAAGACGCAGGAATGGGGGACCAATCTCATTAGGGGAAGATTACGCCAAATCTGTTTGCTGTCCCTGCGCTGTTGCCGCTGCCGCAGCAGCTGTGTGAAGCTTTGAGTGGCAATGCTACTGTTTTGCTACTGGCTATTGTACCAACTAACATGCACGCAAACACACACACACACGCAAACACACACACACACACATACACACACACACACTTTCCACACAATCTAAGCTGTTATGAGAAACTAATCACCGCTGTCACTGGTTTGGAGCCGGAAAGTTAGCGGTGGCCTGACCAAGTTAGTGTGTGTGTGTGTGTGTGTGTGTGTGTGTGTTGTCTTGACTGTATGCTCCAAGCCCACAAACAAGTCCCAAAACACCCAGGAAAGATGAGGAACAGACCAAAGACAGAACCCGAAAAAGGCTATAATGTTAAAAAGAGGGAGAGAGAGAGAGCAAGAGAGAAAGAAAAAGAGAGAGAAAGCAACAAGTGCATAAGAGACTAAACTTGGGAGGGAGAGGGAGGGATTGAGGGCGAAAGGGAAACACGTGAGGAGGTTAAATGTAACAGAGGCTTTATTGTTTGTGGTTCTTTTGGGGGGAGGGGAGGGGGGAACGAAGCGAGCAAAGGAGGACTAGGGAGAAGGCTGAGGGGAGGAGACGAGGAGGAGGAGGAGGAGTGAGAGAGTGGGAACAGCGCGTTGGCAGAGGCCACAACGTCAGACAGACCTGCAGACGGAGGCCTCCCGACCAAATAAGCAGCACTATAATCAGACTAATGCTGCTCAGGGGACGGCACAGGACCAGACACACTGCAGTAAGGAGGCTTTCCATGCTCAGGTCGCCCACTGACTTCACTCAAAGCCCCCATCAGCATGTGTGCCAGGCAAAGCACTCGGCATTTTGTCCTGGATAGTCATCTCACGAAACTGGGGACATTTCAGTCACATAGGCGGGAAGAATGTTGAGAATGAAATGAATAGTTCTACATTTTGAAAACCTATTTGTTTACTTGTAGAGAGTTAGATGAGATTAACACCACTCTTATGTCTGTGTGCATGGAGCTGGAGCCAGGAGGCAATTAGCCTTAGCATGACGACTGGAAACGGGGAAATAGTTAGCCTGGCTCTGTCCAAAGTTCAAAAGTCTTCACACTAACACCTTTTAAGCTCACTGATTAACATGTTTTTATGTCGAGTTACCCTAAAGAATAGATAAATGAAATCAAAGAACTGAAATACAGTGTTTTACTTTTTGAGCTTTAGAAGTTCTGATGGGCAAAGCCAGGCTGTTTCTCCCAGTTTCCAATCTTCATGCTAGGCTACATGTAGGCTAATCGACTGCTGGTTGTAGCTCCATACTTAACCCACAGACATGAGAGTGGTGTCGATGTTGTCATCCAACTCTCAGAGAGCCAGTGGGCAATGGAGCCAATTTTGAAGTGGAAATAAAACAGATTGGGCAAAAACAGAAACATGATTTATTATGAGTGGGGAATGTATCTTCTATTAGATCTAATGTATCTTCTTTAAAACAGTTTAAATAGATTGCACCTAGTGAGTTTGTATTTTAGACACTTTTCCCACAGTTCTGAAATGTCCTGGTTCGGGATGATGGTCCTGAAAAGCAACACACACACACACACACACACACACACACACACACACACACACACACACAGCACAAGCAGCAGATCTGTGTAGGGGCCGAGTGGTTTCCCTGTCTCTCTTACTAACTCTTGCACTTACTTGTTTTCTCTCTCCATCTTTGACAGATTTTGAGTAAATACCAGCAAACAAGCAATTATTTCTGGCAGCCTGGGGCCCTTTGCTCTTCCAAAAGACATGGAGCAGAGGGAGAGGGGGTGGATGAAATCACCCTAACAGATGTGATTTAAATCAATATTGCATTATATGTGCCTTTATTTATTTAAAAATTTGAAATTAAAAAAAAGTAACACAGGGAACCAAACCAAAAAAGGGCCCTGTGATGACTGCTGCCCTTCGCTTGACGGAATAATTGCTTTCAATACGTCAGGGGTTTTCATTTTTTAATTTCCTTTTACCCCCTGCCTGTCCTTCTTCTGTGTTCCTCCAGGTCTGAGCAATCCCCCCAATGTTAAAATAATATCTTAAAAAAATGTAAAAAATAAAAAAAATCATCCGAGCTGTCAAACGTAGACTTTTAACACAAACCATCTGGTGGAACGATGGAGGTAAACAGGCGCAAACAGAACCGGACTGGGAGGAAGAGGAGGGGGGAGGGAGGGAGGCAGTTGAGGGAGGAGAAGAGAAGCAGAGATCCTAAGAGAGGGGAGATGGGGTGAGATAAGCCGAATGTTACGGAGGAGGAGTTGGAGCAATAAGAGACGGAGCTGGAACGGTGGGGAGAAGGAAAAAAAGTGGAGAATTTGGATGCGAGGGAGGGGAGAGGTGGAGGATGAAGAGGAGGAGGCGGAGGAACGGATGATGGGGAGGGGAGGAGGGGGTGGAGAGGGTGACAACAATGTAGTCTGGGAACAAATTAAGGTGTTGTAGTCGAGGTTTGACAGAAGGAGAGGAGGAGTGGGAGCTTCGAACACTCTTTCGTGTTGCATCCATCATTACAGAATACGGGACAATAGGAGGGCTCTGTTCCAAAGAGCTATGAAACCAGTCGGAAATTTAAAAAGTTAGCTCACACTAATTGTAACATCGTTTATTTATTAAATAGGTCTGATTAAATCACATTCAGGACATGTGGCACTCATTGATTTTTAGAGCATTTACATTTCAAGCCAAATGCTTGAAATGTAAATGCTATAAAAATCAAAAGACTGGTTAGGGAAACATCGTTGTCATGGTAAATAAGCCATGGGTGAAGGTACTGTGTTGAGTCTTTGGCTACCACAGTATTACCGTAAACCGAAGATAAGCAGTAAGAAAACATTGTTGTAAACTGAAAGAAAATGAAAACGATATCCTTTGGGAAAACCAAACTGAAACGATATTGTCTGGTTATAAAAAAAAATGAATTAAAAAAAATGAACGTACCGGTTATTTTGGTTTAGTTTAGTAGCTTTAATAAATAACTACAGAAAAAAGGAAACGCATGAACTTCCGTCAACTCTCGGGACACGGAACCAAGAAGCTGAACGGCTGGGACGCTCCAGGAGATGGCGCTGGGCGGCAGTTGCTTCACAATTAACCCCTGTTGTCTTTCACATGCAGTCTTGTCTGAGTAAAACAAGATTTAAATAACAGCGTGATTTCAAAATTGTAGTAGATCAAATGCCATTGACTTTTCATTCCATTCAACTCAGATCTAATGTCACGTCTAATCAACAGGGGTCAGGATAAAGATTTCCATAAGAAAATATTTGAACCCAATTCTCCAACCATGTATTTTGTTTGTATACTGTATGTAGCTACATACTTCTGAGAATTGTTACCTGGCCCTAACAAAAACTACTGTAAAACTAAAACTCAATACATAAAAACTAAGTCTTTGTAAAACACTGAAACTGAATTAATACTATCTAATGATACATACAGTACAAACTAAACCTTTCTAAAAAAATACACTGAAACTACACTAAAAGCACACTGAAAACTAACTAAAGCTAAACAAAATACAATAAAAACTAACTGAAAATTCTAAACTAGAATAACCTTCCTGCAGAGCATAGTTTTTACTAATGGGCACCCATTTTGTTTCCATCATGCACGCCCACAAGGAAACCGTTACAAGCACACTGCCAACAGTTTCACACTGCTCCGCTCAGCGCTGGCAAAGGTGCCTGCAAAGACACTCAAAAAGAGGACTGCTAGCTAGCAAACACAGATGCTAGCAAACAATGTAGGATTTGAAACATTTCCCATATCGGTGGAATTTCACGTTAAAGTGTGCAGCAAAACTGTCCAATATAAACAGGATTCCTAGCAATACTGTGCACATTTGTGAGCAGTGCCCACACACCATGTGTCGGTCTCTGTACAGTGATCAGTGAAAGTTTTTTTTTAAGACTATATGGGAGAGGAAATATAGTTTGGGTGAAGACGGGTGTGAAATGAGTTTTGGAAACGTCAGTTCCATGGTGTCTTACCTTTAGTTGAGACAGCAGCAGGGCAGCAGCAGAAACATGGGAGGAAGGAAGAAAAAGACTTTAATTAGCATGATGGTTTTAGTAAACACTTCCTCTGCTAGTCTAACCTGGGTCAGTTGTGGCTGGTCACATGGTTGATCAAAGCTCAAAGGTAAAATGCACCACTGCTGCAGCTTTGACACACTTTCTTTTACGGCTGGGCCATATGGAGAAAATCAAATATCGATATTTTTGACCAGATACATCAATATCGACATGTTTAACAAAAAATGGCTATCATACATACGCATGCCTCTAGTAATGGTTCTAGGATACAGGCTAAAGGTGACGGGAAGCAGCGGAATGAAGATTCTTCTCAAGAGGTGGAGGAGGCAGTATGGAGTGGTGGACGCTAGCCATGCTAGCAACCTGATGTCCAAACTCACACAGTAATTACTTCGGTCCTGACCGAAACATCTGCTAAATATCTAAACACCTCTGAATGGTTTGCCATGAAATGTTGTACAGAGAGTCACGGCCCCCAGAGGGTGAATCCTAAAGAAAATGGACATCCCCTGACTTTTGTGGTTTTAAGTGAAATGTGTTTTGGTTTCCAATGATGGAAGACAATGAGATTCCCACATGATTTGGCTGTACTTTGTTTAAAATGCTTATAGAGCGGCAAAGATTAAATTAAATCGCCTAACTATTTTGAAAATGTATGAATTGGTTTGAGTTATTTCAACAACAACAAGTTCAAATTCTCTTATTCCAGCTTCTAAAATGTCTTCTGGTTTCTTAGCTCCTCTGTAACAGTAAACTGAATGTCTTTGAGTTGTTGACAAAACAAGACGTTAGCGGACGTCATCTTGGGGCTTTGGGAAACACGGATTGTCATTTCTCACCATTTTCTGACATTTTATGGGCCAAACAATTTATCTATTAATCAAGAAAAAAATGAATGAAAATAAGCATTAGTTGTGGCCCTAAATGCTAATTAGTAGGTGAGCATGCTTACACGTACAATTAACCAAGATGGTGAACATGGTAACCAGTATGTCTACTAAACATTAGCATTTAGCTCAAAGCCCTGCCTATTGATTAAGGATGAGTGTGTTGACATTATCTGCGTCTGTAATAAGACTGGAAACAGGACGTGTCCTTTGATATCCATCTTGTGTTAGCCAGGGAAAGGCTCAACAAGGGAAAAGATTAATTAGGGGGAAAATAGAGTTGAACAATCTCAGTTTTCCACTGATAACAAGGTACAAAGAACACCTGAGTGCAATCACAGCCCAGTAGCACGCTCCTTAACGATGTCAAAGACTCCTCCCCCCTTCCCTCTCTCTGTATATTCCTCCTTGTGGTGGCATGGCCCCTGTCAGGTGACATGGGAGCTGATGAGGCCTGACAGAAGGTCAGCGACCCCACTTCCTACTGTAATTGGCCCTGGGCGATAAAGCGGCCCCCTGGGACTGGGGGAGATGTGGACTTGGTGTGGCGGGGAGGAGCGAGGAGTTGTGGAATGGGGTGAATAACAGGGGTCCAGCGAGGCCTCTTCTAACTCAAGCGTTTGGTAACACGCTAATTAATTTTAAGAGTTAGGACCCCCACCCCACCCCACCTGCACGCTCTTCTGGCCCTCGCTAGAAACAGATGTTAATCTGAGAGGGATGGGAAAGGAGTGGTGGGTGATACGGCAAACGCTGCTGAGCCAAACCCAGATACAGATCTCCAGAAGAGGAGAGGAAAAGAGAGCGGAGGATGACAGAATAACGAGAGAGAAAAAGAATGTTCCAAAAAGGATCTGAGTCACTTCGCCGCACCCCCTCCCCGACAGGTGAAGCGGATGACAGTGCAATTTCACACCTCGCTGAGCGAACGGCAGATATTTCTGTGTTAGCGAGGAGAACAAAACATCCTCCTGAGAACACACACACACACACACACACACACACACACACACACACACACACACACACACACACACACACACACACACACACACACACACACACACACACACACACACACACACACACACACCAGTGTATCCTGTTAACACTTTTGTGTTACACTGAGAGAAAAAACACAATGGCCTATTGATGAGATGTGTGTGAGTGTGTGTGTGTGTGTATAAACAGACACGTCTGTCTTTGAAGAAGAGGAGGGGACGGGGGGTCTTTTCAAGAGGCATTTGTAACTTAATGAAGATACAGTGAGGATGGTGTTGGGGGGGGGATACACAGACAACACCAGCAGTAAGCGCAGGATAATGGGAGTAAGAAGTTTTTTTCTGCCTAAAATGTCAGGGGGGATCTGGAAGTGATCTGTGGCCCTGACATGGAAACAGGAGGGGGTGGAGTCTGTGTGTGGTTGGGGAGGGGGGGGGGGGGGGGGACGTCCAGGGAGGCCCAGTTGTTGTAACCTCTGACCTTTCGGCACGCTCCAGGGCCTCCCAGAAGCCACTTCAAATGCACCCTGCATGGGAGCCCCCCGTGCCCCAGAGAGAGAAGTGTGTGTGGGGAGGGCGGGTCTCAGCTGTCATCGCAGTCACAGAGACACATGTACACTAAAAGCTAGTCACAAAACTCTTTCTGCGTCCGTTTCTGTGATTCTATTAACCACGAGTCCAGAGCCACACACACACACACACACACACACCACCTTTAATTTCTCCTTTCTTTTTCCATAGGTAAAGGTGAATGCTTCCAATGTCCAATTGTAAATAATTAAAGCTTATTTTATAAAGAAAACCTCAGACTGACAATGATTATCAAAAACTGCTCAGTTTGTGTGCACAAAGCTATGTGAATCTACTTGCAGTAATACTGATCGTATGTACAGTAAATGATGAATGTGAAATCCCCCCCCCAAAAAAAAAAAAAAACAAAAAACATGAAGTAAAAAAAGAAATAATTAAAAAAGCATTGATCAAGCATTGTGGAGCAGAGAACAGTGTGCGGACTGGATTGGCCTCTTTGACTCAGCACCTGTTAAAGAGTTTCCTTTAATGTACATTTCTTTTCCCCACAGTTCATGACACATTTGGTGTCTTTGGGAAATTTGGACCTCAAAGAGATTTAAATACAGTTCGGTGACTTTGGAGACAAAGTTTGGCTGCCTTTTTTTGCATATCAATTGAAAACAAAGTATGCTTTTAAATAAAAAGAATAAACATAAAAGGGGAATTTCAAAGCCAAGGCGCATCTTAAAGATGACGATATGTACGGATATTTTTTAACTTTGTATCAATAACATTGGATCAAAGCGATATATCGATCTAGATCGATGTATTGTTGCACCCATAGACTTGTAGCCCTAATCAGTGTTTGCTTTTTTTTGTCTCTCTTTCTCCCTCTCCCTCCAAAATGTTTCAGCTCTGTGCTCTTGGATCCTCTCTGCTTTCCACACACACAAACACTGCAGACTGTACCAAAACCTCAGCGCAGCTCCACTCTCCTCTTCACTGTCCTGCAGAGCATTAGACTTCCATCTCAGCGTCTGTCTTACTCCGTTGGCTTTAGCGTGTGTGGTCTGATTAGTCAGGCCCGTGGGCTTTAGCTCTGACCCGGGGAGTCTGCGCTGCGGTGGGTGACTGAGGCAGTTTGATGAGGGTGAATTGCAGAGTGAGGAAACACGATATCATCCTTGAGCTGTCCACCTCCAGGGAGAAAGCAGACCCAGAGCGCCCTTATGCCAACCCTGTCCTGCCCCCCCCCTCCCCCATTCTTCTCATAGCCCTGCGGCTATTTGTGACCTTTTTAAAAAACACCTGACGGGAATCTATCATCTCTCTCACACACACACACAAAGTTGCATGCACTAGGGCTGCTCAACTATGGAAATAAAACGATCATAATTTCTTTGGTCAATATTGAAATCAGGATTATTGTGATTGCTCATTGACTGTTGGAAATAGGTTTCATAAAAAACAGTGAACTCAACAGAAATTCCCCTTAATACTTTGCCTGTTAAACTTTAGGATTTCCCCTTCCAAATAATTGATCGACAGGAGCCGAAATCGCGATCAAAATCAGATTAACTGCACAGCCCTAGCGCGCGCGATATTGATCCACTACACATGAGGGAATTCCCTTCCAGCTTTAGCCTCCTACAACAGTAGCACACACTTCCAAGAGACCGAGGGCGGATTGCTCATTTACTTTGGCTGTGTCAGAGCAGGCAGCAGCCACCTTGGCCAGACCGACTCTTCCTGGGTCTCTCCTGGCCCACAGAGCAACAACAACTAAGACAGAGACAGAGAGGAACCCGGAGGAGAAAAGGGAAATATTGGACTTTTTCCCTCCACTACATTTATTTGACAGCTTTATTTACTAAAAACCTTTATCACCATTATACCATTATATCATCACTGTCGGGGAAAACGTTGTGTCCAAAAAATGCTGATTTGAAACCATTTTATTGAGCTTCGTTAAAAAAAAGAAGAAGATGAAATCGCTTTGTCACTGAAACCCACAGACAGATGTAAAGAGTGACTAATAGCATTGATTTATGAAAGATAAATGACAAGATATGGATATACAAGGTTTCTACCCAACAACAATAGATATATATAAAATATGTGATAGCTGCTCCACCTCAACATTAAAATTCTGCACACAAGTTAATGCATCACTTCCAATAATATGGTATATAACACTGACAGGGTTACTGCATAATGGGTGCTTTGTGTGCTTTTAAATGCAAGTTAATGGAATGTAGTTTAGTTACATCAAGTCCATTACATTTACTTATAAACTGCAGTTACGTTAAGTCCAAAAACACATACAGATGAGTGTGGCATAACTCTGTTTTTCCAAAACTTTCTTCAGTATGTCATATGTAATAATATTGGTCACAAACAGGGCTGAGTACCAAACTTTGATACTTTTTAGGCATTGACTGAATAGCTTCCTGAGTAGTCAGGGCATCGGTGCATCTATAGGTATCAATAACCATAACCAGTCCTAGACACAGAGACATTTTACTGCAGAATTAATACTTTTACTTTGAATACTTTATGCATATTTAGTTCACATATAACAAGAAAATGTTTCTGTACTTTAAAAGGGTTTTGAATGCAGGTTGTTATATCCAATTTTTTACTTTAGTAATGGTTTTGAGATTTTCTTTAGCCACTGAAGGATAAGGATGAAGAAACGGAGAGACCGGGGAAGAGAAAGAGAGGCGCTGCCAACCACCCACTAGCGTGTGTCACTGTTCCTAGTTAATTTGAAAAGCACCAGCTCTCCAGCCAAAGAGTAAAAACACATGATGCCGGTCATTACTTTAGGCTGCCTGATACAAGAGCTGGGCTACAAAAGTAAAAGAGGTGAAGGGGTTGAGAGTTGTACCTGATAATATGTGGTTGTAATGATGTTATTGCACTGAGGGACTGAGACAAGTCCAGCTGAGCAGGAAGCACAGTAAACAGGCTGAGAGTTTCTAAGCAGACACACACAAGTGGCGATAGTGTGGTCAGAGGGGACGGGAGAAGAAAAAAAAAATAATAGAATAAATCACTTAGTCCTTCATTTTCTGTGAAGGCACGCACAAGAAATCAGCAATGCCCTGCACATTTCCACAAACAACTGCTGGCCATATTGGTGATCACAACTGGCATCATTCCCCAACTGGGTTTATTTGGGCTCGACACTCAACAGATTGAGCTGTGTGAGTCTCTGTGTGCTGTGCTCACCATCGCACTTGTTCACACACACACACACACACACACACACACACACACACACAGAGTGAAATATTGACACAAAATGCTGGAAGCTTGGCTATTTTGTGCAGCAAAAAGCCGGAAAGGCCTCGTCTTTCAATCATTCAAATCTTGGCCCCTCTTGCTCTGTTTTGGTTAACGTCTTGCTGCTTTTGATGGCCTGAATGCATAACACATGCTAAACGCGTGCACTCATGAAAATGCAAGGCAATCTAACAGAGGCGGAGCATCCACGCATTAAGCTCGTAGGGCCTGGGACACTTATGAAGGCTTGGTGTGATTTAGAGGAAACAGACCTTCAGCTAGGACCTCCAGATTATCAGTTTCTCTATAAATACAGGTCCTGGAGAACATCCCAGCAACCTACAATGGCAGACACCATGAATTCTGGAGTCAATGAGCCTAACAAATGTTAACAATGTAGCCCCTCTCACCCTCGCCCCTTTTTCAGCCCCCAACCGCCGGGACCATTGTAGCAATTAGTATAATGAATGTGGTTTTGCTGGTAGGTAATCACATACTGTATGGCGCAGCCCCCTCTCCCCACATACAGGCTCTCGGCTATGAATGCTTTGGTTTCATTACAGTCCTCCCCTCCCAAAAAAAATAAAAAACTCCCACTTGCTTTCCCTCTGTCTTTCTCTTCCTCACAAGCTCGCCTCCTAACTCCTACACCCTTCCCTTCCGCTCCGTTCAAATCTAAACAAAAGACACATCTGGTCTCTCTCTTACCCCCCTTTTTCCCCTCTTGCTTTCTTTCTCCTTAACTCCCTGCTTGTTTCTTCTCTGAGTCTTTTTCAACTGTTTCTATCAGTCTAAGAGCAGCACTTTGTTGGTGGGAAGAGCCGGGTGAAGGAGCTTAGTTAGAGGGTCAACCACTCAACTTAAGACTGTCGCTGGAGTCCGACTCACTGTGAAAGACGAGCACTGTATCCCACAACCTTGTGTATTCAAACGCCTAACGACTGTTTATGTATTCAGTGTTTGTATACTACATCACTTTTGTCTGATGTAACCCCACAGCCTGTCAGATGAGGTACACCTTCATCAACACACTACTTGTCCTGTTCCAGATGTGTTCATTTGAATGGATTTTACTCTGGATTTTATTTTATAAAAGTGGATAAAATGAAAGTTAAAACAATAGTTTTATTTTGATGCAATTACTGTCAATGTTTAGGCCTGTGTGGTCAAGTTTGCGCTTGTACTACTTCCTTGGAGTGGCAGGAGCTTAAAGTTTTAAAATTGGTCAATTACTTTTAGCTAACTATTTCAACTGTTGATGTAACTTTTAGCTAACTATTTCAACTGGTCATGTTATTTTTAGCTAACTATATCAACTGTTCATGTAACTTTTAGCTAACTATATCAACTGTTCCTGTTATTTTTAGCTAACTATTTCAACTGTTCCTGTTATTTTTAGCTAACTATATCAACTGTTCCTGTTATTTTTAGCTAACTATTTCAACTGTTCCTGTTATTTTTAGCTAACTATTTCATCTGTTCCTGTTATTTTTAGCTAACTATTTCAACTGTTCCTGTTATTTTTAGCTAACTATTTCAACTGCTTGTTATTTTCAGCTAACTATTTTACCTTTTTATCCATTACTTTTAGCTAACTATTTTAACTTCCTTATTTATAGCTAACTATTTTCAGTGCTTATGTTACTTTCAGCTATTTTAACTTTTAAGCTCTTTCAACAGTTTGTCATTTTCAACTTTTTATCCATTTTAGCTAATTATTTAAACTTTGTTATTTAACTATTTTGATTTTAGGAGTTAATGTGTTACTTTTAGCCAACTATTTCAACTGTTCCTGTTATTTTTACCTTTTTAAATTGTTTATACATTACATTTAACTAACTATTTCAACTGTTTGTTATTTTTAGCTGAACATTTCTAATGCTTATCTGTTACATTTAGCTAACTATTTCAACTGTTTATACATTGCATTTAGCTAACTAATTCAACCGTTTATCCCATTCCTTTAGCTAACTATTTCAACTGTGTATACATAACATGATTTAGCTAACTATTTCAACTGTTTATCCCCATCTTTTAGCTAACTAGTTCCACTGTGTATACATAACATGATTTAGCTAACTATTTCAACTGTTTTCCCATTCTTTTAGCTAACTATTTCAATTGTGTATCCATAACAGCACACCAGCCAACACCAATATTTTGGATACAGTAGAGGCGATTTGCCAAAAGCACAGGTACTGTGCAAGTCAACAATGTTATGGCATACTTTTCTCACATCGTGCAGACCTAGTTTTGACACACTTGCCAAACATCATGTTCTGTTGTTACTGCTGACTCACGATGTGGGTACATTTTCTTAATCAACTCATAATTTCTTAATTGAGCTTCTCTAAAATCATTTGAAGTAGCTTGTGGCATCTGCTGAAGTACCCCTTGGAGAATCACTAAACTACAGGATTTTCTAAGCCCCATGTCGGTTAAGCAAACTAACAGCAAGCATATGAAAAGTGGAACTTTAACACTGGCTACATCTGTTGAAAAACTATGTCACAAGCAGAAATGGGAACACACTGCTGCTCAAATTTAGAAGTATTGATTATTTTCTCAAAAGAAAACCTCCTTCATCCGCTGTGTCTGGTCAGAGCCCTCTGGGAGTCTCCGGTCTTCACCTAGCCCACTGACACTGTCACACACACCAATGGAACGGCAAGTGTGCAGAGCAAGTTTTAAAAAAGGCTTTGACATCTGTATGTGGGTGATTGTAGTTTGTCCACAGATGTGCATAAATCGCCTTGTTTGTAGGACTCTATTATCTACTGCGCTACTTTCAACCCATCATCCCCATAATCACAGATCAAATATCAGACATTCAGTCTATCAGTATCAGTCTATTTTTGTCCTTCACAACAGGGTCATACGGGTCACTATGACTCACAAACTTCCTCATTTATAGCGGACAGCTTCACATCTGGACCCAAGGTGCTATTGTCAAACTGAAATCTTCCTCTCAGCTTTTTTGCGTGCCGCTTTACCCCATTTCTTAAATTTATCTCTCTCTTTTTTTCCTCACTCTCCTCCCAGCCCTATTTTTCTTGATTTCTCCCTCCCTCGGTTTTATATGGAAAAACATTCCTGGTGTTCTACTCGGCTCCAGTGAAACCTGGTGCTTATTTTCAGTACCCTAAATTGATAGCAAATGTGAGGACAGAACCCTCCTCTAGTTCGCTCTTCCCTCCCTCCATTCGTCCATCGCACCCCCTCCCTTTTTGGCATTAACAGTTAGGATACGTGGAACATTTTTGGGACCATATTAAACGGTTTTATGTTTTTGAAAGTGTTCCCCTTTATATTCAACTGGTTTTGTTACATTTTGAGGGAGAGAAAGTCTACAGCCTGAGAGTCTCCTTGAGCGCAGGACTGAGTCATTGACTTTTTGTTTTTCAATAAGCCCCCCACTGCACTGTGGAAACCAAACCTGGTTAGCCTCAGCTGTCCTTACCCATAATTCAACAATCCCTGTATGTTTGTTTTCCCTTTTTGCCTCTCTCTCCTCTTTTTGCTCTCTTACTTTTACTCTGTAAGTGAAACCCTAACTGCACCCTTCATTTTGATGCAGCCAACTGAGTTTTGCTGGACCAAAATGCCCTCTATTGTTATGGATGTGTGCCGGGGAAGAGAAACTGAGCCTCGCGGATCGTCCCTCTGCGGGTAAAGCTTATTGTGGTTTTGATTAGAAAATGGGGGAAGAAAACCTAGTCAGCTCCTTGTGAAGTCTGGTTTTGTTTCAAAATGCAAACCTTTGGACTTTGTGGGCACGAAACCAACTTGCAAACCTTACATTTTTACATTTGTTTTCTTTTTTCCGCCATGTATGCAGACAATGCACAAATCAAGCAACTAGCCACAAGGAAGACAGCGTTACACCCAGTTTAGCCAAGACAATGAGTCCAGAGCTTAAACTTTTTCATTTTTTTTATTTTATAACATTTTTAAACAAATTCTTACAAAGTTTTGAATGAATCCCAGGACACAGCTTTCCGTTATGGGACCCAGATAATGTAGTAACACAAATACCCAGCCTATGAAGTAAACAATGCCTTTTGTATTATCATAAAACTGTATCCCCCTTGTTATTTTTGTTGCTATGAACGTGTATAGGGTCAATACAGTATAGCCTGACCAATAATCATAAACCATTTCCCACATATTAGAAAGCAATTTCTGTGCGGGGGGGTGTAATGCCTTCATTTGTATAAAGCTTAGTGGTTGTGTTTGCTAGGTAAATAAAAGAAACAGAAATCTTTAGCCAAATAATCACAAAGTCAATACAGGAATGTATTCTACCTCATAATTATCAAAAGAAATTCTGCAAAGGGAGGGAAAAAGATCAATTACAAATTCTCAAAGAAGGCTGGCTTGCCCAGGGCCAGGTCAGCTCAGCGGCGTCTTTCTCCCGTCGCGTCCCGCCGTCTGTCCTACCTACACCGGCCCCCGCACCCTGTCCCTTCTGCCCTTTCTACCTGCCTACGCACTGCGCTGCCGCAAATGAAGAGAGAGGGGAGGGGCTGCTCCTCACAAAACGGATTTAGAGAGGTGACGGTTATGGCGGACACAGGAGAGAAATAGCTCCAGTAGGGGACCCCAAGAAGATGAAGATGGATGGAGGACAGCAATACCTTGTGTGCTCCCTGGACAATACTTAAGACTTTATTTTACAGAAAGTCACTGTCTTTTCTACAGAAAGTAACCCGATTTGTTGCTAGTTGCTTTTGTGAAAAAAAGTCGCAAAGGGGATCTGAGCTGGCAACACTGTTTTCATGGAAATAGACACTGTCTGCAAGGAGGGGAGGGGCTGTGTGTGTGTAGAGTGACAGAGAAGAGCAGGAAAAGGAAATGCAGATGAACGAGTGCGTGGAAAATAATAACAAAACGCAATGTGTGGCGGCCGGTGTTGATTGTGTGGGGCACCGCCATAAATTAGTCTGTGTGAGAAACCCTGAATCACTTATATAATTAGAATTTTGTTTATCTTAAAAAAAAAGGCCTTAAGACCTTAGCTAATGTTAGCAATTAGTTGTGGTTAAACAAAGAAACCACGATTATGTAAAAAATTTACAATTATGTAATAATGTTCCAGGCCCAAAGGAGTCGTCCGTTTATCATCTGCAGCTTGTCCTTAGCCAGCACATCACAGTGGAGGGACTTACTTCAAACTGTGTAAGCTAGCTGGTGAGTTACCACAGCCAGCCTGAGTTAAAGTTGACATGTTGTTAATTCAGTTTGTTAGTCCACATAACTAAATGAGATTAGTAGCTAAATATGGAGGGAAAGAACAGCTAAACTAGTTTTGCTAAAAACAGGTATCAAGCGGAGCTTAGCAGGTTATAATAACTGCCATCTTAGTCTCTGATTCAAGTCAAAGTCACGGGAGTTGGTGTGGTTAAGTTAGCCTGCAGAAGCATCTTTTTTGGCAGCAAAGACAAGTTGTCAAAACAACTTTGATTTGTTGTCCCCTTCTAAGTCGATATGGCAAATGGTGTTAGCAATTCATTCATCCAGCAGTTACTTAGCAACATTGGCAGTAAGTGGTGAATTCAAAATGTAAGAGGTTCTTTAACTGCTAAATGCTCCACTATGTTCACCAGCTAGTTGCTAAATTTGTCTGCCCGCAGTTTGGTGCTGAGCAGTTAGGCCCAGTGGGTTTTTAGAACTTTTGTGCTGAAACAAATGCCTGCCCTGTGGTTGAAAAAGGCGGTATAAGAACGATAAGAGCGAACCAAATCTCTAGTTGTGGGCTGTAAAACCAAAACTATGAGGTGAAAGATGCTAAACATCTGTGTGGAGCTGAAGGAAACTAGAGTCGTTATAATTCTCTGTGGCTACAAAAGGACACTTTTTACCACACACACACACACACACACACACACACACACACACACACACACACAGAGTCATGTAATCTATTGTCAATATAAAAACATTTAGCCACTAAGATGACAGTAGGATTTCATAACTGTCTTTTGTTTTGGATACGGTCTACCCCCTAGTAGCCCTGATCTACTTCATGCAGCTTTTGGTTGCTCCTGGGCCAAGCTAGAGGAAGGTGCTAGGCTAGTGGGAGGTTGTTGAGCTCTGCACGGATGGAGAGCCAGGCCTGCCTGTTTGTATTGGCCAACGTTCAGCATTCCACATGTCTTTGTGATTTTCAGCTCCCTGACCTCATGAGACCCTCCACACTACTGTAAGTTATACTCACACCAGGAGCACAGATGGATCAGGAAGGAACGCTGAAGTCTTATTGGTGCTTGGCTGCTTTCTAAAAAGACACATGTAATGAAAAAAAACTGTTGCTGTAGCTGCTGCCGCAAATCAACTTCAGCTCTGAAATATGAGTAGATGATTTCTGCAAATTTTCTAAAATTGTGAACATTAGCATCTCTCTTTTCTGAAACCCCTTAGCATGCCGTCCCTCTTTTTTGTTTTTAGAGGGGAAAAAATGACAGGGGCTGATAGCAGGTCAACAGCAGATGCTTCATAGAAGTGGTATACAGCATTTGAAAGCTTGGAACTTGAGGCTTAAATTTGACAGGACAGCAGAGCAATGTGTGTCAAGTTTGTGTAATAATGTCATAAATCAAATATTAATTCATTAAATTAATTAAAATTCTGAAAGTGTAAAAGGACTAAAATCATTATGGTAGGAGTGTATAATGGCCATATAATGCCATGGCCATATAATTCTCGTGCTCACTTATGTCTTGTTAGTCTTTGGCAGTTTTGGGGTTGATACTGTTTGTTACACAGATTTGTGCACAATAACAACTTAATATTTAAACCATTTAAAAATCCATGCTTGGATTTGGTAACAGAAAAAACCTTTGACATTTGGAGATTTCTGAAAAAAAAAAAAAAAGAAAAAAAAAATTGGCAATTGTATGTTGACACAACAGTGTCAGTATCACCTTGCCCTACCGCTCCACTCATCACCTTGGTTGGCCTAGCAGGCTGTTTAGCAACTTGATGGCGATAAGCAAAGTTTTTACATGAGCAGTGAAAACAAAGATAAAGACAGAATTTGGAAAGGTAAGAAATTAAGAGATGGTGCATGCACAAGATTAGGAGGAGGTGCGGAGGTGATTAGGGTGAGAGGAGGGAAGCAGGAGGGAGTTTGTAGCCAAATTAAGGATCAAGTAGTGCCTTGGGGCTGATCTAAACAGGATTTACCTGTTGCTGTCCCCAGGTGACTCGCTTCACTCATTTACCCAACACTGCCGCAGGGCCCAAAGTCCCAAAGACGTCGTTAATTAAAGTGCAGACATGCAAAACATTCAGGCACGTGTGTGTGCGCGCACACACATGCATGCAAAGGACTCTCTCCACTTGGGTTCTTTTATTGAATTATCTGAAACTCTCACCTTTAATCAGTGTCTCATGAACTCCCATAAACACTAAGGTCATTTGTTAAACATTCTTGTATACGTTAGAGTGCTACTATAACAGAGGGGTCTCTGTCAAAGCAACATGAGCCCTATCACGTCACACTTTATGCTTCGGTGGGGGGAGGTCCGGTTTATTCAACTTCAGTCAGTGGAATAATAAACAAACCATGACGCCATAAATCCTCAAAGCTAAACAGTAAGGTGACGAGGTGGGGGAGCGACCATAGCAAACATCAAGCCCCCCCTGGATAAACTCGTCTTGAATGTACAAGTTACAACACGGGCATCGACATATGAACATACGCAGAGCACACTCATCAGCAGGTCATGGCGGGATGTCACCCTGTAGTTACCAACCCTTTTATTTAACTAAACCAAAAACGATAACTGTCAGCCACAATAGACAAGGCTGAAAACAACGTCTGGACCGGCTCCATTTCCCCAGTTTATACCTCTACAAATGCAGACCAAACTGTCTACTCCTTGTCCCTCACTCGCTCACTCCCTCCCTCCCCAAAACACAATCCTATATCCGCCCTTTGCCCTGGGGATGTGTGTCAAGATGGTTTACACACTAAAAACAAACAGGCGTCCCATTGCAACAGCAAGAAAAATGGATGTGGGTTTGGACGAAGTGGGAGAGGGAGGGAGGGATGGAATGGAAAGGAGGGCAGGATCAGGGTACACATGAGGGAGGGAGGGAAGGAGGGTGGGAGAGAGGAGCAAGAGAGTGAAAGTTGTCATAAAACGACAATAATAAGAGGCCTCAGTGCCACCCAGTGACCACATCAAGGCTTCTGTAATGACAGGCTGTGCAGAACACATGTCGAACTGAGTGGGGGAGTGTGTGTGTGTGTGTGTGTGTGAGAGACGCGTACGCCCTTTTGTAAGCACTATAAAATGACTTAGTTAACTGGGTAATATTTTTCTCAGTATGGAAACATGCGCAGTACATTGTCCATACCACAACACAACACTGGGCAGGCACAGAGTGTACACAAGCAGCCTTTAATTTAGGCTCTACTCCACTCGCTCAGGAAATGTAGGTACACGTGTACTTTTCTGTTCAAGCCACAAATGAAAAAGCAGTCGGAGATAACTGAGGACACCAAAACAGGAAAATTCCCTTAAGTCAGTGTGGCAACATTTTGTCTTCCCTTGTGTAATGTAAACAGATAACCAACTGTTAAGCGTGCGGGCTTCCACAGGACTTCATGGTGCATTCAGGTGCCGCTCGTTGAACTCAAAGCGCATTCAATCGCACATCATAAATCATAATACACCAAAACTGATCTGCTATCTATCTATAGGTTAATGGCTGCTTATTTATCAATCTTGACTGAAGGCTTGGTCAGACATGCACCAGTCTCTGCAAATATTTGTCCCAACGATCGCTATTGGCAGCCCGCATCGCCCCCCGACATCGTTGTCGAAGCAAGGATCCAGTGTGTGTTGCGTTACAGATGATGTCACAGCAGTTTCATGCGCCTCGCTACGGCAATCAGCTGAGAATCACGCCTTCATTGAGAGGCTACTATCCGCAGTGGAAAATGAAATGAGAAAAACACCTGGTACCGAATGTCAGTTGAGTTGAGCCAAACCATGTATGGATAATTAGGCACAAATTTCACTTTAATTCCAAAGTCTCTGCAGGTGTTTTCCATCAGCTTTTAAAAGCAAACTTCAGCTGTGACATCACTAATTTGGGTGTGGCAAAAATATAACATGCTTGAAGGATTTCGCCTATAGAGTGCAATAGTTTTCTACTTCGTTCTGTCTGGTGTGGGCTTCACATTTTATAGCAGCAGTTTTAAGCAAATATATTTTGCATTAGCTAGGGCTCAAACATTCTAGCTAGGCCTTAGCCGCGTCCAGTGCAGCTACCATGTATGTTCAGTGGTTGATCAAGAGAAAGAAACAGGAGCTTATAACCAAAGAAGCCATAGATATATTCCAAGCAAAACATGAGCGCTTCCAAAATAAAATCAACAAAGTTTCACCCTCAAGTGTGATAAACTGTGTGCGTAGGACACGGCTGTTTACCAGAGCAGACCTGGACAAAGAAAGCCAGACAGGCAGCAGTGGAGCGATGGAGGGACCTTAGCCCAGGAGAGAAAATCCTGTTCTTTTTCACAAACACCTTGTAGAAAAAAAAAAAAAAAAAAAAAAAAAGGGCCAACCACAAAAGAGGCTCTGTGCTTACGGCAATTTCAGTTAAGAGTTCTAGCCAGGACAGATCCACTGAGAGCACAAGTGAGATGGAAAGAAAGAGAGAAAGAGAAAGAGAAAAGGGAGCTTTATTTCGTTAACAACTTCCACGAATCAGTGTGGGGGAAGAATGAGTGTATTTTGGCTCTGTTTGCTTTGCATTAAGGTATAAAATATGTCAAGATTACTTCATCACACATCTAAAGTGCGATGGAAAGGAGATGGGCGAGAGTCTAAAAGTGGGAACCACAGTTTTTTGTAAGTTGGGTTTTAGGTAACATATCAAATGTGTCTCACTGGGACAGAGGCTTCAGCAAAGCACAGTGAAAGAACGTAAGCCCCAATAATGCTACATTGCCAAAAAGACTGTCTCAGTCAAAATCAAGCAACAGAGACAGCAAACTAGTATAAAGTAACCCCATAACCTTGTCAGATGAACTCATACTATGTCACCATTTATCCATTTCTTTTAGCTAATTACAGTTCACCTATGACTTCTGACCCACCGGATGTAGGTATGTGTGGGTATAAGTCTGCCATGGCAGGCTTACAATTAAACCCTTTTTGCACAGAACTAGTATTAGCTAGCTGGGGACTGCTAGTAAGTGCAAGTACAAATGTTTTGCCAAAATAAGACGGCCCAACACTATTTTTTAGCACTTGCCAAGACGATTGGTTTAAAGGAGCTCTAAGCGATGTTGGGTGGCGTTACTTCTTGTTGACGTTCAAGAGATGGTCCAATACCATTTTTTGCTTCCAGATACAGATTCTGATACCTGAACTTAGTATGGGCCGATACAGAGTACTGATCCAATACCAGTGTTTCAGGTATTTTATTATGTTTTAACAGCTGTATACTACTATCCCTGTATTGATGTGATGTGATTTGTTGTCGGTCTGGCTCAGGTTTAAGTCTTTGTGAAACTTGAACAAACAATGAACGCCACAGAACTTTCTTTTATTATGCAGTTTGTCAGTTATAATGGAAAAAGAACATAAATAAACTACTTTAACGTAGATTTTTGGATTGGTGCATAAACTCCAGTACGCCCCAATACCGATCCCATATGTGTGTGTTCTGGGGACAGGCAGGGAGGAGATGTGTGCTGCATGTGACAACAAATGTTTTAGCTTAAAACGCGTGTGACGTCGCTTAGAGCACCTTTAAAGAAATGCAAACAAGCCAGAGCCGTTTTTAATAACAGAATAACGGGTGAAGCCACACCATCCTCTAGCGCTGACACAGCACGGTGGAGATGGGTCTGGCTATGCGTGACTAACTTTTAGCTAACTATTTTAACTGTTTATCCATTACTTTTACCTAACTATTTTAACTGTTTTGTTCATTAATGTTTGTCCACTACTTCTAGCTATTTAACCATTACTTTGAACTACTTCTTCCTTGTTGTGTTGAATGTGACATTGGTAATGCGGAGTAAACAGTATATTGTTGATTGAAGATTTTATGCATACTGGCCGAGGAGTTTGTTGAAAGACCGTGAAACAGCTCTCTGTGTAAGTCATCTTTAAAGGGGTAATCGTGGCTCTCATCATAAGGATTTCCCCATGTGGCTGCCAGGATTGTGTAGTTCGAATCCATGCCCAAAGACAAAATCTTCAGTTCATCAGAGTGGTAAAACCTTTTCCAACCATGCATCAAAAACAGAAACCTTGGCCTTGGAGTATTCACATTAGCATGTGTGTTTAGGACCTGGTGGAGGAAAACCACCCTGGATCAAAGTAGTGGTGCTAATTGGACCATTCCTAATGCCTTTTGGTGTGAATGGTATCGTTAGGGTCCGTTTTACAGCCAGGCCAGAGGGGAAAATAAACTCAGATGAAAAAAAGAGAAACTACAATAAAAGAAGGAAGAAAGAAAGGATCGGAGATGCTTTTAGGGCCAAAACCACAGATAAAAATCTGACCGCAGAATGAAGGCCAGATTGCTCTTATTCACTGTCATCTCAAAAAAAAAATTCTGAGTAAGGGGAGAGAGCGAGACAGAGAAAGTGGCAGCAAGCCCACACCCACTCCTCTCCTTTATTCAGATTTACTGCTCTTAAGTCGTTTGCCCTCTGCTTTTAATGGCCATCTCTAGATCACCAGCTCTTAAAATAAACACAGAGGCTTGGATTACCTTCTCTATCACCATTCCACTGAAGCAGAACACACTTGCAGGGACTGTGCCCTGCTCGCTTTGCTCTTTCTTTACGTCAATTCTGTGTGTGTGTGTGTGTGTGTGGTGTGTGTGTGCGTGCATACGTGCATGCGTGTGTGTGTATGCTCTCCCCTGAATATTTGGGTTGCTGGAGGAGAGCCTTGCATTAAAGCTGAGCAGCAGAAGAATGGAAACTCAAGTAGGGCTCAGAAGCCGGGTGGTCCCGCGTCTAATAATACACCAATCAAATGTTGCCGCACAAAGGGCAAATAACAGAGTAGATCAGCTCCATTGCTGCTGCTGAGAGGGACACCAGAGAAAATAAAAATACAAACTAATCAGTCAAATTCTAATATTTAGCCCATACAACTTCCCTATTTTAAATCCTTTGCAGATGATTTCTGAGCAGAATCCTGATTAAATTTGAAAAATAAATAACACGTTGGATTTGTTTTTTTATTACTCTCTATTTTTGCAGTGACAGATTGCATCCAGTCAAGGACCAGTGAGGGGGACCCAGTTGGGGCCCGGTTTACCTACTCCAAGGCCTGCGCACCCCACAGTCTAATCCCAGGTCCCATGCATACTGCAGGACAGCTGGGGCATATCAGTGCCTGGACATTTTTGTGCACGCTTTCAAAATGTGGTCGTATTTCTTCATGTGTACATACAAGGCCCGCAGGCATCAGGTGTGAAGGGGGGTTCAGGTGCTGGGTGAGTCCATTGAGGACACTCGTATGCTCTGCTGCAGACGGCGTTTGTTGTTGCTCGGCCTGCTTCTATGGCGCACGTTAACATATGGATGGAGGCACAGATACAATCTCTTACAGAACATACACAAACAACACCTAAAAAACATTCTTCACACACATTTTACTCTTATGGAGTTAAAGAGAGCCATCGGGGATGTAGGCCTAATCTTTTTAGAGGAAAAGCAGATTGCATTTGAGTAAGTGAAAGGGGAAGAGATGCAGGCTCATGTCTATCAACAATAACAATTCAGTTGGCCAAGTCACATGCAACGGTTGCATTAATATAACACAGTATGTATACAGTACCAGTCAAACCATTGACTTGTACAGCATGTACTTAAGGCACGTAGGCTTTGCCCTCCTCACTCATAGCATACCTTTGAGACTGCACCGGGGCTACAATTACACAATGTTTTCATCTTTAAGATGTGTTTTCAGACAAAAACAAAATCCGCTCCAGTAGCGCAACTGATCTCCAGCCATAACATCACACTCATAGTGGCCATTTAAATGCCGGTGTAAACAGAAAGTAGATTGTCCAACATTACTCTGCTGTTCAAGATCACGGATGTACAAGTATGAAAATACAGAAAATACTTTGGAAAACCCAACGAACAATAATGGTGAAAAGTATAAAAGGATTTATTAGCTTGGACAGACGAGGCGGAGGAACTGTTACTGAAAGGTATGTAAGCCGCCCTAACCGATAAAGATGACTGACGTGCTTTGTGGATTCCAAAGCTCTCTGTTTCCGCCCGTCCAACCCCAGTTTTTAAACCAAAACAGGGGCAGCAGCGTTCCCAAATCTTTCCGCTTTGGGCTCAAAATTGCTGAAATAGTGTGAATGCGAGGCTAACAAAAGATAGTATTAGTGTAAATGTAGCCACAGAGGGATTGGGGAGTGACGATTACAAACCCCCCCCCCTCCTTCATAGGAAACAACTCACAGTACACAGGGTGATGCAGGGGTGGAGCTGCATCAGATTAGGAAGAAGAAAAAAAAAAAACATGATAATGGCCGTAACTCCCTTATGTTAGTGTTTCACTTTACACCATTGTTGTGTTCAGGGTCCTGGGGGCCACATGCCATCTTTAACGGCTCAAAAAAAGTACTAGCCATTCTTTCATCAGCTTGATACTTCATGACTTTCCACGTGATACAAGATCTGCTTATTAGAGTTGGGATGTACCCAAATTTTGATAGCATCAAACCTCCTCCCTATACGGTATTACCGTGACTAAAAATGATGACGTAAGGCTCAGACGGCGTCACCAAACTGGTGACAACCACACATTAGCATTTTTAGGCATTACATAAATAATATTTATTAATTAATCCTTGTCTCCTATATAAGTGCATTGCATTTGTTTACCGTTGCTATTTTTAAGACCCTGCGGTATACCGTATTACCGCCCAACCCTACTGCTTATAAACAAGATACAACATATCTTCAGTCTGTTACAACATAACTTCCATTCAGGGCCTCAGAGAGCCCAGCTGTTAAATATGATGGACCTTCATATGCTCTATATCTGGGATTGATGTTGACAAGACTTTTGACGCAGCTCTACCCTTCCAAAATCCAAAATTAGGGTTTGGATTTCTATTTCTTTATAAGAGCTCTTAAAGAAAAATGTGACATCTCTGGAGTCTTAACTGATCATTATCACTGTGTTGGATAACCCTTCTCTGTCTGTAAGTGACTCAGACCAAGTCTCAGCGCTCGGTCCTGACAATGGGTTACTATAATATATAGTATAAAGTTGGCGGATTGCGGGTTGGTGTGGTTTATTAGCAAATATTTTGCAAGCCGGGCAACGCGGATTGGTGCTCACAACGGGTTGGGACCGGGAGGGTGCAGCTATTAAAAAACCTGACTGTTAATACATAGCCAGTATAACATTAAATATTTCCATGCCAACAATGCACAATGGTCATTTCTGTATTTTGTCACCTTCATCAAATGTGAGCTTAGTTTGTGTCAAAGAAACTGTTTCCCACTGTAATACTTTTCTACATTCAGTGTTTAAGAAAGGTCAGAAAAGAAGAAAAAAATTGATGTTTTGCAAATGTGTTATTATTTTCATCCATCCGTCAGTAGGGAGTATAATGAGGGGGGAAAGCCAATGTCAACAACGAAAAGGTTTAATGCTGCATTGTTTTAGAAGATTTAATATCACAGGCTTCTGATTTTTAAATGATGCATTATATCTGTGCTTCAATCTCAAAGACTACTTAGAGCTTCTTAGAGGATAAAACTCACGCGTAAGCCCACTGGACTGAAATAATCCTGACAAAATGTGGGAATAACATTAAGAGGAAAATCTGCTCTAAAATTACAGTTTGATATTTGTGTGTGTATAGCTCTCTCTCTCTCTCACTTGGTCCACATCCAACGACAAGTGTTTTATGTATCCAAAAAACAGTATATCATAAGAACACCAGGACATTTTTTCTAAGGAGTACAAATGGTTCCTTTAAAACTCAAATCACGCTCTGACTGTGAAGACCTGGATGCTGATTTAAAGTTAGTACTTAGCAGCTACCCTTAATGGTGCTTGGTTTATGCACAGTCACACTCGACCGCACTGTATAGGTATCTGCTTAACCATAAGCATAAGTGCGGGGTTGCCCTCTATAGATGGAAAGGGATCTGAGTGACTTGCTCTGGCAGAGCTCTGTGCTCTGGCCACAAAGAGGGCAGGGGTGGCCCAGAAACGGCCCAGCATGGCCACTCAGCGTGCCAACCAGGCCAGTTGCTGACACTCCTTGGATATCACCCAGGAAAGGTCCACTGAGCAAAAAAAAAAATACAACCTACGTGGCCATGGCAACTCTATTCATCTGCCTTTCTGGACAGCCAGTGTTTTCCCTAGGTTTGTAAAAGGCGGGTGGTTTAGGTGTCCTTTCTCAAGAAAATGTTTCATTTTTTTTTTTTTTATTATTAAAAAATGAAATTTCACATAATTTTGGACCATTGTTTATTATTACCATGTCTGTTTCTAAAATGTGTGAAAAGCTAGAGCAGATAAGAAATTAATAACACTCAAAAACTAAGACAAAAGTTCACTGGGGACCAACTGCAATCCTTAGATCTGAGAAAGCACATTTAGTTAGTTTTGATGCTTATTGATTTTACATTCATTGGGGAAGTCTTATAATGGTGGGGAAAACGGACAGCTATCCACGGCACAGATCCAGCATGAGAGCTCTGTGTTGTTGATGTGAGGTTTTAAAGTCGACACAACTTGTTTTAAAGGACGTAAACATATAAAATGTATAAAACTATATTTGGACATGTGTTATTCCCAGACAAACAATGCAATTTCATAAACTTCTCTCCCTCTGATCTCTTCCATATTTCTATTGCTCATCAGGGAGAGAGGAAAAAAACTGTTGTTTTGCTCTCTTTTTATGAAATGTATGCATCGAAGCTGCCAATAAGAATTCAAATGAGCCTGAAATTATAGACGAGAGAGTTGAGCGCTGACAGTTGACGGGTATAATGAGAATTTTACCATCCAAAAACGATGCTTGTGAAATGGACCTGGTTGTCCATATGAAAAGCAAAACAGACGGAGAAAGTGAGTGAACGTGTCAGGTGATTATTTTTTTTTGAGCAGGAGCCCAGAGCTGGACGGAGCCCTGCCGTGGAGAGTGTCCTCGGAGGATGGATGAGAGAGCAAGACCTGAGTGAAGAAGGGCAAACTACTACATAGAAATATGAGATTGAGACGGTATGTCTGAAGGTATGTTGCTGAGAAAAGACCAAATTTGCTGTGATAGATGGGGAAAAAAAATAGACAAATAGAAACTATAGCACTAAAATTGCTGAATCTAAAATTCTGGACTCGCATGAAAGACTTAACTGCAGTTATTAAAACTGCTACAGAAAACAGAGTTATTGTATTATTATCTTCAAATCTTCATAATCTAAGTGCAGAGCTGCAAATGTTGTGCCTAAGTGATGTGAGAAAGAAAAAACCTGAAACAAAGTCTCCTTTATTCTCTCCGACGGCTTGTTCAAAGTGTAAATCCCTCCCTTGGTTTCTTTGTCCCCGTCTGCGTGGCGCATTTGCAGTTCAGCTGCTCAGAGACACGGCGAGGAGTTTATTTATTTATCCATTCCATTTAATTAGAACATTTGTGCTGACAAACGCGGAAGTGCCGCATTAGCGCCTAGTTTACACCCGCCTTCCCCTGACTATTGACTCTCGGGGATGCAGCCGAAGTCGACGTGTTAGTTTCTAAGTGATGATAATGGAGAGGAGACACCCAGGTGCACTTGTAGACACGTGGAAACCCTAAAACACAGGCTGCCAAAATATCTGGGCTCAGTGACACTGATGCATTGAAGTACAAGACAAGGCAAGTTAAGTCTGATTAAAAACGGCAAGTGTGGAGAGCCAGAAAAGCTAAAACATGCCATTAAATAAGTGGGAAAATAATGCAAAAATAAAATAATAGGATAGATATGGGATGTAACTTACAGTCAGTAGCTTTATTGCATATTATGCTTCGCACTGGGAAGAAGGACACCCACCCCTGCGACCACATATATTCACTTTGTTATTTCAGGGAACAAAAGCGGGGCTCTCGAGGCCATGGGTGGATCCGTGAAAGGAAGAAAGGAGTCCTGCTCCTGGTCCTGTCTGAATAGGGGCCTTTCACACTTGGAGAGGCCTGTTTACTCTCCCACAATAATGGCTCTAATTTTCTGATCATTATTGAGTAATTCCATCCACCCCCACACCCAGCGTTTAACGCTTTCTCCAATCACTCACGCCACCTCGTTCGTGTCTCCGAAGGGCCCCAAATGATTGTACGATGCATGTTCTTCATTTCCTCTAAGGCCATCAGTCCTTAATCCTCCTGACTACCCTTTTCCTGCTCAGCCCTTTATAAAAAAAAACAAACACATCTATTAAGACACCTGAAGACAATTTAGCAAAAAAAAAATGCAAAGGCAGAAATTAGATTTGCATGGAAAAAAAGGGAAATCATTCAGCATCGTTGAATTTTTTCCCCACATGTGGACTCATTCTCTCCTCTGATTGGTGAAGAGCAGCGCTTTATCCTCCATTTTGTTTTGGACCTGAACCACAGCAGTACCATCACACCGAGTAACAATATTCGCTCTGCTAAAAGCCGGTGGAAAATATTTAAGGAAGGAAGAAATTATAAAAAAAAAAAAATGATTACATCTAGTAACACGATAGCCGTTTTAATTGAGGTGCCGACATCTCCATAAAATAAGACTAAAATTTGAATGGCTTGATCGTTTTTTTTCTGGCAACCCGCTGTAAAAAATAAAAAAATATAAAAAGCATCCATAGGAGAGGTTTTAGGGGCAAAACTGGACGCGCAAGAGGGGGAAGCGTTAAGCGAAAAGAAGGATATGGGGGGGGTGTTAAAATGAGAGAAAGAAAAGGATCAGAAGGAGAGAAGTTGGCAGAGACTGTGTCGGTTTGAAAAGCTGGCACCTTCTAAACAGAGCTGCAGCTTTGGGTGCCAAATGCTGCCAACCAACCCCACTAGCCTGAATATGTGCCCTCCCTCTCTCTTTGTTTTCAGCGTGGCATTTTGCATCATCTTTATTCTACTGTATGCTTCTCTTTTTACTTTATATCGGTGCTCAATATCACCCTCGCAGCAGTGACTGACATTTATTACCATTAAATGAGAGAATAAATCAAAAATTAGAGGGAGATATTTATTCATCTATTCATTATTAGTGTTCATTTCAAGGATTTTATCTAGTATTTTTTATGTAAGAGGATTTTGTTTGCGTATAATTGCTAATTTTTGAAATTTGAGATGGTTTGAAAGAAAAATGAATAAAATCCATGCAGAGACGGTGGGATCTGTGCTCGGCGGCGGCGCGGTGGTCCGGTCCCGTTTTCCGTATGGAAAAGAGCCGTCCCAATTACAGGGCAGTGTCCCCGTGCTCTGCTCCACTGGACCGAGGGAACAAGGCGCGACGCAGACGGATCAGAATCTGGTTGCTGGGAACCGGCCCAGATAAAGACGCTTCCCTTTTTCTCTCCTCCTCTGCTGCCTTCACCTCTCCTCTCTCCTCCTGCTGCTGTTTGCCCCTGGGCTCGGACGGCTGAGAAGCCAAGCCGCCCCTCCTGCGCCAAGCTACGTATGTTTTTAGGGGACAGACAGATCTCAGGCCTGGCGCATGTACAGAGAAACAGAGGACTGGTCATGCAAATTCACACACTGAAACGAGACAGTGTTAGAGACCAGAAATAAAAACACAAAGAAACTAGACGGACATGTACGCCTATTTTGCAGCTGTTCTTTAAAAAAAAAAATTTAAAAAAGGAGAAAAATCCATCAAATAAAATGCGGCAGAGATTAACCCTATTCATGTAATCGCAAGTGTTTACTACATTCATTAACGCTGTTTAATGCATATAATTTAAATTTATTGAGAAATAAATACATTTCTGTTTGTTAAATCTCAGCTACCATTTCTTAAGCAATAAGTATAAAAAGTGAACTGAGCTGTTGAATTGCTAAAGAGACAGCATAACAATTTATTTATTAACCTTAATTACACAAATAATTAAAAATCACTGTACAGTGAAATTAGGAAATAAAGCTAATCCACAACAGGCACTCTCTGGTAAAAGGATTTTTTCTATTTGCAAAGCAAAGACCTGACCTTTGTTTCAAATTAGACTTAATTCAATCATATACTCAGTCTTTTGTGTATCTTTTCTGGTATTATTCACTAAACTGGATAATTACAGTGGATATGAAGCCGGTTGGCCTGCTACCAAGCCCGTAGAGCTGCTCGATTGAGGGATGGAAAGTTGGGAGACATTGGTTAAAAATAAAGAGTGTCAACGCTAATCTTTTCATTGATTTATGACACACACACACACACACACACACACACACATACACCTTAGTGTCACTGACGCTGTCATGAGAGTGGCTCGCCGGAGCTCAAACTTTATTGGTCCCATTATTTCAAATGACAACAAAGCGTAAGAAAGTTTCCGTTGAAAGTGTCCGACCAGCAGAGTTTTTCACTCCAGATGAATGTGGCTCCCTCGGCGCCGACACTCTGTTTCTCTGTCGGCCCGGGTTACGGACCAGTGCCAGAGCGCTGGAGCACTATTCTGTTCATGCTCAGCCAAGGAAAAGAAGGGACTCATTTAATAATTATGATTCCGTCGATTCTCGTTCTGCAAACCACTCAACAGCTGACAGGACAACATAACCTGTGTGTGCCGAAGGATTGGTGTAATCTTATAGCACATATTCTGTTAAAACCTGCATAATGTATAGCCACCACACATATATATATCTCTTAGTGTAAAAAACAAACAAATCTTGTTCAGTCCTGTTTAGTCTCCTCTTCATTATGTCACTGCATCTGTTAACATTACCTCCCTTTGAAGCTCAGGATATTGTGCAAAGCAGATAAGATGTGATTTATGGATTAGAGAGGCATTAAGTGTCTCGGTGTCTCCCTGTCCATTCTCCTCTTTGTTCGCCACCATTAAAAGATATTCTCTCGGCCATTTGTAATGTCGGGACCACGCACAGACACACGCTGATGGGTAAATGAACATCTTCGGTTTGCAGTGGCACCATAGAGATACGCTGCAGTCTGGCGCACACAGACACAGTTGGCTTAGGGCCTGGCCCAGGCCTCTCTCTGGTCCCTCTCTGGTCCGTCTGTCTCCAGTGCAGAGAACAGACATGGAGGCTGCAGTCTCAGAAAACATCTATTATAACAGCTCAAGTGATGAAAGCTGTATGGAGGCGGCTCCAGCATGACTAATGCTGAAACCGTGCGGCTTCGTCAGATCGACAAATTTGGAACACAACGCTAAAAAAACAAAAAAACATGAACAGAGCCAGAGTCTCTAGGTGGAGGAAGGCCCACAGCGCCCAACTGACGAGCCTGACTTTGGTTTCTACTGACCTGCGATCAAAGATGAGATCAGATCTCTCCCCCCCCCATCTCTGCTTTGCTTCCTCCACATCCCTGAACCATTAATGTTATCATCATCAGATGCAGCGCAATAAGTGCAATGAAAAGGAAACACTTTTGGGGTTGACTCCCATGGGTCCACGACAATTATATCATGATCTGTGTATGTGTGTGTGCAGGTGTGTGTCAGCAGCCAGGTATTTGTCAAAAAGCCCATTTTGCTAGTGCACCCTTGCTTTGCAGCTGCAGAGCAGCAGGGCAGATCGGAGTGCAGCGGCTGTGATCTGTCCCAGCTCTCACTGCCCCGCCTGGAAGGGCCCAAGTCTATAATTGGACAAAAGCAGAGACACATACTGTACTGGAGAGAAGCAGAAACAGAGGAGGGGGTTAGACGCGGTGGATCTCCTGTCTTGTCAATCATGCCGCTTGAAAGCAGAGCCCCCCCCCCGCAGCTGGCGACGGTGACATCAGAAGGACAAGGGAGTTGAAAAACACCGCGGCGGAAAACAGTCCGTTGACACGGCTGCGGTCCAATCATCAGGCCCTGGCAACTGATAGCTTCCGCAAGACACAGACACCCTGGAATGGGGAGCTAAGAATAAAACTGTAACGTTGCCACCCCAACGGGTAGAATGGAGCCACTGTCTGCCTGTCCTTCTGTAAACTCTGGTTAACCCCAGACTGCCTCCTGGAAAACAGAGCAATTCCAGTTTATACAAGTGGATGTTTTTTTGTTTTTAGCAGTTTGCTAATGTTGCTTCTGTTCTATTCTAGTTGTATGTGCTGCACAGACTGCATGACAGGGTGCTGTGGAAAAAAAGCTGCGCACGATCACAAACCTTCTCCCAGCAGGTCGGCTTTTAAAGCAAGCAGTAAAGACAAAAAAAAAAAATTGCCACTAGTTCATTCATGATATTGCACAAGCCTTTCTCCTGTTTTCACACATCCTATAAATGGAATTTTGTTCTCTTGACTGGACAACATATTTGAAAGTGATTTATATAAGGATGCTCATATGTGTACAAAAATATACAAATGTGATGTGTTACCGCACACAAATCAGCAAGATGAAGGCGATTGAGTGTTCACATGAGGGGTGAGTGGCTGCTGGATTCTGGCACGGAGTAAAAAAGAAAGGCTTTGCTCCAGAGGGGCACCAGGCTGCGCTGGGAGCTAATCTAAGCCGCGGTGTTCGCCACGGCACATTGTGGAACAGGAAGAGGCGCTCACAGAGGCCCCGCAAACTCAAGCAGAGTTACACACTGGGCTGAAAGGAGCCTGGCATGGGGTACTCTGTCACAGAGGAGCGCTGCCCCTCCCTGCCAACGAGAAGAATTAAGGTCCTGTAACTGTATGCCTGTGGTAAGGGAGCCCTTTCCTGGAGAGACCCCGGGAGACTAGTTACGGGAGGAGAAAAGGAAACACCTGACTGACTCCACCTGCAAACACCTGAATCCTGGAAACAGACAGTGTAGTCACAGTCACACATCATGTGGAGTTTTTGTGGTACAGCTGGGCTTCAATTATAAACACGTTAAAATGACACAAATAAGTCACATGTAGGTAGAGCAGGGTGATATGGAGAAAACCTAATATTACAATATTGTTGAATAAATACCTCGGTATAGATATTTTGACAATTGGTGCTTTAACAAAAAATATTTACACCATGAGACTTTTGATAATTAATCATCAATAATGTGGATACAGCTAGAACAGTCTGGTAAGTTCAGAATCACTTTAAAACCAGGAAAAGACACTTGTGTCATATCACGATATCCACAATTTAAGACGATATCTAGCCTCATATCTAGAATCACATGACATCTGCGCACCTCCCAAAAACATAATGCTGTTAATGATTTAAATGTGCTGCTGAGAAAGTGGATTAGCTCTGTTCTCCCATGAACACGGCAGGGATACCATGCCTTTCCTTGTTATTGCAATAGCATTAAAGTTTATAATTATAGTAGTTTATAATTTAATATATGCAAATTTAGCGTTCACATTTTAGTATTGCTATTTAGGAAAACAAAAAGAATCTTCCTTGCTAAAATTAGGCAAAAAAACCAAAATATTCCCACTATTACATTTCACAAGTTGCCCTTAGAGAAACACCCAGGTTAGTATACAGTACGCTAAAATATGTTTTTAACACAGCGATTATAACTACATGGTCACAGCAGGAACCACATGTCCCGAGTATGGAGAAATGAAATTAAAAAAATCGTATTAATCAACAAGAGACAGAGCCACGCTGCCATAAACAAAAAAAGCCTCAACCCCTGTATGTGTCAGCATGTGAGTGTGTCCACTTTTGCGTGTGTCAGAGTGGCGTAAGGCCGAGTGAGGCGGCTGACGCTGCAGACAGACTCTCGCTGCCTCCTAAGCTACCTGGGACTGGGCCAGCTGTCACTGTACTCTCCAGAACACCACACACACCCACCAATCTCACAATAACATACACATGGATTACAGACACACCTCCACACCCCCACCCCCACCCGGACACACACCCACACCCGTTTGCAGATGCTTTTGTTTACACATGGCACAGGGAAACATGCACGTTTGGATTTAGACAAATTTGCCCACAAATACTTGAACAAATGTACCAACGCAAACATATCTCTAGGTAAACACAGGTTTTAAGCCTGACTGTCAAATTCTCAGGATCTCTTAGACCAGATAGAAACATCTATCTGACACACATTTGGTTTGAAGATTATGTTGCACAGACTGTCCCTTTAAATGTCAAGTTATCTTAGTCCTGACGGGGTTTATCAAAGCCTGGCATTGGCTCAGCTGTGTACATAGTGAGGGGCAGGGTCTAATTTGTGACTTGCATGGCAATAGGGGTGTAAATTACCCGTTGTACCCCAACACGATATTATATCGACACCGATACAGTGTTTACTGGTATCACGATACGACTTCCATTCCCTTCAGTTGAGGTGCCTGCAACCAATCCCAGACAGTATCAGTTACATTTATATATATTTACAAAAAGCAACTGAAATATGATTAGTCTATTTCATTACTAAGCATCTCCAGTCATTGAAATGAAAAACAAACTACTCTTTTTAATAAAACAGAATAAAAAAATAAAAGTGGGAATTTCAAAATAAAGGCGCATCTTAAAGATGACAATATGTATGGATATCTTCATTTTGCATCAATAATATCGATTTGATCCACAATGATGTATGGTTACACCCCTAATAGCAATATTGTGTGTGTGTGTGTGTGTGTGTGTGTGTGTGTGTGTGTGTGTGTGTGTGTGTCACATAGGCGACTACAGAAACATTACATTCCACATACTGTGTGTAGGTATAAATGAAAAAAATTCATACGCGTGTGTGTGTGTGTGTGTGTGTGTGTGTGTGTGTGTGTGTGTGTGTGTGTGTGTGTGTGTGTGTGTCACATAGGCGACCACAGTAAGAACACATACCTGGTGTGTGGACGAAGTAGGCCAGGTAAAGGTCCAGCTCCTTGACGGTCACTCCGATGTGGTGCGGCTGGACACACAGGCCGTGGTTGGAGCACTGGGGCGACTTGACCAGCCGCTCGCCGTCCGTGCTCTCCAGGGGGCTGCCCTTGAACAGGATGACCATGACCAGGTCCAGCCGCCACACCTTGTCGGCCTGGCGGAGGCAGTCGATGCGGCGGATCTTGCCCTTCTGGTCGGGGTTGGACAGCACGCAGCAGGGCGCCTTCTTCCCCGTGATGGTAAGCACAAAGTCCTCGCGGAACTCGGGCCGGATGTCCTTGCGGAGCTTGGCCAGCAGGCGCGAGGCCCACTTCTGCTTGATCTCCGGCTTCTCGCCCAGCAGCTCGTCCTTCACTGCGCGCTCTTCGTCCTTGGTCATCCTCTTCTCGTGCTTCTTGAAGTACTTGCGCTTGCGAGCCTGCAGGTTGAACCAGGTGTAGGAGAAGGCACGGACATGGGGGAGGAGGGCCTCAATGAAGGGATGAAATTCATCCTGACGACAGAGAGACAAGGTGTTAGGACGCTGGACAGAAAGGGCTTGCAGTTTGAAAGAAAGCATGCACATCTTTAAAAAAATGAATAAAAAAGCTGGTAAACAAATTAGACAATTTTAAATGAAAAAGAGGCAGTAGGGTAAAAAAGTAACAAAATAGGATAACAGTGATTATATTGTTAAAATTTAAATTATTGTAACTAGAGGGAATTTAAAATCTAATTACAGTTTACTAAAATATTTATTCAAATAAATATTTACCAATCACATAAGATATAAACAAACATGCAGAAATAAACCAGAAAATTCATCTTAACTGTAAAATGCAAAGGTATAATGCAAAGCCTCCTTTCATAAATAAACAGCAAAAACAAGACAACAGATATAAAAGACATGAACAGTAATCCAACAGCAGCTGAAAAGCTGAGCCAAGTCGCGCTCCCAGCTTTCTGCTGTGAAAAGAAAAAAGTTATTCTGCTGTACCATAATACCTTCACTACATATCTCTGGGCGACAAAGCCCAGATCTCGCCACAGCGTTCCTGTGCCAGGGTTGCCACACACCGGTCGCTCACCACCGCCAAGCTTTGCCGCCACAAGACCACTGTTGAAATGTGCAGCTAAAAGATCAGCCATACTATTTCCTATCTCTGCTACCATGCAAGGGAGCTCCAACCAGACTCACATTTCCACAACAAACTGAAAGCAGACAGAAATCACCACAGAAAACCACACTGCTAGAGGAAGACAGACGGCCTGGTAGTTACCATTTTGCACTCTCATCATAAATTTGGCACAGCGTTTAAAGTGAAAAAAAAAATCTCCTGCACCAGTTTTTTTTTTCCTCCCGCGCTCCAAAATGTAAAGCAAGCACTGGTTTAGCAGGGTGTAGAGAATTAGTAGATGGGGGGCGGGGGGGGTTTAAAAAAAAAAAATTGAATTTAACAGAATATGCTGCTCACTAAAAACAGTGGGCCAAAGTTTAAAAATCAAAAGCCCAAAATTTTAGGAAGGAGAAAATTTACTAGAGCCAGACCACGGCCAGCGAATCATTACACAAAAGCCAAAAATGACAAAAAGACCGATTAAAAACTTGTAGCAACAAAAATTGCCAAGTAAAAATAAAAATGTTAACAGTATTGCACCGTTAGAAAAACTTAAAATAATACAGTCCTTTGTGCTTTCCAAAAAATGAAAAAAATTAAATACAATTTTTAAAAATGAACCTTGAAGAAAACAAAAAAAGAAAAAAAAATTCCTTGGCAAAGAAGTGTAAGTGGTGGTGGTGTCTGTTCTGATCCCTGGGCCCGGCGCAAGAAACACACACACACACACACACACACACACACACACAGATACACACACACACACACACAGATGGGGGGGGCCAGGGAGAGCAGAGCACAGAATAGAGAAAAAAGAAATAGAGAGCCGAATCAATGTTGGACGAGCGCATACGACCGCTGGCAAAGCTGAGTGCTGCTTCTTTTTTCCCCTTTTCTCTCCAACTCTCTCTCTTCCACTCTCTGTTTCTCGCTCGCCGTCTCTCGTCCTCTCCGCGTTGTTTCCCTAACCATTGCTTGAGCCTTTGCCAGCACGAGTAGGGCCCACCTATTTGGCAACAAGACGCCTGTAGCCCAGCCAATGCGTTAGCTTCAAGAGCTGAAAGGGAGGGAAGAGAGAAAGAGGAGAGGGTAGGGAGGGGGGTGTAGTGGCAATGAGAGGGAGAGCGCGCAGGAGAAGAGAGAGAGAGAGACAGAGCAGGTGGGAGTGTAAGAGAGCGCGCAGCCTTGTCCAACGCTGCACAATTTGCCAAATCGACAAGTTCCACTCTGACACGGAGGCAAAGTTCAAGGGAGCAAGTCTTCTCCCGCACCAATCGCAGCAGCCCTCAGCCTGCCTCCATCTTTGCTATGGCCGCCATCACCTCGTCTCCCTCACCCCCCCTCCACCCCCACACAAACTCCCGCCCTCCTCTGCGCTCCTCTGTCTCTCTCTACCCCTCGCTCTGCTTGCATAATGCCACCTTGGCAGAGGATGGCAAAGCGAGGACACACAGCTTCAGAATCCCTCCAGACCCCACCACCGGCAGCTGCTCATGGGTTTACCACAGCAAACAAAGAGGGAGAAACAAACCCAGGCAGCCACACTCCTCTGACTACACACACACACACACATACACAAATCAATGATGGGAAGATTTAGAGGCAGAATACTGAAATGGTTACAGAATTTCAAGGGGAAGGCGGCAGGCAGACAGGCAGACAGACAGACAGGCAGGCGGGGGAAAGTGAATTTGCCTCAGCTGTATGGAGCAGCACTGAAAGCAGCAGATAAATGGTCAGCTGGAGTGTTAAGTGTAACATCTCCAACGAAACTCCCCAAATCCCACATTTGCTCTGCGCCTTCCTCCTGAACTCCCGGGAGGATTTTGCGATGGGTCTGTGAGAGGCGACGGCTGCCATGTTGCCTCATCGCGATAGCACGTCATTCAGGGTTGCACCTGCTCCGCAGACAGCGAGTCTGAAGTATGCACAAACACAGACTCTGGGACCTGAGGATTGTGACTCCGAACAAAAAGAGGACAATTTCGCCAAATACAGAAATCATATGTGAGTTCATGTTAGGGCTGGACAATTCATCGCAATTTTATCAAAAATGCAATATTGACTAGTGCAATATCCAAATCAAAATGGGGGAAATACTTGTTAGAGGCCAAATTTGTGTCAAACCATTCTGAATGAAGTATAGTGGCGCTGCAGAGACGTGCCAGCCTACAGATCCGTGCCGGCCTACAGATCCTTTCCTACAGATTCCAGAAAATATCTGTTTGGTACAGATCCTCGCTTTAAATCACACCATAATCATTTACATTTTTTTATGAAAATGAGACCAATGATACAAAAATGATCACTCCCTCCAATGCAGCCCTAGTTCATGTGCTCTGCCAATGCTAGAAGCCAATCCTAGAAACCAAGGCAACATCACCTAGGACACCTAGGAGCGTGTGCAGAGCTGAAACAATTAGTCTGAATCAGAAAAGGGCTTATTGCCACAGGGAGTTACACCTACGTGGAATTCACCTTGGTCAATGGTGCGAACATACACAAACATTTTAAACATTAATAAAAACTAATTTAAAAATATAAACAAATAATAGTCACTTAATCCATTAGTCAATATACAGAAAATGAACCTGCAACTATTTGGATTATCGACTAATCCTTAGACGTTTTTAAGCAAAAATACCAACAACGCAGATGTGATGCTTTCCTTTGCCGTGTATGATATAGGGCTGTACTGAATGGATTTTTTTTTACATTCAAAGCTCTGAGGTTTTTAGAAATTAATTAAAAAAAATTGTTTTAATATATCAAAAAAATTTAAATAAAAGGGTCTTAAATTAGTTTTTTTAATTACATCAACTTTCTGCAATGATAGAACTCGTCGCTTTCGTCAACATAAATACATGTAAGCAGCAGGCCATAAAATAATGATATAATGAATAATAAACGCGCCGTAAGGCTTACAGCAACATTATGTTAAACAATGCTTTACAGAACAGAACACACTGGAGTTATGGGAAAGTGTTTGGATTAGGGCTGGGCAATGTATCGATATTATATCAACATCGATATGAGACTAGATATTGGCTTTGATTTTGGATATCATAATATCGTGATATGACACAGGTTGTTTTAAGAGGCTGCATTACAGTAACGTGATGTCATTTTCTGAACTTACTAGACTGTTATAACTGTTCTATTATGTCCCTATACTCACTTAGCCATTGTATCCACATTATTGGTGATTATTTATAAAAACTCATTGTGTTAATATTTTGTGAAAGCATCAATAGTCACACTACAATATCGCCACAATACTGACATTGAGGCGTTTTGTCAAAAATATCGTGATATTTGATTTTTCCCATATCGCCCATCTCTAGATTGGATCGCACAAGTCGGAAACAATACGCAGCCACTGCATAATTCTACAAATAGCAAATTATTGATAATATTGCTGTAGCCTTATCTTTATCTGCAACTGCGCAGAAACACTGGATTTGAACAGAATGAATAGACATGCAACAAAAATGTGTCTATGTAAAGGTTAACGTTATGAATAAAGCTGTGAAATATCCAGTACAGCCCTATATGATACTAAACTGAGTATTTTCAGTTTTGGACTCGGGGTCAGACCAAAAAATTCAAATACGTCACCTTGGGCTCTGGAAAATCAAAAGTCATTTTCCACAGCTGTCTGGCAATTTAAAGACAAAATGATTAATCACGACAGTAATCGCCAGATTAACCGACAATGGAAATTATTGTTAGCTCCAGCTGTAAAGTCAATATTTGAGCCGTGTTCACAAATTGGAATTCATAAAGGTCTCTCCCTTTTCAAAGAAAATGACTCGGTGCAGTCGCATTGCTCAAAAAAGGCCAGATTCTGCCAGCTCATAACAGAAGTGTTAATCTCTGAATAATGCCAGAGGTTGTTGGCATTCTCATTTAACCAGAGCAACATTGCATTATGCAAACAAAAGGTAGAGGCACTCAAACCCAATACCAACACCATTCTCTCACTGATAAACATCAGGACCTCCGCTCGCATGGAGCACAGCTTCATCTTCCAGCCATCAGCCTACTGAAACAAAGACTCTCACTCATCATCTGTTAGCAGGATGGAGGACAACACACCTCCACATTCATCCTGCTCGCCTTGTGTGCCATTGACCATGGTTAGATAAAGCAACAAAAGGAAGCCAAGGGATTCACACATATCATTGTGTGTGTGTGTGTGAGTGAGAGAGACAGAGAGACAGAGAGAAATATGGCATCCGAGTTAAAACATTTTCTGTTCCCATCACCACCTGCAATCCGAAAAAAAATCCTGAAACTTAACTGGCACTTGAATGTGCTTCCTGTGAGTCTGCTTTTCAGTAAAAATTAAGTCTTTCTGGGTGACCCTGCCAAGATGCAAATAAAACACCATTCAAATGTCACTGGAATTTAACTACCAGGGGGGGGTTAAGTCATTTTACTTAGCTATACTATTTGCCTTCCATGGGCTGAAAAAGGAATACATCCAGGAATAGCTGTTATGCAGATGCTTTCCAACTGCCAAATCTGGAGGGAGAAAGCCGTCATTCACAGTCTCCTCGGTGGGTGAGCTGTACCGTTAGCTTTGCCTGTCTCCGCTATCAGCTACGCCACACTAGGCCTGTAGAATGCTCAGTATTGACATGTACCTACGCCTATTTTATTTAGGTTATCGAAACGACATAAACCCATTATGGAAGGTGTGTCTCGGTTAATCTCCTTACCTGGAAATTAAATTAAGGCCAAACGCGCGTGGCCTTTGGCTTAAATTCGGGTTTATTATTAATTAGCAGTCGAAGCTGCAGTCGGTGTTTTCTTCCTGATATTTTTACAGCAATGAAAGAGGCGCGAATATCAGTTCCCATTTCCGGTGTTTTATCTCTTCACCTTAAAGGGCCACAAAAATAATAATTAACTGCAGTGACCAAGGCTGCACGTGATGCATTATGGGTCACATTTCAGGCCTAAAAATAAAAGAAAATGACCAACTATTCCTGTGTAAGTTTCTCTAATTGACCGATATAATATTATTTCTCACTAATTCCCTCAAATATCCAGTGTCCGTTAATTCGTCGAAACCCTCAGCCAAAACAATTACCAATGCGCCATCACTTCTTCTCCCTGTCTTTCTCTTCTCATAGGGCACTTGAAATATGAATACTTAAAAAATAGTGTAGCCTAAAACATCATCGACAGAGTCTGCCAGCCAGGAATAACATGGAAATGAAAAAAAGCTGGACAAAAAAGACGGGCTGGCATTCCCGCGACACATTTGTGCTACAACGTTCCTAAAACCCGACGTCAATCAACACGGGGAGAGGAGACCCAAAACACACGGAAATATGGATGTGAACATTTTGTCTGTGTCGAGTATGTGAATGATTTTTTTTTCCTATGAGGCCATGAATGAGCCGGATTATGCCAGCTGCTGAGGAAAATATGAAATAAAGCCTGCACCTTTTTATTGTATTCTCTAAGTCAGATTTGTTTTCGTAACAAAAAAAGAAATAAAAATCAATTGGTGTGCCTATTTAAAATAAATAAACCGAAATATACGTAAATGGGCCTAAATGTGTGCTGTTATGATATTTTGCTAATTATTGATATTCAAGCCCCATTCCATTTTTCAATATCAAATGTTGCTGCAGCTGAATTTCAACAGTCTATGACAAGATAAAAGAAATGATTTTACAGTCCTTTATGTTTTAATTCTCCGCACGTCTGACCGAGCCTGTGGAGTTGGCTGCCAACTTCAGATTAACTCTTTCAGTGAGGAGAGAAAAGGCTCTTTACTCTCAACAATCCCCCAGTTACATTCATTAGTGTGCCTGTAAAAGCCTCTGCATTTCGAAAGAGGAGGGTCTATTGTTTAAAATATTTACAATTAGTTTTTTTTTTACTTTGCATGAATAGCCTTAAAATTATCCCATTTTATTGTTTGCTATTATTAAAGGCTCAATCATTTTCCCAGGTTTAATCAAAAAAAATCTAAATCAGATCTAGAAACAATATTCTAATTGAATTTACAGGACTAATAATGTTAATCAGAATTAAATGTATCTATTTTTCCAGCCACTTCAGTATGGAACCCTCCTGCAGGTCCATGTGACTCTCAGTATTTATACTCATTCTGTTTTTAACATGTTTGCATATGTGTTGCTTGAAAATACTAGACTAGATGAATAAATATGAAGCCTTAATAAACCGTCCTGCCTGCTTACGAAATAAATATCTCTACAGAAATGTAAAATTAGGGCAAATAAAAATGTATGAGATTAAATTGACAGAGCAGTCTGAAGTATCTGTTTAGTTTTTATTCAGGAAACCTTGTCTGACAAATGGAAGAAACGATGGAGGGGTGAGCTTTGCTTTAAAGTCCAAATCCTAGCAAAAAAAATCATGACTCTGGCACAGTAAAAAATTGTTATGATAAATCCTTGGCTTGAATGTTTTTTTTCCAACCAACATTGAAATGTTTCATTTAAATAATTTCATCCCCTTTTGAATGCAGAGAATTTTTCTAATATGATTTCATACACAATAACAATGTCTTAAACCTAAGAAAAGTTCAACAAACTGAGCCAGTGATAAAAGCCTCTTCCTCTTTCTGACCCATAATGCCCAGCAGTAGGCCTCGCGGCCCTGCTTTGTCCTGCTCTGCCTTGTGGTGGCTGACCAAGCCGAGACTACGCTGCATCTCTCTAGACCAATTAAACTGTGGTCTGCATGACCCCGGGGCCTCGCAGCCGCCTGGCCCTTCATTAGCGCAGCCCTGTGCTGGTGCAGGGCTGGGCTCTGTCCTCTCCTGCCCAGCCGAGTGTCCCTGACCCTGGAGGGGACGGAGCCTGACCCCAGCTCCCTCTGACCCCGGCTCGGACCGCTGTCAGAGAGCCAGAGCAGGCAGAAAGGTGGCGGAGGAGACAGGGTTAGGAAAGACAAAGAGAAGATGCAGACAGATTCAATTATACGCTTAAGAGGGAAAAGAAAAGATGCTAGAGGCTTGTGTAGGAGTCATCTGTACATGACATTTAATGATTGAAATCTATTTCTTTATTAGGAATATTTTATTGCCTTTATTTGACAAGCAGTGGTGGAAGAAGTATTCGGATCCTTTACTTAAGTAAAAGTACTAATATCACACTGTAAAAAATACTCTCTTACAAGTAAAAGTCCTGCATTAAAAATATTACTTAAGTAAAAGTATGTAAGTATTATCAGGAAAATGTACTCAAAGTATGAAAAGGAAAAGTATATACATTTTAGAAACTGGAAACGATCAAAACAGTTCAGTTAATCAACTAATCGGCTAATCATTTCAACTGTACTCGTAGGCTGGTATATTGTTGTATAGTTTATCATAAAACATTGTATTTTATGAACTACATGGGTTTAGTGTGGAAAAATCTAAATATGTAAAGTAGCTAAAGCTGTGAATGTAGTGGAGTAAAAAGTAGAATATTTCTCTCTGAGATGTAGTGGAGTAGAAGTAGAAAGTGGCACGAAGAGAAAAGACTCAAGTGAAGGACAAGTACCTCAAATTTGTACTTAAGTACAGTATTTGAGTACATGTACTTAGTTACATTCTACCACTGTTGACAGGACAGCTTGAAGAGAGAAAAGAGGAGAGAGACGGGGGACGACTTGGACTTGAACCCGGGCCGCTGCTCCTACATGGGGTGCACACGCTACAGGACGAGCCCCAATGAGTGAAATCTTTAAAACAATGTATTTGGATTCTTCCAGGTGTGAAAAATGTATTCAAAACTGGTCTCAAAAGTCAAGTTTCTACCTTATGAAATAGCCATTAGGAGGTTTATATATCACAAGTGGCAGGTGTGTTCTCTGGTTTCATCTGAAACTAACCAAAGTGTTTCCTGATGCCACGGAAAGCATGTCTTCTCTAGCTCGTGGTGGTTTGATTCCGTAATCAGAACATGCTACAGTGCCTGAAGCATGACCCTCCATTGTTATTACACACAGTAATCATTCCTGGTAATAATTAGACATGGTTTAAAGGAAGAGACACAGGATTACATTTTAAAGACGGGGGGGAAGAACCTCACAAGGGCCCACACTCTTTGTCGCTGTGGGGAGTAAGTGATGCGTAAACATCCACGGAGCTCAGAGCCCTGCGTTGGTTGTACTTCTCTGAGTATACAAACCAGCACGTTACTATGTGTGAAAAATCTGCAAGCAATTTGCGGTGGCTGCGCGCTAACGTGCCCAGGGTGAGCCGTGTGTGGGGGGAGGGGGGGGGGGGGGGGACCAGCTGAGGAAGAGGCACGCACGGCACATTCCAGTCCCACAAAGGGGCTCCACTGCCTGGCTGCACAGCAAAACCAACAAGGCCCTTCCGACCTCTGGCTCTCAAGCTCCTGGATATCCCCCTGCAACTACCAACATATTGATTTGTTTTTTAACGTGGAGGCCTGGTTCCATCAATACAGATTACTTCCGCACTTCAAATCACTTTAGCTAAAAAGATGATGGAAATGTTGCACCTATGTGTCTGGTTGTAGTTTTCCTTATTTTAAGCTAATGCACTTGTAATTGATTCTTGGTTTGGAGTTTGTACCTTGATGGTTGAATACACTTATTGGAAGTTAAATCGGATAAAAGCGTCAGCTAAATGAAATATAGCGTAATGCAAATCAAGCTGCGCAACGCAGACATGAACTCACATGAGAACACTGAGGGTTTTGTGTGCTGAAAAGAAAAAAGACAAAAAGAAACGTGTCATCTATAACTGCTCCGACAGCAATGAGAAACCAAATCCCTTGAGGCTATTTTGTTTTTGTGATAGAGATTTTAATAAACTATCTGTTCCTGCTTGAGGAGGTATAAGACATGTTAGGGCGCGCAGCTCTTCTTGCATGCAGATGACAGTATTGATGACCGGGGAGGGAGGGAGGAGTGGAGGAACACACTAACATATAATCCACACAAACTTAACGCAGCACGTGGTAATTCAGGCTGCTTATTGACATGGATCTCAATATTGCTGATGTCACGCCTGTGCATTCTCTGTGAAATCAAGGCTCACCTGTGTGTAGCTGCATGCATCACAACATACATTACCTGCACACATGCATGCACACACAAACACACAGTCTCAACCCCCGGCCCGCCTGCCACTGTCTAGAAAGAATGTGCTGTTGAAGAAAGGAACCGCCTTGCGTGCGTGTGTGTGTGTGTGTGTGTGTGTGTGTGTGTGTGTGTGTGTGTGTGCGCACTTGAGTGACTGGCCATGCCCAGGCAGGCCGACTAAGCACCACACAGCCGCCATGACTGAGTGTTTTCTCACTGTGCCAGCCAACACTACCGCTGCTCACACTGCTGCCAGTGCAGACTGAGACGGTAGTAACGGGGATACTACTGACTGGACTAAGATGTTGTGTTCTTATCTCTTTAAAGGTCCCATATCATGCTCATTTACAGGTTTGTACGTGTATTTTGGAATTCTAGTTGAACATGTTTACATGCTTTACTGTTCAGAAAACACATTATTTTTCACATACTGTCTGTCTGAATATACCGGTATTTACCTGCTGTCTGAAACGCTCCGTTTTACCGCCTATCTCTTTAAGGCCTTCCTGAAAAAAACATGTCTGCTCTGATTGGTCAAGGTTTCTGGGATTCATTGCCAGGACACCTCCAACTGCAATTGAATTTTCAATCCATTGATTTCTTATATTTGAAAAACTTCCTTGAGCCGAGAAGAGCAATTTAAAAACCTTTGACGTCTCCACAATGTAAAGTCTCTGGCCCAAGCGGGAACTCGCAGGCAGGGCCAGCGGGAGGAACCTATTCAGCGGGCCACATTTCACAGAAGTAAACCCGGGAACCCATTTTTTTCAGTGTATCTGCCAGGCGAGCAACTCCATTGAACTGAATAGGTGCCATTTTGAGATCCGGTATAGAATTAATATATTGTAGCCATGATCAGCACTCTCGGAGTCTCTGCACCGTCATTGCAGCCGGGGAATGACTGTGTAGCAGCAGTGTAGCAGCACTTTCTACCTATATTTTCTGAATACGGACTGTGTGCATTTCTTTGTAGATTGAGCATTTTTATACTTTTCAAATATATAGCACTTCCACCTGCTTTATAACAAAAAAATACGGGACCTTTAATATTACAATTTAAACTCAGTTTGTGAAAAAATACCCCAGGTGATTTTAACAATTAAATCTACCAAGATCCAAATCATGAGCCTGCCAGAGTGGCTGGTTGAGGAGACAAACTTACAAACCACAGCCAGCTTTTAGCAGCATTTGGCTGGTGGCAGGTGTTAATTTTCTACCCTGGTAAAAAGCAGCTCTGTAATCGGTAAACACGATGCGCCTGGCCTGCAACAAAGAAATACATTTAGCAAATTCATTCTCTTTGATCCTGCATTCCTATTTTGGTTTTGACAGAAGGTGATTTATTTTTCATGAACCCATCAGAAACATTTAGGGGAATATCATATCATTATAACAGCATACAAGCATCCAGTGCCTATAGCCTTCTCTGTGTGCCACTTTATCTTTGTTGTAGACAGTCTGATACGTGGTTGACACACATCACAGAGAATTACAAGTAAGTTGATTCATCAATAGGCTCAAAGCAGAAGGATGTTACGCCATAACCCCTCTAATGAAAAGATCCTTTTGCATTTGGAATTAGAATTTCAACACAGCATGAAATAAAAGCATCGTCAGGTTCATGTGTTAACTTGCTGCCTAACAAAGCTGTAGGGCTTTACTGCTCTTTTCAAAGAGACAAGTGTGAAATGCCAAAGTCAGCCTTTCACACACTGCTGGAAGAAGAAAAGTGAGCCGAAACAACACGATTGTGTTTTCAGACCAGAGACAAGCAGTGCGCTCCAGCAGAACGCTGCTTTTTGTCACCCTATTTGAACATAAACCAGTGTCGTTGCACCAAAAAGAGGTTTGAAACATCCTCCAGATTGACTGACACCTACACCCTAATCAATACTCTAGGGCCGCAGCTAACGGTTATTTTTATCGTCGATCAATCTGCCAATTATTTTCTCAATTAATCAATTGGTTGTTTGGGGTATAAAATGTCAGAAAATGGTGAAGAAGGTGGATCAGTGTGTCCCAAAGCCCAAGGTGACGTCCTCAAATGTCTTGTTTGGTCCACAACCCAATTACTCTATATTCAGTTTACAGTCACAGAGGAGAGAAGAAACTAGAAAATATTCACATTAGGGCTGGGCAATATGGAGAAAATCAAATATCACAATATTTTTGACCAAATACCTTGATATTGATACCGCAACAATATTGTAGTGTTGACTACTGTGTACAAAATATGTACACAATGAGATTTTGGATGAATATTCATCAGTAATGTGGATATAATGACTAAGTGGGTAAAGGCAAATAATAAAAAAGTTCCAACAGTCTGGTAAGTTCAGAAAATCACTTTACTGTAAACTTTACCTTTAAAACCAGGAAAAGACAACACTTATGCCATATTACGATATTACAATATTCAAAATGATGATATCTAGTCTCATATCACAATATCCATATAATATTGATTGTGCCATTGATTTAAATTATTTTTTCAAAACGAAATGACTCAAACGGTTAATCAATTACCGAAATAGTTTGCGATTTAATTAATAGTTGAGAATTAATTGATTAATTATTGCAGCTCAATACTTATTGGTACTGGTTACAATGTTGGGAAAATGCACGCTTGTTCCTACAGTTTTGTGTAGATTATGAGTAATGTTGCTTTGTCTCCACCCTGCACTCAGGTGCATGACATGAAGAGATGAAATGTGCATTCTTAACACTCCCTAAGGCTTTTAGATGCTGTCAGATTATCTGTCCGTGTACAGCGTGATCATAAATTACAATACATGTTAACTGTGTACCCTTCTCACTGAAGGTAGTAAATATATAACACTATTAATAACCCACAACTTACTCTTTTTAACAGGATAAAACACCAAAAAGTTAGAGGATGAAGAAAGACCGGAGATTCCCAAGTTTTTTGTTTCTAAAAAGTCATAATTTAGCCACTGTTGTTGCCCGTGGCTTTAACATTACGTTAACGTTACTCAGCCGTGCTAACGTTACTCAGCCGTGCTAATGTTACTCAGCTGTGCTAACGTTACTCAACCGTGCTAACGTCACTCAGCCGTGCTAATGTCACTCAACCGTGCTAACGTTACTCAGCTGTGCTAATGTTACTCAGCCTTGCTAACGTTACTGAGCCGTGCTAATGTTACTCAGCCGTGCTAATGTTACTCAGTCGTGCTAACATTACTCAGCCGTGCTAACATTACTCAGCCGTGCTAACGTTACTCAGCCGTGCTAACGTTACTCAGCCGTGCTAACGTTACTCAGCTGTGCTAATGTTACTCAGCCTTGCTAACGTTACTGAGCCGTGCTAATGTTACTCAGCCGTGCTAATGTTACTCAGCCGTGCTAACATTACTCAGCCATGCTAACGTTACTCAGCCATGCTAATGTTACTCAACCTTGCTAACGTTACTGAGCCGTGCTAACGTTACTCAGCCATGCTAACGTTACTCAGCCGTGCTAACGTTACTCAGCCGTGCTAACGTTAATTCAAGCATGCAGCGGAGCAAAGACGGGTTCAAAGCAATGATTAAAACACTGGATTCAAACACCAAAGGAGGCTGACAGCAGAACTATGTTCAGTCTCAACAACCTAACTTCTTCCAACTATGATGTTTTGAAAGGGAAACAACATTAAAGTTGTTCATGTGCATTCATTTGATTTAAGTTTCTTTTACTGCTTTGTAACATATAAAAATAGTTTAGATTCTGTACCTGTTTCATGCATTCTCCTTCATATAACGTTATTGTAAAATGTTAGTAATTAATTTTAGTGAACATGATGAAATTGAAAAAAACATGGTAGGCAATGTTCTATGACAGTAGAATAAGCCATTATAAACCTACATAAAGGCCCAGTCAAGCAAAAGAAAGAAAATACCGTGATATACCGTTAAACCGCCAGAATCTTTAAAAAAATACTGTGATACTCTTTGGTCATACCACCCAGCACTAAGATGATTTGCAGTATCTAGCTGGGGCACTTTTGTCATGTTTCAGATGTTTTCAGCAGTTTCACTAAACTGTGATTTCATTCAGTCAAATTATCCAATATTTGGTGCCCTGTTACAACGTGCGGGCATTTGCAGAGGCTTAGTTCTTGATGTAGCGGCCGTGGGTTTGGATCCAACCTGCAGCCCTTTGCTGCATGTCATTCCCCTTCTCTCTTTCAAGTCTAAGCTGTCCTAGTAACAATAAAAGGCATATAAATGCCACACACAAATAAAATCTTTAAAATGATCCAATATATCACAAAATAACAGTGGTTGGTGACATTTTTATTTCAAAAATTGTGTTTTTTTTCTTCACCTTTCTTCTCCCATTAATTATCTCACAACCTTGCACATCTGGTGTCCCTGTCCACTTTGCAGCTACAACAATGAAATGCTGCTGACTGATTAGTTGATGCATCACTATTAACAATCGAATAATGTCATATATATAATAATGTTTCATTCACATTTGCTGAGAAACATTTGTTTATTTTGAATTAATTCCAATTGTAACTGCAGGCATTTGGAAATATTATTAATATTGGGTGGAAATCTTGTGATAGGTACTGGAACAAAATGAGCTTGAGCGTCATTTAGCAAAAAATAAAATCTGAATTTTTCATTAAAATTGTACAAAATGTATCTAAAATTTCATTGTGTAAATATTTTGTGAAAGCAACCCTGTACAATATCGTTGCACTATCGATTAAGATATTTGGTAAATATCAATATTGTGATATTTGATTTTCTTCATATTGTCCAGCCCCAGTCTGTGGTCGGAGCGATGTACGGAGCGCCAAGACCACACCACCACCACAGCCGGCATAAGGGGAGAACAGCACTGTGGTGGCTCTGAGACACACGCACACACGCACACACACACACACAGAGGGAGAAAGCCCACTGCCTGCTGTATCTGTAAATGTGCCATGTACAGATTGTAAAGTGCTGAAGAACACATCTGAATCATCATCATTACAATAAACCAGCAACGCCGTTAACCTTTGCCACATGCTTGAGGATAAAAGGTGGAGACCAAACGCAGACAGGTCAGAAACTTCCCTCCAAACTGGCTAATGCACTGATTGCAGTTACACAATCTAAACTCTGAGACATATGTGGAGACACAACCACAGAGCAGAGCAGAGCAGGCCAAGACAGAAAAACTCCCTCCTGCGTAAAGGCTCCAGGAAAGTAAAGCCCACTGCTAATGCAGTGTTGAACGCTTTGCAATCAGACAAATAAAGGGGCAATCTAGCACACAATCAAACTAGAGATTTAGCCTGCTCTCCTGCCAACAGCTAGGGACCTCCTCTTTCTGAACAAGGGATGCTCTATTGACTATACCACCCCCCCTCTCTCTTTCTGTCTCTCTCTCAGTCTTCCCACTCTGCCAGTCTGAAAGGCGTGATGCCAACCTTTTCCACCATTGGGCATGTTGCCCTGCCCTTTATGCAAATGCATTGCCGCAATCCCTAACTCACAACCCCCACTGTCTCACCCTCCACGTCTGTGCACAACCCCCCTTACGGCCTCCTGTCTATATCCTTTTTTATCTTTATACGTTTCCATTTAAATTAGCCAAGTAACTGAGCTTAAGCCATCGCCACAGGTAATGAATTGAACCCTGACGATCCGAGGTCCTGCCTGTATGGTTCTTGAATGAAGCTAAAACAGCTCAGCGCAGGTTCAGCCTGTAGGCCTGTACTTTGTCTGGTGCCCTCCGTGGGCAAAAAGCACTAACCATGAGCGAATATTTGACAGAGGTGTGGTTGTATGTGTCTGTACGAGCCCTGATAAAGAAGGACATCTCCTGGCATAAATAATAGAATAAAGACAAAGAACAGCAAGGGAGGGCAGGGACGAGGGGATAGAAAAGTATGAAGAATAAAGGGAGAACTTCATGCAATTAGTCACTGCTTTTTGCATTACATTTACATTCTTCAAAACATGTTTAGAGACATTTAATGATGGATGCCCCACCTACCAGGGTCACATAATAGCAGAATTTGTACAGGAAAAATATTACAAAGTGGGTTCAAAACCAGATTAATGGAGTTTTAGGGCCAGTGGAAGTGCTGTGTTTAGGCATAATGAGGGGTTAATGCACTTTGTGCAGGCATAAATGGCAACGAAGGGGTTACTAATGTGACGGAAAAGAAAGTCAATCATGGCTGCCACTGACAGGCGGGTTTCACAAGTTGGCACCAGGGCTGAATAAACAGGAGAGGTTCATAAATTAGAAGTAAATAGAAAAAGACGAGTGAACAAAGACAGAGAATTTGAAGAACTTGGGACGGAACACTTAAACTACCGGTCAAATGTTTGGGGTCACTTAGAAATGTTCTTTTAACCCCTTATAGACAGAATACCAGCTGAGATCAGTTGCATTGTTTTTTAAGCAGGGCATCAGTTTTCAGATTACATTATGTGCTTCATAATTGCAAAAGCGTTCTCCAGTGTTTTTCTAGTTATTTTTTAAAAATGATATCAGATTAGTAAACAGAATGTGCCTTTGGAACATTGGAGAAATTGGTTGCTGATAATGACAATGCAGTTATTGTTTTAAAGATCAGCCCCCCCACTCAGATCAGCTGGTAATCTATCTATAATGGAGTGGTATGGAAATGTGTAAGTGACCCCAAACTTTTGACCGGTGTTGTAAATAAATAGGAGTATGAAAGGACGGTGATAGGGTTAACGGAGTGGGCCGGAGGCTGAAGGAAGAACTGCTAATGCTGTTCAAGCAGAGCTTCCGCTTCTGCCGTAGGGTGAGCGTCGAGCCGCACAAACAGGGCGCAGGGTCCACACAAGCTGGACACATTCAAGCCCACACACACACACACACACACCCCACAGGAAAAGAGCTCGGCCTAAGACAAACACTGCATGACCACACACAACCACCACTATCTTCCTCATATGCCTCCAGTCTGGAACAGACTGGGAAAGAAATGGCCACAAAGTCAATCTAACCATGTGAAATGTCATATAGAAAATGCAAATAATCAGTTCAGTAACCTCATTTTTTTTAATGCTGTAATACACGTGAACCGGTCTCAGTGGAAACAAATGGAATTTTCTCTTTCCAAATAAACAAACATAGACGTCTAAACCCTAACAGGCAAGAGCAACAACGCAGCACCGCAACAATGTCCAAATATACACTACAAGCTTTATTTCCCAAACCGCCGTACAATGGCTTTTCTAATCTTCCTGAGAGGAGAGACATATACACAAAACCAAACAGGTTGGTTAAGGGACAATTAAGACTCTAACACAACATGCCGCTACACACACACACACACACACACACACAGACAGACAGACAGGCAGACACATGTATGCACGCACCCACACACACAAACAGACAGACAGACAGACACGTGCACGCACCCACACACAGACAGACAGACACATGCATGCACGCACCCACACACACTCACACACACACACACACACACACACCCCTTTTTCCTCTTCCTCTGTGGACTTCCTTGTAACAGTAATAACTTTACGCAGTGCCAGTAAGTGACGGAGGGCAGCAATAGAAGAAGAGAGCTTAGGGAGGGTGAAGCTAAAAAGCTATAGGAGCTGAGAAAACTAAAAGCGAAAGGCTAAATGAGGGAAAATAAGCTTAATAAGCTTAAGACCCAGTGGTAGCGTTATATTATATTATATTATATTATAACCATATTTTAGTGTGGGTAAATAACTTTACAGTAGCATAACAATAACACTAACACTGGGTGAATTTAGCAACAACGCAATACTAGATTAACTTTACTTTAAGTACAGTAACTATCAGATGAAAACCAAAAGACAATGGGCTGGTTAGTGTTGTTTTTTGTTAACTGTTATGATCTACTGTGACAGTTTTTTTGTTTTTGTTTTTTTAGATCATTTTTTGGGGCATTTTTAGGACTTTCTTGACAGGACAGCTCAAGAAAGGGAAGAGAGAAGGGGGAACGACATGTAGCAACCAGCCGCAGGTCTGAATCAATAAAGCGGTAAAGACTGAGCCCCTGTACATGGGGCGCACACTCACCCACGTGAGCTACTGTTACTCTTTTTTAAACTTCCATACCATTATTTGTTACTGACTGGAAATAAGATTTTCTTCTTTGCAATTTTATATGTCACATGCACATCGCTTTGTACGACTAACAACGCAATTGAATTGTGACAATTTTAAGGTCAAATTTGAGACTGTGTAAAAAAAAAAAGCACATTTAAGTTTGGTTAAATAATCCAACCTTACACGGGTACTGGGTAAAGTCGGTATAACAGGTATTCTCAAACTGGGTCTATTTTCAGTGGATACATGCATCAACAGACTGTTTCTGTTTGTCACTTGCAATTATGTCATCAGAATCAATAAATGAACAACATCAATAGCATGTTAAGAAAAACAGATATCAAGAGAAATATCAGGAAATATTAGAACGTAATTAGCTTCTAACAGGCCAAACCCAATCGGAGAGACAAATAGAAAGTGTGTGTGTGTGTGTGTGTGTGTGTGTGTGTGTGTGTGTGTGTGTGTGTGTGTGTGTGTGTGTGTGTGTGTGTGTGTGTGTGTGTGTGTGTGGTGGTAGGAGGGAGGGTAAAATGAATGAGGCCTTTTCTTACAGCAGGGCCCAGATCAGAGCTCCTAACTATGGGATTTGGTGCTGTTGCCTTTCTCCCCCGGGAGGGAGTAATTAGGTTAGGCAGGACAACCGCCACATTGTTTTAACAGAGGAGGGATTGTGCAGGCCAAAGTCCCACCAGCAACATGCTTCCCTCACAACAAAAATGCCAAACGGATTCTGCGGCGCTCGGACACACATCCACACACACACAGACAGAGACATTTTTTTCAGGGAGGATTCTCTGTAAAGTTTAGGGTTAAAGCAGGCTTTTTTATGCAGTCAGTACTGTGTGTATCCTATAAAAAGTCAAATATAGTCCAACAGTGTCAGATGTCTTCTTCGTGTTGTTGCAGTTGTGGGATTCTGTGTCTTTGTGGGATTCGGATCCCTTTAGTGTAACTGCGTCTACTCTCTCCTGTATCCAGAGGCTTGGCAACACACACCGCTCCTAACTAGTATAATATGGTTATGATGCATTTGCATTCCTTCCAATCCCCTAGGAAATACAATATGCCTATATCGTCTGTTTTAATCACGGTCTGCTTCCAAGGAAAGTAAAAGGAGAATACAAACAGGCACAGCTATAAAGAGGCTTTCTCAAATGTACTTCAAGTTCATTTAAATACTCCGCTGATTGATGGAGAGTAAATCAAACAAATCATGCTGCTAGAAAAAATAAAAAAGGCTCCCCAGTCTACTGTATTTACAACGTACAGACTGTGGCCTCTTTCATTCGTGCCCATTTCCCTCTCTTCTTTCCCGTCCCTTCTTTTTCTCTGTGCGCTGTATTCCTTGCTATAATCCCTCTGTCTCTGTTGTGTGACTCCTCTACACCGTTCTCAAGGCCTTCAGCTCCTCCAAGTATTAAAAAAACAAAAAGTAGTCACCATAATATGTACTTCTGCATAGCATACCCGCCCACACCATCCTTATTCACTTTCATCATAAATCTCCACAGCCAGGCTGCAATATACAGTCAATTTGTGGTCCCCATAAGAGTCCTAACTCTAGCTTAGAAATGATTTTATTCAGGTGTGCAGATGGAGAGGGAAAACAAGACAGAGGGATAAAATAAAATAAAAATGACTAGAGTCATGTGTGGGAATTGAGTCTGCGACTCTAACAGACAGGTCCATAAGGCCGACAAAAGTCTGTTTCTACACCGCAGCTTGCCACAGGTGGCGGGGATGATTGCTTTTTATTCCAGATGATGACCATAATGATCCCAGTTTGAGTTTCACAAGACGTCGGGCCCGCTAAAGAGACTGACAGCAGCTTGACACGTCAGACAGACGGCCGCTTTCGGGTCCGTTTTCCCTCCACCATTTCAGCAGAGCCCAAGAAAAAGCGTGGCCACAAAAGGGGAACGGCGCACACTGTTTCTCCATTACGGCTGCAGGCGATCACATCACAACAAGGGCTCCTATAACAATTTAAATTCAGAGACCCGCTAGACCAGCTAGCAACTTGAGAGAGAAATGAGCGCAGCATGGAAGTGAATTTAAAAACTGTCATAAATGAGTGTTTGAGGAGCAGAGATTGTCCCACTGTGTGAACTCGCAGACTTAAGCCTGGCCCATCTGTGTTTTATATTTTAGCAGTGACATGAAATCTTCATCCTGCACTGAATTTTCCAGTCAAATATACAACTTTCCATGTAACGCACACTAATCCTGCAGCTATTTCTCTGAGCCTAAACAGAGCAGAAAGTTTATATCACAGAGTACGGTGCAGCTGTAGTTGGGATAGTAGTTACTGGCTGGGCCAAAAGGAGAAGCCACAGAGTTGTGTTTGAGTCTAACCCTGAGCCCTGCTTGGCCTCGGCCTCCTCCACTCAACTCCACTCTGATCCTCGCATTTCTTTTTTAACAAGGATCTATTTGACTCTACTGTACTCTGCTCGACTGTCAAGGGGGTCTCAAACAGCCTCAGGCCCGCAGCACCAGCCAGCAAACACAAGTCACAAGAAGCATAGAGCATGCTCTCATAACCAGCACATACACAGCCACTTCCACATAGCACACAAACTCCCGCCCTCCAGCTCTGTTTGCTCACAGCTGCCAGGCCTCCTCAGAGTTCATCTGAGGTAAAGATATGTTATATTATGCAACCAAGTATAGATTTTCCACCCTTGGCCCCGTGCCAACTTCCTGCTCTGAAGAGTGAGCTCTAGCCCTTTGTTCCCTGGGGTGACAGCTATTCCTTGCCAGACAGGGTGGCCGAATTAGATACAGAGACAGAAATGGAGAGGGAAGGTAACAGGAAGAAATGAAAGGAAACACAACCTAGCATAGCATGCGAGTAGAAAAGAAAAGACAAGGAAAATAAAAAGAAAAAAGAAAGAAAGAAAAGCATGCAGCTATGTCATCCTAAGATATTGTTGTCTGTGATTCTTTGTCTGTAACTAAAAATCCTCCTTCCCTGTCTACTCTGTCTTTTCCCCCAGCTCTTGAAATCAGGTCACAACTGTTTTCATTACTGTTTGACTTGCAGGTTCATAAGCCTCCAAGCGTCAACGTTCCTCCATCCACCCCCAAGACAGGAAAAGATTTTCCCCTCCAACATTAACCCAATAAATGCCTATTAAGCCCAGTCACATACGCTTTCAGCCTTCTCAAAGCAGATCTCAAATGTTGATGCAAAGTTTAAGTCATGGATATATGCTGGGCTCATAATCTTATCTCCTAAATAGCCGATGTGGATTATACTCTTCCAACGGCCACTGTTTTCATCCACTGTATCAACATATCCAGGACTCTACGTGGAAGTATTTTGCCTCTGCTACAGCATGAGGTAATGCTGCGTGATGATGAGAGAAAGCCTCGGGGAGTTTGAGGTACAATCAAGGAGCCAATCAATGCCTCTTTATCCCTCCTCTTCTTAAAGGTAAGCCAAAAAAGCAGCGAAAAGATAATGAATGCTATGGCATCATTGAGTGGCGTCACTGCGTGATGTCATCACGCCGACACAACCGCCCTTTCCCAATTAACCGCGGCCAGATGTCTTTGTGTCCAAATGATTGCAATAACCTCTCCAGGCATAGCCAGGTGTGCAGAGATGTTTCGTTTGGCTAGGTAATAAAAGGATGGATGTCTGGATGGATGTATGGATGGACGAATGGACAGATGGATGGATGGACGGACAAATGGATGGACGAATGGACAGACGGATGGATGATGGCTGAATGGACGGACGGATGGACATACGCACGAATGGATGGAAGGATGGATGGATACCTATCTTCAATCTACCTATTGTGTCAGCTGTAACCACTGAACACGAATAGGGCTGGCATTCCAATGATTCCCCAAATCGATTTTATTCCCATTCACAGGGCCCCGATTCACTTACCTTTCCAACTTGATTTAAAATCAATTAGTTTAGGGAAATTTTAGTTAAAATACCAGTTTAGCTTGGATAGAAAAAACTTTCTCAGAGAAAGTGCTGTAAATTGTACAAGCCTGAAGCCACCCTCAAATATTTTTTATAATGCACCAAATTGACCCCCAAAAAGTGTGCTTCACGTACTATTTACTTAAGAGGACTAGCATGCCCTTTTACATCCATGTTGAAAAGGTATATATTAAAAGATCAATATGGGGATTTTATTAATTGATATCAGGTAACTCAAACAAAGATTGATTTTAATTTTAACCTAACCCTAATTTCACTGCACAAGTGTTGTAATATAAAGTGTGTGAAAACTAGTTAGAAAGCGAGCAGAGTAGTGTACACAGTTAGCTAACACTAGCACTAACAGCTACATACAATGGCTAAAACAGAAATAGTATTGAGTAAAAGTTGACATATTCCAGTCTGTGATTATCCATCAGCATCCTTTCCTTTAATTTTAGTTAAATATAACTAAAGTTAATAAGTTAGTGTTACGTGTTGAAAACGTCAAAAAAGTGACAAACATTGAAAAAAAGCGGCAAAAGTGTTGAAAAAAGGGACAAAAACGTAAGAAACAAAAGAGTTGATTTTCAATTTTGACGGGAAGACAACACAAGGGTTAAAGAAATAACTGTTCAATAATTTGGTTATTGTAATGTATAATGTATAAACAGTCAAAATAGTTAGCTAGAAATAACAGATAAGTGGTTGAAATAGTTAGCTAGGCAAAGGCTAATGGCTAAATGATTAGAACAGTTAGCTAATATTAGATAACTGTGTAATACCTAACCATTTCATGGTTTTTATTGCAGGTTCTGTTAAAGAGAAGTCAAAGCTACGCTTTTATGGAACCATATGTAGCACTTACACAAAGTGTCAGTGTGTTTTTTAACTCTTTAATTTCTCAACTACTGCAACAAACAATATTATTTTCCATTTACAGTCTTACAATTGGTAGGCATATAGTATAAATGCAACATGACCAACAGACCCAACGAAGAAGCTTGGGAACCACTATCCTATATCCCATCCACACACACACACACACACACACACACTCTCTCTTGGCTGCCATACTGTTTTTTTATCTAAAAGAATGCACACCTGTGCCTCGTGATTAAATATGTGCAGGTGCGTTATGTATGAGTCACCGCAAAATATACAGTGGGTACGGAAAGTATTCAGACCCCTTTAAATTTTTCACTCTTTGTTTCATTGCAGCCTTTTTCCAAAAATCAAAAAAGTTCATTTTATTTCTCAGTAATGTACACTCAGCAACCCATCTTGACAGAAAAAAACAGAAATTTAGAAATTTTTGCATATTTATTAAAAAACAAAAACTGAAATATCACATGGTCATAAGTATTCAGACCCTTTGCCGTGACCCTCATATGTAACTCAGGTGCTGTCTATTTCTTCTGATCATCCTTGAGATGGTTCTACACCTTCATTGGAGTCCAGCTGTGTTTGATTATACTGATTGGACTTGATTAGGAAAGCCACACACCTGTCTATATAAGACCTTACAGCTCACAGTGCATGTCAGAGCAAATGACAATCATGAGGTCAAAGGAACTGCCTGAAGAGCTCAGAGACAGAATTGTGGCAAGGCACAGATCTGGTCAAGGTTACAAAAAAATTTCTGCTGCACTTAAGGTTCCTAAGAGCACAGTGGCCTCCATAATCCTCAAATGGAAGACGTTTGGGGACGACCAGAACCCTTCCTAGAGCTGGCCGTCCGGCCAAACTGAGCTATCGGGGAGAAGAGCCTTGGTGAGAGAGGCAAAGAAGAACCCAATGGTCACTGTGGCTAAGCTCCAGAGATGCAGTCGGGAGATGGGAGAAAGTTGTAGTAAGTCAACCATCACTGCAGCAATCCACCAGTCGGGGCTTTATGGCAGAGTGGCCCGAAGGAAGCCTCTCCTCAGTGCAAGACACATGAAAGCCCGCATGGAGTTTGCTAAAAAACACCTGAAGGACTCCAAGATGGTGATAAATAAAATCCTCTGGTCTGATGAGACCAAGATAGAACTTTTTGGCCTTAATTCTAAGCGGTATGTGTGGAGAAAACCAGGCACTGCTCATCACCTGTCCAATACAGTCTCAACAGTGAAGCATGGTGGTGGCAGCATCATGCTGTGGGGGTGTTTTTCAGCTGCAGGGACAGGACGACTGGTTGCAATCGAGGGAAAGATGAATGCGGCCAAGTACAGGGATATCCTGGGACGAAAACCTTTTCCAGAGTGCTCTGGACCTCAGACTGGGCCGAAGGTTTACCTTCCAACAAGACAATGACCCTAAGCACACCGCTAAAATAACGAAGGAGTGGCTTCACAACAACTCTGTGGCTGTTCTTGAATGGCCCAGCCAGAGCCCTGACTTAAACCCAATTGAGCATCTCTGGAGAGACCTGAAAATGACTGTCCACCAACGTTTACCATCCAACCTGACAGAACTGGAGAGGATCTGCAAGGAGGAATGGCAGAGGATACCCAAATCCAGATGTGAGAAACTTGTTGCATCTTTCCCAAAACGACTCATGGCTGTATTAGATCAAAAGGGTGCTTCTACTAAATACTGAACAAAGGGTCTGAATACTTATGACCATGTGATATTTCAGTTTTTGTTTTTTAATAAATATGCAAAAATTTCTAAATTTCTGTTTTTTTCTGTCAAGATGGGTTGCTGAGTGTACATTACTGAGAAATAAAATGAACTTTTTTGATTTTTGGAAAAAGGCTGCAATGAAACAAAGAGTGAAAAATTTAAAGGGGTCTGAATACTTTCCGTACCCACTGTAGCTTATATACACAGTTAGGCTTGGATTCAAACAGACACACCTACTCCAAATGCACAGAGGATTTGTGTCTGAATGGTGTAGCCCTATTGTGGCTACAGCTCCTGTCTTATTCACAAGGCGATAATGTGTTTGCGTGTGCCATGTTTGAGTGAATGCCTGCATCTGTCTTTCTTTTCTTTAATTTTTTCGGATTGTTGAGTTGACTGAGATGGAACGTCAGCCTGGGAAAGTTTGTGAAAAGAAGGCTGCAGTCAAACACAGAGAGAGAGAAAGAGAGAGGGAGAGAGATAGAAATGGTGCTCAGATTTCATCCAGATTAATCTGAGCTTTGTAATGACGGGTCTACTGTATATATTTAGCCAGTGCAGGGAGATGTAGGTCAGACAGGCAGACAGGATAGGCTAAACAACATGCCCAGATTGCCCACACTGAAATTAACCTGGAGTGGGCTGTCAATGAGCCACAACAACAACCCTCTATCTCTTTAGTTGACCTGTGGCAGACTGATTCAATGGCTTTGCACGCTGTGAGTTTCGCTCGGTCACAAGTGTGAGGCCTTCACGTTCCTCCATGTGGAAATACAGCTTGTCTTAACGGAAACGTGACTTGTTGATTAAAAAGAATGAGCAGAGAATGACTTACTGTCAGCGTTCGCGGTGTGTGTTGATACTGGCATTAGTTCAAATCTATTCAATGCAAGAACAAAGCACACTCAGAGACATTTCTCAGTCTGTCTTCTGTAGCACTAGAGACAGAACAAAACTAACCAAACACTGTGAAAAAAAATGCGACAATTATTCATTTTACAACCCGCAACATGACTTTATGGACTAAAATCCTTTATAGCAATGGCACTTTTGCGCTACTATCCACAGTTCCAGCTACTCCGCTCAAAAATGTGCCTGTTTATTCACTTCTCCTGGAAGTTTGAGCTTCACCGTGTCAAATGATGTATGTTCAGAGATTTCATATTTATCTGCTGCAGGTGGACGTAGGGCTGCCCCCTCTCAGACGATTAGTCGACTAAGGCCAAAAACACGCTGAAGCGCTGCAAAGCGACCATGTTATTCAATCTCTCCAGCCACACCGGCTGCGATCATCCTCTATTTCTTCCGCAAGCAAATGAGTCAAACCAGGCAGGTAATCACGGTTAGAAAGGCCACAGTGAATTTGGATACTTCACAAAATAAATCAAATTTCAAAATAAAACACCCAGGTTTATGGTAATTTTGGCTGTCTTGACGTCTCAGCTGTGTCTACAGCGAGACACGCGAATAGGCACACAGAGAGAGACAAACAGACACACACACACACATATGCATACACACACATGGAGGGGGGAATCACATCTGGTATGAACAGTTAGGGGCGCGATCAGGCACGAATCTATGCTTTTTGGTCTTAGTCGACTAAGATTTCTTTAGTTACTTAGTCATTTTTAATGTTCCAAGAAACTTATGAGCACATATCAGGTAAACCCACAATATAATAAGGCGTTTTTGCGTAAATCTTTGTGGAAAAACTTAGTTTTACAGATCTGTCGATTGAAATCAACAACTCAACTAGATGAAAATCATGTAAGTGTTATGTGTCGACTGATAATTCCTTTAATCGAGGACACAGCCCTGGTGGAAAGGTTCTCTGTGCTCACCTTAAATCTCATTTTAAGGCATGAGCAGGATTTGTATGACATCACAACTAGTCTGGGAGCCAATCGGGGGTTTAATATGCAACTTGGCGAAGAGGGACTAGGTGTCACTGTGAATTGTTAACAAGGTTGTTGAACTTTTTGTAGAAAAAAAAAATATCAAGTAGTATTGTTTGTAAGTCTACCAATTGTGGAGAGGGTTTTCAATTACTACAACACACTCATCAATTCTAAATAATATGCCACTCTGCAGCTCAAAGGTTTTGCCTTTACAGCCCACTCCAGTGTAAGCCAAGTGTGACAGAAATGGCGGCTGAAATGTGACACATTGCTGATCTTCTCACAGATAGAAGATCTATTCAAAACAAACTGAAGCCCAGGAGGAGGAGGAGGCTGATGAAAGAAATGTGTGTATGCCTCATGATGTATCTGTGTAAACCTAAAGCGCCACACCCTCTCTCATACAAACACTGTGAATTTTTTTCTCTCTCTCTCTCTCTCATTCTTTCACACACACAAACTCAACTTGTGTGTCACCGCAAACACCTGACCCTCAATTGGCCTGTCAGATCAGTTGGAACAATGTTCCAAATACCCACATAATGGCTGGGACTGTTATTTAGGTTTAAGACTAAAAATCAGAGGAAAGAACATGGTGTACTGATGTCCAAAGCTCAGCTATGACAAAGCTCTCAAATATTGACTTCATATGCACTTCAGTTTTCTGCTGATGATCTGTTCTGGTAAAGGCACGCTTTGTCTCCGTGGTTATACATTTTTGTTCTTTCTGCTCCCATATTGTACATTAAGTATTTTGTGTTCCTTTCTGTATATTTTATCTCAATTATGTAATTTAGCACTCGTGTGTGTGTCTGTGTGTGTGTGTGTGTGTTCAGTAGCCATGGCAACAGCGCAACATATCGCCGGCTACAGAGCCGTACGGGGGCCGTCGGCACTGCCAGGGTTGTGCCAAAGACTAATCCATGCCAGAGGTGACATGAGCGAAGGAAAAGTGAGGAGGGTGGAGACAACATGACACATACACACACACACACACACACACACACATCAGCATATTACTCTCTTCTCTCACTCCTTCCTTTTAGAACACAAGCGCACACACTGGATATCCTCCCATTCTTCTTGGCTGGAGCCTCCCATGGCAATAGCAGTAGGAATCCATTCTCCACGGATACTGGGACAGCTGTGCTGATACTGAATGAGACACAGTTGGTTATGCCTCTCTCTGCATGCAGCTCGAGATAAAAACTACATGCTACTTAATTCGAATCTTTGTCGCCGGCTGCCAATATGCACCCAGCTCTTTGTCTTCGCCACCAAAGAGAGCGCCCAATTTCTTTGCAAAAAATCGCTGTAAATTTTCACTCCTGCTGACGCACGGTGGCCCCCAGTCACCAGATGACAATAAACACAAAACATTCATAACACTGACAAAGACATTAATCACAGAAACCTTCATAAATCTCTCAGTTATATGCTTATAATGCAAATAATCCACAACATGCCAGCAATTTTGAAGCCGCAAAGATAACAAAAAGCTCCGGGATGTCTACTTCTTTGTTTTAGGCCGCTGGCGCCAATGGAAAAAAGAAATGTCACCTTATATGATTCAAGCCAGTGTTCAATGTGTAAAATACTTGAGTGTTTTTTAATGATGGCGGTGGATTGGCCTGTAACTGGCCGTGTGGTATGAATGAATAAGTAAAAGGAACACGGTGTCCCCGGCCCGGCAAGCGTCTGGCATCCTGACCTCCTGGTGTCCCTCGCCGCTGCCTGCACTGTACAGCCAATCAGGGACCGCCTGTCTTTCTTTCCTTCCACGTGTCCACACACAACTCAGTTACAAGAGAGCACAAAAGATCAGCCCTACCTGTCAATCAAGCGTACTATGAGTTCATTCTTCTGTCTGCTGTCCAACAGCAGAGTGCTCTTGGCTGCCCGGGTCACTTTTATCCACACAAACCAAACTTCTATTTGCTGTCTGGCATCAGTGAGTTACACTGCGGCTGTATACATAAAATTAGGACAGTTTAACATGGCTGCAACTGAACCAAAACCCCACAGTGATATCATAATTCAATATACCTATCTGAGAAATGTAATACAGGCAATAAGACCAATTCTTAAGTCCCTTGCAGTGTGACTTTGGCGCTTGCTTTGGACATGAAACTGCACTGATTGGCTTTAAAAAGGATTTAGATAAAGGTGAAACAGTTGCTTGGAAGCTGGCATCCCGGCTAATCCCGCGATAACCACTCGCAGGCCTCATTGGCATGAAGACACCAAAGGTTTTAGGTGCATGTCTGCATGTCTGTGTGCACGCTTGCGCACATGCAATGCGCGTCTATGTGCTATGCGCATGCGGTTCCATCTAATTTTAATCCTCTGAACAGCTGTTCCAACTCATTTTGCAGGCCTTGGGAATAGACAGAGAGGGGGCAGAGGAGAGGGGGGGTATGTGGTGTGTAAAGGCCACCTCATCAAGTATGTGTAAATGTAAAGTTAATGCTTCAAAGTCCAGATATTGATTACATTCGATTCATCAAAAACAAACCACAGCTCATGATCTGATTATTTTCACTGAAAACACTGCTGTCTGATAACGACTGATAGCAACTGGTGGTGACGTAAGAAAAATATAATACATCCTCTCGGAGCGACACATAGCGCTGATAAAGAAAGCTGCGGCGCTTCAGACTGGGAGGACAAAGCAATAAGTCATGTCCTCCGAGACGCTGACCTCGAAGCAGAGGAGACTTCTGACGGACAAAGAAAGCAGAGCACGGAGAAGAAAAAAACATTGGTCATGTAGAGAGTTCTTTCAAGTGATTGAAAATGAGCTGTCCTGATAGCCAGCCTACACCTAAGCAAACAAGCAACTTGTAGCTGCATGAGAAAGATGGAAGGCCCAAAGGGGAAAAGTGCAAATAAGAGCACTGATGCAAAAAAAAATGAAAGGGAAAAGGAGGCTGGTGTTTTAAAGTGAAAGCATAACTTTTATTAAAATTACAAATTTCAAATTGCACCGACAAAAACAAATTGCTTAGAAGCAACATCTGTAATGTCATATGTCTATCTCTGTTCTGATATTTTCCTTTGCACACAATAAAACACAGCGTGGCCGGAGCTGCAGCCAGTTTTTTTGGTCTATTGGCGCTGCAGAATGACTACATTTGCAACAACAAAATGTGGTCTGGTTAAACCATATCTGCAGTAAAAGGTTGGAAAAACACACAGAGAGCAAAAAGCAACTTTTCATGGAGTAATCAAATATTTTGCTCTTTCCTGCACGGGCCTGTCATAACTCCAGCTGCAGGTCAGCGTGAGCAGCCCTGCAGGAGCATCACAAACAAAGAAACATTTTCTCAAGATGGAATATATAAAAACACAAACACCTAATGCGGAATAAATAGGGACTAAATAGGACTTACCACTAAGGCATTGTTTAGAAGGTGAGTAGGGTAATACTTTAGTGTTGAGAGGGTGTTAAGAGGCGAGGAGAGCAGGGGTCGGCGTCCAGGCGGGCAGAGGGGGGCAGAGGGAAGGAATAAGTTAAAATGTCGCACCAAGTGAAAACAGTGTGAGATGAAAACATTACGAGCTGCATAGAACTACAGAACACATTTAGAAAAATGCAATGAAACCAATGAAGTTTTGTTTTAAGGTTGCAGATTTTGTGCTGCGTCATTATGGCCTGCAAGGGAACGGACACTTTAGGTTTGGAGAAAGCAACAAAAACGGACAAAAAAAAAGAATCAAATAAATAGAGGTTCATTAATTGAAAATTACAAGAGAAAATGATGTCAGGACAATGTGTGTTAGAGGCTTCAAATGTATTTTAAAATGAATGGGAAATCAAAAATATGAGGCAGTGCAGACAAACTGGCTCCCATTTCTCTTGACAAAGCTATATAACATAAAATAAAGGTCTAAATATGTGGGATTTTATTCCCAGAATAGATCAACACACACACACACACACACACACACACACGTTCCTTTACTCTCAATGCTCTTCCCCGTCATTTGCTTCTATTACGCACTGTCCGCCACAACCCAGCACGCTGCTGCTCTCCAGCAAGGCTTTTATTTTATCACAGTTAATAATTCATGTGATTGCTTACACTTCTTGCCATATCTGAAATCCAAGCTCAAACTCTTAATTATTAACAGAAATCAAATAAACAAAATGTGCCTCCCAGTCTGCAGACGGAGCTGCAAGAGAATGCTGTGTGTGTGTGTGTGTGTGTGTGTGTGTGTGTGTGTGTGTGTGTGTGTGTGAGAGAGAGCTGGTGGCGTTTACACAGACAGGGAGAAGTTGGGTCTTCTCTGCACAACACACACATAAGGTACAATATTTTTGAAATGACAAGATACACGTTAGGCTTTTTCTGCCCAGCATAGCACATTGTAAGTTGGCCTGATGTGCAACATGTGTGTATTACGCTCTATGAGCTCCTGTTGTCAATTAGTTAACTGCATGAAATGTATGTTGCTAAATAAAAGCTTCTTTTTGTTCAGAGATGATCTGCTCATTATGTTCTGCTGTAAAAGAATTTTAAATTTTTTTTGAATCAATAACAGATACAGTCATCATCTCTCAAATTTGGAAATGCACGCCAGACAACTCACACCCGAGAGCTGATTTCTTTTTTTTAAATGTATCTTGTTTGTATCTAAACACACATATCCTCATCTATAGGCAATATGAGGAATGCTGTACGCATAATTTACCATTCAGTCTCTATTTGCTGTCTATTTCTAAGTCAGATTCAGTCCCTTATGTCTTTAGTCAACACACTAAGTAGCCTATAATATTTTCTCAATAAAATGAAGAATTAAGGGAAAATAATACTAATAAAAAAATCTCCATTCCCTCTCTGGTGTCGCTGAGAGGACGACATTATGATCCGAGATGCTAATGTTTTGAAATGGAAACCAGACCCGACTCATGGCGGCACCAGAGGAGCCGGGAACATCCTCTCAGCCTGTGGTAGCAGCGAGAGGCAAACGATGCTGGGTGGAAAACTATTTTAATAAAACCACTGGTAAGATCAGGGTTGAATTACACATGAAACAGGCCCTGGCGGGCCACTGTCAGACTAAGCCAATGAGGGATAAACAAGTCTGCTTTATAAGAGTACGACTTCCAGCAGCTGTGTGTGTGTGTGTGTGTGTGTGTGTGTGTGTGTGTGTGTGTTTGCCCCACCGGTTGGCTTAAATGAAACCTTGAAAAGTGTGTAGGCCTGGACAAAAATGAGCTTTTTCTGGAAAGCAAGGTACAGGAGGGAGAGATTTAAAACTAGAGAATTTGAGATTTTTATTTTAGAGGGCTTATGACAGATTAAATGAAAATAATGGTGTGAGAGGGATTGTCGGATTTGATATTCTGAACATATCCCATTTTACGGCTGTGGTGGATTGCATACAGCTGCACGCACCACCGCTGCAAAAAGCTCCCTGAAAAAGTTCTACAAGCAGCATGGTATTATTCTGTTCCCTCTCTCTCACCGTGGTGGTAAACTTCGGATGAAGGATTTTAAAAAAATGCAGATTTTAACAGGATTAATCATTAATAAAAGCAGAGAAAATAAGGAGTTAAAATATGACTGAAAAGCTAATTGGAATTGGTCAAAAGGTAACATAAATTACAGATGCCTCACACCTCACCACACTGTATCCACTACAAAAACATTTTCAAATTGAAAACAGCTACTCAATAATCATTTCCTGATTTCTTTTTTCCCCACAACAACAGCAACAAAGTGGCAAATAGCATGTATGATATGTGATGTTGGAGCAATCCTTATCAACAGCTCGGAAAAAAGGCGAGCCTAGCTTTTAAAAGTGAAGCAAAAAGGTGGAGTATTACCCACAGCAAGACGCTAGAGGAAGGAATAAAAACACAGACATTTAATTTATAAAGATTGTCTAAATTGACTTTAACAGTAAAGGCAACCGCTGTCTACTAATGGGGGGGGGGGGGGCACAGGAACATGAGGAGACAGAGGCTGAAATATAAATATAAAGTCAATGTATTTCCTGTTAACCTGGGACATGTCAGCTGGTGTCAAGTGCAAAAACTTGTAAAATAGTCAACTAGTACAGCAAAAAAAACAGAATATAACACACACTATCACAAAAGATGCAGAGCTGTCCTTCACAGTTTATAATCACACACACACACACACACACACACACACACACACACACACACACACTAACGTCTCGCCTCTCCCGGTCTCAGCCCCACATGAAGGCAGCCGTGAAGGCGGCAGTGTGCGCCCTGCACAACGGACTAAACCCACTTGGAAGAACCGTACAGCGGTTCGTATCAGCCACGGTCCACATTCTGCCTGTCCCTGCGCTCTGCTTTCCCCTCCTCCTGCGGGCTCCCCTCCTTCTTTTTTTATATCAAATACATTTCAGGAGAAGCGCCATTTTCTCTCCAAAAAAAACCCCATGTGCGATGGAAACGCACAAGGAAGTCCCCTCGCGGGCAGAAACGCGCTCGGAGACGGCCCGAGAGTCGCAGGGTTGAGGAGAAGTTTCAGAAAGACGCTCCAACACAACTATTAACACATGGAAAACAGACAGAGGCAGCGCAACCAACACACCCGGCGTCTCCGCTATTACAAGCTGACAAAAGAGTGAAAGAAGAGAAGACAATTTACCTGTGTCAAGCAGTACGGGGAGTACATGGTTATTACTAATGTTTTTTAGAAAAGGAGAATTGGAGAGCTTATTTAAGTTGGATGGAAGCTCGGTATACAGTGCTGCATTGCAATCGCTCGCCGTCCTGTTTCTCTCACTCCATGCTGCTGCAGCTTACAGTAACCCCGCCTAGAAAGTGAAAGCTTGCACAAACTTTCAGGGAAAAAACTTTCTCTCCCTCCCCTCTCTCCTCTTGCAGGACTTTTTTTTTATCGCTCTCCTATTTCGAACGAATTTCTCCTTAAAGGCGGTATTTTTCTTTCTTTCTTTACGCTAAGTCATCCCACCAGAGATTTGTCAAAGTGTTGCTGCCTGGCACAACTTTTGACTTTTTATTTTTAATTTTTAAATGAGACCAATCTTTCTTTTTGGTGAATCTTCGCTGGCAGCCTGACGCGCCGCGCCCCCGCGCCCCTACATCTTGTACATGGTCAATGTTGTGTCTTTACAGAGGGGTCAGAGACATCCGGTTCTAGTCGTTCATGTATCTGTAGTTACACTGTTATTACATTTGGACTTAACCCTTGTTCTGTCTTCCCGTCGACTAAAAAGTAACCAAGAATCTTGATTCCAACTTATTTCCACTAGTTTAACACTTCTTTTTGGAATTCATGGTTAATGAACCTCATTTATCCTACATGGCATTTTGCCTACTTTTTGAGTAAAATAAGAAGAAATTGTGAATTATATTTTGCCTAATAGTTAAGATCAGAGGATATGTTTATAGATTATTAACAGATTTTGACCTGGGTAGACCATGCAAGCAGTGATCATCCATTTTTTTGTTAGCGTTGTATGGAACCATCCGTGTTATTTTTGGGGTAATTTGGTTTAAAGAAACACCATACTTCTGATATAAAACTTTGAAAACGGGTCAAATTTGACGCAATTACAACATGAAGTGGTAAAGGACACATAAACACATGATCAGAATAGAGCTAAAAAAAGAATATAAGATACAGGCCTGTATAGATAGACCTGTGGAAACTTTCTTTTGTAGTTATGATGTGAGTGACGTCTGATTTGAATTTGTTAATAATGTACTGTACATAATAATCAAGCCAGGGTTATGTAAGTGCAAGTCGGATGCATGGACAAACTGTTACTGCTCCTGATGGGAGGATTGCAGCTCTTAAGTCTCGCGCATTAAAAGCTAAAGTTTGCACCGGCTTATATTGCCTCTTTAATTCATTTGCAGGCATTTGAAAATCAAAGCATTATCTCATCACAGGCCGTAAAGTTAAGACTATTTATTTACTGAACCATATTTGACCCAGTCTGGAAGCCACAACTGTACGTTTCAAAAGCAGTGAAGTGAGTCCAAGCCAAACAGTTAGAAACAGTTACTGCGGCATTCACTATCAAGCATAGAAAACAGCGAAGACAGACATATAATCACCGCCTCTGAGCAGTATCAAAATACTAAATTAGGCTAAACTGGGGTGTGTGAGGAAACAGAAACACACACACACACGGGCCTACACAAACAAACAGTGAGTGATACATGTGTGGCGCTGTGGCAATTTGGGTGGGAGTGAAGTCATTGTGAAGAATGAAATGCTGGGCCTGACATCGGAGTCCCACAGATTTATGAGGCCTACTGCGTGTGCATGTCTACCGCAAGCCTCTGCAGGCGACAAAGGGATCTGGCCGCTGTGTGGCCAATTACTGCACATGGCCAGATAGGCGAGCCAGAGACGCAGGCGGGGAGGGAGAAAGTGTGTGGTCAGGAGTGTATGTACGCCACAGAACTGCAACCTCTTGGCCTCGCCGCCACACAAGAGACGGTCCTCCCCACGAAAAAAACGCCCACATAAGTCGTTGGTGACTTATATTTACGTTTATTGTGGCGGCGCCCTCAAGTGGTTGTAGTAGTTATGATGGGAGCAAAGCAGGAAGTAACGCGAAAAGTGTAAAGGCGTCAAACATCTGCATAAAGAGGTAGGTTGGGGTGGTGGATGGGTAAAAAAAAAACAGGAAAGCCGGGTTTGAGTCCTGTTTTAAAACAGAAGTAAACAGAGATTATTATTGCTAAGTTACAGGCGTTATCGGAAGGGAAGTAGCATCTGATTTGAACCCAAACCACGATCTTAAACTTAAAGCGGCTATTTGTAACTTTCAGTTTGTGTTCATTCTAGCGCCCCCCCCCGGTTGACAATAGACAACCATTCATTTACAATCAGAGAATATCTGACTCACCGTTGCACACAATAACCTCCAACAAATCTGATCCGGGGAAAGGCATTGATAAAAACAGTGATATTTTCTCAGTTGCTGTTACAGGTTGTAGCTACTTTAAGTAGTTTTGGTGCCTAAACATAACCAAAGTGCAAGTATTTCACAATGTTAATGACGTGTTTCCAATGGCCACCGTTACGTTCTCTGGTTTAGAAATAAGGTTGTATTTCCTTTATAAAATGCTCCGGTTGTATAGAAGGTAGGAATAAACAACCTACAGTATATCATTGTATGGGTTGGAGGACTTGTTGCCACACAAGATTAGAATACCAGCATTCCTCTCCGTGAATATAATAAATGACTTATATGAAACAAGGGTGTAGGTTTTGTATCAACATTGGGGGGGGACATACATTACAAACGGGGGGTCTGGGGGTCATCCTCCATAGAATTTTGGGCATCAAACGCTGTGTTTTCCTGCATTCTAGGTGCATTTATAATGCAACACTTTATGGTGCAAATGACTTTATTTATGTAAAGGAAACTATAATTCTCCTGTATTGTTCCTGTATTGTAAGATATCTGTTAGAGGATGATACCTTGGTAAAGCCAGAAGCTAGAAAAGTTTACATCTACATACATCTTTTTTTTATTTTTCACTTCCTGCTGTGTTCTTTAACCCCCCGATGTAGCAAAGAAGACACAGTTCTTGTTTTCCCATCGCGTTTTGAGCCCCCTGAGAGGTTATTTTTACCTCTTTTGGGGAGTGGGTTGTCTTTCACATTTTCACCCCCCCCCCCCCCCCACCCCCCCCACACACACACACCCTATAACAGACACCCTTTTGGTTTCTCTATAGGCAGGGGTATTGACTACATAACCGTTGCCTTCTACATTTAAGGATATTCTTTGTTTTCAGCTCTATTTTGCAGCAGAGTCATTAAAAGTACCGCGAGTGCAAAAGGTTACAGCGAGCGGTTAGGCAGGGATCAACCCCCCCTTCTTTATGGAGTCGACTTGCATGCAACACACGCAAACACTCCTCTGCCGTGGCTCCCTAAATGAGCCACACATTTAGTGGTCTGTGTGAGTAAATCTCTCATTAAGTAACACATGGTAGAGCCATATGCTATGGTTGGTGGCTCTGCTGCGGCTCGGCTTTTTCACACACTTGGAATATACATATTTACCACTGCTGCACAGTGGCCAGCGCTGTAATGACTTCACCCATCAGCTCGGAGCTGTTGTACAGTTGCATTGAAAAAACTGAGGCTTTCGCTAATAAATAATCAGAGAAATTGATGTCATTTTTTTTTTTTTTGTTTTTTTACTGTTGACTACTTCAGGGAAGCTTTAGGTCTGCAAAACTGGTTGTTTAAGACAGTAAGCACACATTTTCCTGAAATGATCACAATCAGTATGATACCACACCTGGCTGTCTGTCTAAGGAAACCGGATGCAGAACATGGGAGATAAGCTAAAAGTGTGGTTGTGCTGTTTGGCTGAGCAGATGTCAGCTCTAGTGGTCCCCCGTTAATAAGCAGTGCACATGCAGATATGGAAGCTTTGCTTAAAGGTTCCATATCATGCTTATTTTCAGGTTCATACTTGTATTTTGGGTTTCTACTTGAACATGTTCACATGCTTTAATATGAAACAAAACACATTATTATTATCATACTGTCGGTCCGAATACTGCTGTGTTCATCCTCTGTCTGAAACGCTCCGTTTCAGCGCATGTCTTTTTAAAAAGCCCTGCTCCTGAAAAAGCCCAGTCTGTTCTGATTGGTCAGCATTTCGAGGTCTTTTGCACCTGTGCTATCAGAGTCTCTGCAACGTCATTGCAGTCGGTAATCGACTGTAACCGCACTGTAACAGCACTTATACCTATTATACTATTACACTCTGTGGAGTGAGGATTGTGATACTTTCACAGTATAAGTATAGCACCTCAATCTGCTTTTTTAACAATATGGGACCAGTGCGTAGTTTCAGTGTCCCCCATGAGGAATTCTAAGTAATGACAACAATTCTGTCGGTGCATCCACATGATACAAGGTAATTATCTATCTGTGTGGAGCTGATAGTCTTAATTAGCTTCATATCAACTCATTTGGCAATGTCTTGAATGTAAAGGACGTTCACTAATATCAAAAAGTGACGCCCTAAAGCTTTAAAGAAGTGGCTCCCAAACAGGTGGGGGGGCGAGACAGGATCAATCAGAGGGGTCACAGGGCCACTGCAAAAGGCTTCTTTTTACCAAGTCATTGCTGAATGAAACTTAACTCTTTAAAGTTAAAAAACATCAACATATTACTGTTTTCCAGTTTAAATTAAGTATTTTATGGTTGCAATGAATACATTTGCAATTATCTGGCTAGTTCTTCCATTTAACTTTAATGTCTTTTTCTTTTTTTCTACCTTTGGAACACTATAATCTACATTGTGTAGTAATGTACTCATCTGTAAAAAAAATTATACATACATATACTATATACTGTATATAAATGTATTATCTAATGTCCCTTGTGGTCCTTATTGTGTAATATCGTTCTGCTTTCTATAATGTTTGTGATTATACTGTCCGTTTGCAAATGGAAGAGCTCAGTATTAATTATTATATCTTAAGAGCTCACTGGCCCTAATACGTATGCATACCATAGTGTTGCTGGCGTCCTCTGATTTTCTCTGTGGAGCTCATATAGCCTGTATACAGTAGGTATGTGCTGTTTGTCTATACTGTATAAACGTAGGCCTAAAAATCCCAGTCAACTAATTTCTTCATTCGAAAGCAGTAACCTGCCTTTTTTCAAGACACAGACACTCATTTGTAGCAAGTTCTTAAAACAAGTTGATTTCTATTGGAAACCCTGCAAATCTCCCTGTACCTGCAGATTTTGCCACTGAAGTTTTTACAATTAAATTAAATACATAAATTGCTTGATAAAATGGAGTTTTTTCTTGTTATAATACTGAATGCTTACTGGCCTCGCAAATCCTTTCACATTTCAACATTCTGACGAAGAAATCTGCTCATAACTCACACACACACACTACAACTACACACAAGCAGACGTCTCTTCATTGTAAGGCTTCACAATCCAAACAGCTCGGCACTTAAAGAACTCAACAAAGGCACTGCAACATCTTACTCTTTACTACTTCCAGTACACGGTGTCAAATTCATATCTGCCCTCAGTTTTACTATCCTTTTTTTGAAAGCGATTGCACTTTCTTCCTTAGAAACCCTCACATGTAAGCCAAGAGCACACACGCAGAAATAAAGAGAGAAAGAAGGAGAGCCGTGATAAAGAAAACTAAGCCCCCAACAGCAGACCTCCTGGTGAGAAGCTGGAGGTGGACACCCTCCTGTGGATGTTCTTGAACTCGCTGCCCCTGGAATCCAATACAGCCCCAGCGACGCTCCTCCCCCTCTCCAAAACTCTCCCCTCTAGCAGCCGTGCTACTCAATTACAGTCATAATGGTTCATTTCTGTACCCCGAGACACACGATACACTGTAGCAACCCAGATTCTGTGTAAGACTTGGCGTAAGTCTTAACCCTGGAAAACAGGCTGTAGCCTAGAAAAACTGGCTCCCACCTCATTAACAATCACCTTTATTTTTGTCATCCAATCCCCCCCCCCCCCCAACCACACACTGTCCTCCCACCCTCCCCATAGCTCATTCCTTTGTTTTAATTACCATTCTATTTCCCTACGTCGTAAATTTGTCTTTTCTTTTTTAGAAAACCTGCTCACTTTCTTTAACTTTGTATTCCTTTTTGCACTTTTTCTACACTTTTTAGGCACACTGCACATTATCGTCATAATTTTTCCTCCCATGAGGGGAGGGCGCTTCGGTTGAAGTTGCAAGGCCCCTTTTTTTCTTCTTAAATGTGCGTGTGGAAATAATGATTGTAATGGTTTGCAGCTGAGTAGAGGGAGCTGTGAATGACATTATGATTGTGGTGCAATTACCAAGAGCATGAAAACACACTGTCAGTCATAGTAATGAGTAATGACTCAAGTAACACAGTTAACACAACACATGAAAAAAATTAAAAATAAAAACAATGAAATAATAATAATAAGAGATGCATACCCTGTATGAATCTGATACTACAAAGCATTCAGGCATCCCAGGACCTCTGGAGGGTTCTTCGTTCAACAGAAAGGTTTCGGTTGCCTGAAATGTAACACAACAGTCATTTATTCATTAGTTGACACTGTCTTTCTCTTCAGGGAATTTAAAAACACAGGAAAGCTGGGTGCAAAGCTTCTGATAATGACCTAATTATTAATCATCCTCAAGTCCCACCACTAGATCACTGCTTGATAAACTTTCATCTTTACATTCAACACACACACACACACACACACACACACACAGTTCACGGTGTGTCCTGCCTGCCTGTACCCATATGCTGTGCAGGCCCGAGGCCCGGCCCTGCCAGTCACCACCACTTGAATGGGGAGCAAAGTGTTTAGCTGCCGTACCCGCACACAATACTCCAACACAAAGGCATTTCCTGTCCCTGCTATTTCACCTGCATGGTCACTTTTCTGTCTGCGCGCACTGATTCAGCACAAATCATTCACACATATATACACACAGTCATACGCACGGACACATACGAAGGCCATACGTTGGCCAACATATTCACATGAGAACACATCCCTCGGCCACACTCCTGGCCCTGCATTGCATTGCCTGAAAGATGCCGCTAAAGTATTTATTCTAAGTGTTTGTTTCTATTCAGCGCCGTTCATTTGTATGCCGTGGGACGCACCAGAGAGACTTGGGCTCTGAATGAGAATCCTTTGCAGATCTGCTGTCAGTTGAGGCAGCCAGGCCAGGCCAGGCAACATGGAGGGGAGGGAACCACAGACTGAGGATCTGGATCAGGGATGGGACTTCTGCCTGGTTAGCTGGCTCGTGGCTAATACTTTTTTAGTCCAAACTGGTCCAAAACAAATTGTTTTTTTCGCCAGGCTAAATTTGAATGTCTGTTTTGGATATCAACTAAACCTGTTAGACAGGGGCTAAAAATTGCTATGTTAATAAAAATAACTCTGAGTTAGGGGAATGAAGTTTAAGACCAGGAGCTTTAAGTTTAAGTTGCTGGAGAGAGGAGAAGAAATAATCCTATTTTCCAGAACTTTACGTTCTCGTCTCTTAACATGCCTTAAGCAGAAACAAACACGGGAAGAAACATTGCTCGTAGCCAGCTACAAAATGTAAAGTTATACTATTTAAACTGGCATGTGATGTAAACAATCTTTCAGGGGATTCAAACAGACATTAGGCTACTTAAGCATTTACATATGCACACTGATATGCACATGGTGACACAGGACTGCACTTGGTTGGAGAAATACATGCGCAGGCACATGCATAAAAACACAGCACTATAATAAGTCCCAGACTTGGGCTAACCAAGCTGCGGCTGGAGACACAGGCTATTCATATCCTTCAGAATGAGAGGTTACAGCCCGAGCCTTTTCCCTTTTACTGTAACACAGGAAAGGCATCTGTGTGTGTGATTTCACTCCATCTCTGCGGCGAAAGGTCGAGCAGATGGATTGATTAACATAAGATTAACGTTAGTTTGTTTAGCGTTGCCTCTCTTCCTTGCAATACGTTTAACGAGGGCCGAGTGAAGCGTTCCCTCGCCTTTGTGTTTTTTTATTTTTTTTAAGTTCAAGTAAGAAAACACTCGTCATGGCGTTCAGCCTCAGCATCCAACCTCTGGCCTGTCATCATTAATATGTGGGGAAACACAGGAGGAAAAACATTTGAAACCATTTGTCCCACTAAATGGTGCCCCTGTCAAGCTTCCTGGGCTTTCTGTTAAGCTCTTAAACTGCCCAGTCCAGCTGAAGGATATATTTTACTCTGTTGATAATCACAGAGTAGCACAGAACAAGACACGCTGGTAGTTCTAGTTGCCTCTTTTCTGACAGGTTTGAGTCATTTAAAGTTGAAAAATGATTTTGCGCTGCACAGAAAATGGAGTTCACGCTGAAACAATAATAATGAATGGTTTGTTAAAAGGAATGAAGCATATCTCTGTCCATATCTTTCTCTCATTTGTTTGAGACTGATTGTTTGATGTAGCTCCCTACAGCACTGCCCCCCCTCCCTCTCTGTGAGTTTTTATAGAGCATGGTATCAATTATATATGTGTTTTTCTATACATATGTATTCAGCATATGCCCGATCCATATGGCCAGCCTAGAGCAAGAAAAAAAGGCGTAGAGCCTTGTTGTAATTAACACTTAAAAAGGTCTAAGAGTCATTTGATGTCTGGGATGTTGACTTTTTTGGTTACCGAGACGGAGTGTAACACAACACTGAAATGATTGTCAGATTGTATCAATGGAGAGCGCAGACAATGTCTTTATGACTGCAAACAAAGTGGAAGAAAGGATGAGGAAATTTCAGAGCCCAGGCCAAAGAACATTTGTTTTCTTGGTCAATGTCACAGTTCATGTCTTCATGCCATGTGTGTGTGATGTATTAAAGAGATTGTTTAGTGATTTGGGAAATTCGCCATGGTGCTTTCTTACGGCGAGTGTGCTGAAAGATATAAATCTCATGTGTGCGAGTACAAACTAGCCCCATTAGCTAACTCAGAACTGTGTATGTTACTCTGTGATCCAGTCACATAGTGTTCCCAACACAAACCTTTGGGAGGGGGGGAATTAGAACAATGTTTTTTCACCTGTTATATCAGCCACGGGTTGAAAAGTAATTTAAAGAGGACATATTATGCTCCTTTTCTGGTTTATACTTGTATTTTGGCTTTCTAAAAAGACATTATTTTCTCATGCTGTTTGTCTGAATATTCACCCTCTGTCTGAAACGCTCCGTTTTAGCTCCTGTCTCTTTAAGCCCCATACTGAGCCCGGCCTGCTCTGATTGGTCAGCGATTCCGGGTCTTCTGTATCTGTACTCTCCCTCGTTGCAGCCAGGGAATGACTGTAAGGAACTGTAGTGGCACTTTCTATTATAGCATAACCGTACAGAAGTCCTGATGGCTCGTTTAAAGGCACAGTTTCTGAATATGACTGTCTCCATTCTTTATGCTAAGCTAAGTTAAGCTAAGTCTTGGAAAAAAAAGCAAAAGATCGCTGTTCTAAGCACTGCGGGTTGCAGGCTGTTCTCCACCATTTGTAAAAATAAAAAATAAAAAATAAAAGCTATGAAAAGTACTCCACTGTAATTCATATGTAGTTCACATATTTACTGTGAGCACCACACTAACAGTATAAAACCGCAAAGATCTCCATAGGGAGTAGGTCGGATGGGTGGGTCTTAAAACACAGGGCTTTTAAGCAGGGGAGCGGAGTTCATGACCTAGAAGAAGTTAAGGGGAAAATACAAGACTTTCACCCAGGAAACGGGTGTTTGTTTCCCTGGAGTAGGCTACAACTTAAGGGGCTGGTCACCAAAGTTACGGTGCCCTGTACCCTGCCCATTGTAATGTTTTCTCAGCTAAATTTAACTGTAAAGGACCCATAACTTAACTGCTATGGAGCCCAGTCACGTGACGACCGGTGACATGACAGTGTGCAATTGCTGTAATTTTGTAATATATCATAGGAATTGTTACGCATAAGTTTTCGTAGGATATTATATGAACCCATTAATGAGAATGTGTGTTAAGCGCGTTGATTGACCAATGTACTCTTACAGGCAGGCAGAGAGGCCTACTGATTGCATGAGTGTCAACATGAATTTTAATGTCTACAGTACCTCATCTGCGCTCTGCAGCTCTGTGGTGTATATATAAGTCAGATCTAAAGGGGGGTTCTCGGAGCATTGGATATATTAGAGCACATATGCATATGGCCCACCTTCCCATTTCTCTTGATCCTACACAGGCACACAGCAGCACAGAAACCACCTGGGTTTCCATGTTTCTGGATACACAACAATCCAGGAGAGGCAGGTATCCTCCCAATCACTGATTAACAACCTTCAGATCATTCCACGGCAGCCTCCTCCTAGTCACTCGCAGCGTCGACTCTGCGAGCTCAAACACTTTCTAGAGCATCAGAGACTTTTATCTTCTACTGCAAAACACAAACTGACATCCTACCCAGTCCCACTTTATTCAGTCTAAATTGTATCCTCATTCTTCACCTAGTAACAAGCTTACAAACCTGTGCAGATGTGGCAAGCACATCAAAGAGAGGGAGGGATGGGAGGGGGAACTTGTTTGTAGAAAAAAATGTGTGGGGGAATATGAAAGGGGAAATTTACGTTGTGTGAGTCCAAGCCAGCGCCACCTCAGGGAGAAATGCTGGAAAAATGTGATATTTTACACCTGCATCTCAGGAGGTGAGGAACGAGACAGGGAGCGGGTGAGGCGGTAATTAGAGGAGAGTGTGTGTGTGTGTGTGTGTGTGTGTTCATAAAGGATTTTTAGTATGTTTCTGGGGCTTGCCACTGGTTCTTTTTCAGCATTCAATTTGGTACGATGCATTTGATGCCAGATTATTAAAAATGCTAAACCTGGTTACGAATGCTAAAAAAAAAAAAAAGTGTTGAAAATTTAAACAAATATGCTAATATTGTTACAGTGATAAATAGCTGGCAAGCTCTGTTTAATGAATAATGCTATTGGCTCTAAATCCTCATTAAGGCCCTAAAGACGAGAGTGAAGAGAGAAAATACATGTATTGTTGTTGTTGTGGGTTTTTTTCTTCTCCGAATTAAACTCGGAAGGCAGAAGATACCAAAACCTTCCCAAATTAAGTAGATTCAAATTACTCTGTTACACAGCTGGTGTGCAGTCTGGTGTATCTTGTGAAACAAATTAATGTGAGGGTTAAAGTCTTGATAAAGTAATTGAGGCAGGGTTGGAAATGAGATGGCAGAGTTAGGAGTGTAATGTGATCAGCCGGAGCTTTATAAGACGCCGCACCAAATATACATCCCAAAGTCTGAGCGTTGTAGTTTCATTAAGACGAGTGACACAAATCTGCCAGTGTTGTTTCCAAGGCAAACTAATCTGATCTGGGGTCTGAAGTCCAATTATCCTCATACTTCATATGTCTGCTTTCAAGATATAGTCAAAGAAAACTCCAAAACTGCAATGGGAACAGGTGAGATTACTCACTCCATTGTTTTTCTTTTTACTCAAACAAGTCCTAAAGACAGACTCCACAAGGTCCCCCGCTGCTTTCATCTTGCATAAAGTGCTCTCCACTAACAAGTTCAACACAGTACTATTGATTTCAAATTACCATTTATCTTTTCAAGAGTAGACGATCCATTAGAAGAGGGATCACTCAGAAAAACAGCTCTCTGTTCCTGTGAGAGTCTTTTTTCATTGCTAAAATATTTTACTCACGTTTCAACGTGACCCTGAAGAGGGCTGGAAAATAAAAACAGTACAATAAGCTGCTAATAACCTTTTATGTTTATGTTGGCCTGTAAATCATTAAGAGGTTGTCTTTGTTTTCAGCTGTGCTCATAATGATAAAAACATAATAATTATAGACATCTTACACTCATAAAGGTCAGTTTATTCATCATGGAGAGGTACTACTCTGCATGTGAACACAGTGCTATAATGTCTTTCTAACGCCAGAGAAAATCACCTTGGTGATATCATGGTGATGTCATCAAGGTTATCTTAAAGGTCCCATGGCATGAAAATGTCACTTTATGAGGTTTTTTAACATTAATATGAGTCCCCCCAGCCTGCCTATGGCCCCCAATGGCTAGAAATGGTGATAGGTATCCTGCTCTACCTTTGAGAAAATGAAAGCTCAGATGGGTTGATCTGGAATATTGCCCCCTATGATGTCATAAGGGGCAAGGTTACCTCCCCTTTCTCTGCTTTCCCCGCCCAAAGAATTGTGCCCACCCATGAGAGAGAGACATCATGGCTTTCAAACGAGCAAAGTGACTAAGGTCTATATAAAAGAGACTTCAGAGACAGTATTAGGGGACCACTGTCTATATAAAAGAGACTTCAGAGACAGTATTAGGGGACCACTGTCTATATAAAAGAGACTTCAGAGACAGTATTAGGGGACCACTAAGGTCTATATAAAAGAGACTTCAGAGACAGTATTAGGGGACCACTAAGGTCTATATAAAAGAGACTTCAGATACAGTATTAGGGGACCACTAAGGTCTATGTAAAAGAGACTTCAGATACAGTATTAGGGGACCACTAAGGTCTACATAAAAGAGACTTCAGAGACAGTATTAGGGGACCACTAAGGTCTACATAAAAGAGACTTCAGATACAGTATTAGGGGACCACTAAGGTCTATATAAAAGAGACTTCAGATACAGTATTAGGGGACCACTAAGGTCTATATAAAGAGACTTCAGATACAGTATTAGGGGACCACTAAGGTCTATATAAAAGAGACTTCAGATACAGTATTAGGGGACCACTAAGGTCTATATAAAAGAGACTTCAGATACAGTATTAGGGGACCACTAAGGTCTACATAAAAGAGACTTCAGATACAGTATTAGGGGACCACTAAGGTCTATATAAAAGAGACTTCAGATACAGTATTAGGGGACCACTAGGAGCTATATAAAAGTGTCCAAAGAGCACCATGTCATGGGTTCTTTAAATTAGGGTTGAGTTTGAATATTTGACAGAAAGCTGCATGTTAAAAACTTGGGCCGTGGAGTTTGAAAGGTGAGGAGATTCATCAATCTGGAAATATTTCAAGAATGATGCTTTTGAGTTGCATTGTGGGAATTGAAGGATTCAGCTTTGGTGAAGTTTGGCTCATTGGAATTAAAGAAAGAGATTGTATCTCAACCTCTGCTGCTTCAACTTTGACCATTCTCATTTCAACCTGTCTCTTATAAGTCGCCCAACTTTACGCAAATACAATACTAGTCTGGTATAGCCAGACCTATCTCCACAGCGCTGCGCAATAAGGTCTGGCTCCGCCACACATACATTCCAGGATAGGAGAAAAAAACACAATGGGTTGTTCCAATCTCAATCGTCTTGGGCGGCGCTTAGCTCGAGAAGAAACTTGTTTTGGTGGAACATTTGCGAAAGAAAACATCACATACAATATTAAATGTAGTTAACTGTTTACCCAATACAGTACTGTGAGCTATTTAAATTGTCTGGATACATGGTTAAATGTCATTTCCTCTTACCAGTGTATGTCCGTGTGTATGTTGTCTATAGCAATCCCACCAATCAATCCCAGTTAGAGAGGAAATGTGGTAAACATATTCTTTGTAAATCTTTACAGTCATTCCCCAAAAGAACCAAGCAGGCCTGTCTAGTTGCACAAATCATTTTTTCTTGAAAATGTTTTCAACGTGTAGTTTGCTAGCTCAAAGGTTCTGGTTGTTGTTTCCCGAAGCAAACAAAATTTGAGAACAGCAAAACACAGAGAGCGGCCAGATGTTGTGTCAATTAACCTGGAAACTGTTGTTGATTTAGAAAAAAACTAAATCACTGGAGTGCCCCTGAAATCTGCTTTTTCTGCCCTTACCAGTTGCTTGGCTTTTAAAAAAAAGATACATGTAAACAATTCAGGCCCACGACTCTTTTGATTGTCAAAAGTGACACTTTTTCTTCTGATTCATTTTATGCAACATACAGTAGATCGATTTGTCCTAGATAGCCACTCCGCTAATCAACGCTACAATAGCTACAACCACTTAACAACCACTTAACAATCAATCAACATGACAAACCCATCTGAGCTCACTACTCTAATATTTACACTGTTGTAACGTACATCAGAGTTTCCATCTTCAAACTATAGCAAATGCTTACACGCCACATAAGCGATCACGGCCTGCTTGAAGCCTTATTTATTTTTCCAGGGAAATGTCAAGGCCAGGGCAAACATAATAGCATAATATTCTGTATACAGTCAGGGATGACATCACTGGCAGCAACAGCCAAGAGGGCCAAGGGAGATCACACACACACACACACACACACACACAGATACAATTACCCCATCTATTTACACAGCACTTCATGATTACTGTATTTGTTTCTTATGCTCCTATACTGTACATCACACATATGCTGCGCAGGAGAGAGCAGTGGAGACTTTGCATGACCATTATTACTTATTGTAAAAGTCTAAACTAGAATTTGGGACCAAACATGTCATGGTTCCAGTTTCATGATGATGGGTCACATTTCCTATTTGCTGTCCAACACATTCGAGAAAATCAATAACCTGTCATACGGCAGATAAAGATCGTCTCTACAGAGAGTAGAGTATAAGTGTTTATTTGAGTATCATACATGGGGGGGGCTGACACTGATTGACAGATGCCTCCAGTGCTTGCGTCCTGACTAAACTAACATGCAACTGAAATATTTGGCACAATTTCACAATATATCCTTCCCTGTAAAAAAATAAAAAATAAATAAAAAAGAGGTGAGTTGCTGCTATAAGTAGGATAATAACAAGTCGAGATAATCCCATGTGAGGCCTGTCCTGAATTCTGTATCATTTTTACTGATGAGCTTTTTGGGCAGCTGCCATGTTAGCTAGGATCCTTGTAAACAAATAATTATTCATACTAATAATCTTCCATATTCATGTGCAAATAAGATCCCTTTCTGGTATCTAAGCAGCTTCAAGGTTGTATGTGGGAGGTTCCCCTAACTATTGCCTGACTTGACTCATTTCATGCCAAAAAAAAGATCTATGGGTCAAGGATGTGCTATATATCATAATTTTGTATAAAACAGACGACTTATTACTCATTTTGAAACCTAGAAGTGCTGCATTCAAATGCTTGTTTTCACAACCCCGCAGGGAATACATTTAGCATTTAACAACATTTAAACAAATATGCTGTCTGGAGCAAATGGGGATATAACCGGAAACAAAAATATATAAAAAGTATACTTGGCCAGCTCAAGTTATAAGGAACCCACATATAAAATCTCAAATGTTTTTATATAAGAGAAAGCTAAACGCGAGCAGATTCCCAGAGCAATCATCGTGACATGCTTCGTGATGTCACAGGATTTGTTCTAAATTGCACAAATAAATCACCTGCGTAATGAAGGAACTGGTCTAAACCGCTGTGCGCAATTACGCACAAATCAAATAGGCACATAATTGAATTTTGGCGGAAAGAATAAGTTCCTTTCTCTTATAGCCAAGTTTCCAAACTCTGTTTAACTGTGCCTTTAGGTGGGATTCAGGCTCTGGGGGCTGTTCACATGTCACCATGTAACTTTTATAATAAAGTGTACGACGCCTCTTGATTAGCTGTTTGTATGACATGCGATAGCGCGTATCATATATGTGGCTATAAATAGTCCGCAGGCATGCCCACATCAGAGACCACCGCGGTAAGGGGAGTCGTGTTCTCCTTGTGGAGAAAACGGCAGAAGGCAGTGGGCATCGGGCGCTGAACTGAGAGGGCTGGGCACTGATTTGGCCAGAAGGATGGAAACACATTTTGGCACCATGTTGTGTAACCATTAAAATAAGGCGTACTATGTTTTTTTCCTAACGGCAACATCATTTTAAATATACATTTCAGCAGGACAAACTCTCCTAATTTGAAAAATAACTATTGCACCATAATAAGTCCGACTGTGACAGGAAACATATACAAGTAGGTGGAAGGACTTGGCATACTCTTTGGTAACTGTTACTCATTAGCTACACAAGTAACAGTAACACACACACACACACACAGACACACAAGCTGTGGGTATATCAGCCCACTAAACTTTAAAATCATTTCTGTGTATCATTAAATCTATGAACAACTAAAATGAATCTGAAAGCTGACTGCATAAATGAGCAAATTATATTGGTTTACATAGCACGTACCATTGTGGTGTAGGGAAATGTGCCAACACTCTCAAAGACCCATTTTCCACTCTCAAAAGTTCGGCTTCCAAAAAAAAAAAAAGTGTGTGGGAGAGAGAAAACTCGGTTTCTTGTTCGGCTGGGCCTTATACCGGAAGCAAAAGAGCCCTAATACACGGCCTGTTGCCCGGTAAACATTTTTTGTTAGTAATTTGTAGTCAACTCCTCTCAGTCAAGGCAAAGGAGGACAGAGCTGGGTAATCCAAGTCGTCTGCTTCCCGACTTCTTCATGCAAGGTGTTTATGTTCGGTTTCAACTTGTGAAATTTCCATGAAAATGGTCGGCTTCGAGGCTGCGCTTGCCTGTTCTCTGTCCAGTTTGTCCCGGTTCCGTTATGTCCACCGAGTCTCCGCGCTCTGCGACACCGACACAGTCACCGTGTGAGCCCGAGTGACAGAGCAGGAGTGTGGCCGTGCACCAACAGTAAGTAGCTTGCACTCTCTGTTTACGCGCTCACCAGATCAGCTGTTGCTCCTGCAGATGGGACGCCACCGCGCGCTTTCACCCTTGTGCATGCTCCGGCTTTGCTGATATGAAAACGTTCCTCCTCGCTCGGTCCTCTCCCACCTGTTCCTCAGTGTCCGGGGAAAGTCGCGGAGAGAACAGCGTCTACAACCAAACTCACCATGTGGCAGCGCGGATGTCGCAACAATAAGAGTTGAAGAGACTACAGCGGGGCTTGGTGGGCACTGCCAGCCGGGACTGCCTACAGGCTAAACGCGGTAACAAGGAGGTGAAATGTGCGTACGCATGTGTGAGACACCGAGCAAATCCCCCAAAAATGTAAGAAAAACAAGTCGAAGTGAAAACACAGCGTGGCTGCACGGAGGCACCAGCGCAGTGAGGACGTGCCGTGCGGGGTCCTGCATGCGGCCGCGGCCGGAGGAGCGGAGCGGAGCGGAGGGCTGGTGAATTATTAATAACCAGAGCTGTTCACAGTCTGTCGTTTTCAGTGAGTAACCAGGGCGGCAGCTGGGGTTTAGTGGAATTAAATACGGGCTAAGAGTAAACCATGGACGCAGGGGATTAGTAGCTCTCTCCGGCAAAAAGTGTAGGGGCAGCTCGGGACCGAGAGAGAGGAGAGGGCGGGAGAGGGAGCGGAGGTTAGGGAGCGGCGGCGGCGGCGGCGGCGCTTTCTTATATGATAAACCCAAATCTTTTATGATGCTGTGAACGTCGTTTTACAAACTTAATATTCAGGGAGGCACGCGTGAGGTCATTTAGTAAAATAGGACCTTCAACTAGTCAACAGCAATTCAAATCTGTAGCATATATGTAGGTCTATTTTATATTTCATTTTAAAGGAGGTGGGTTAAAGCACTACCCATGTTGATGTAATTCTCATAGCAAATGATGGGACTGACCTATAGCCTATATGGCCTGCCTGTGATGGGAATAACATGAGAAGTTTCCACAGCCGTTAACTGTGACGCGGCTGGCCTTATTCTGAGATTTGTATCACCTTTGCATTGCCACTGTAAACTACTGGACTACAGCCTTATAGTTCACAATCACATCCTCAGTCAAACTATTAAACCTTCTGTGTTTCCTTCACATGGGCCTGTGTTTATTCTGTCATGAATAAAGCAGTGGCGTTGGACAGAACAGGTGCATGACTGCTGGCTGGCCTATAGAAACCTCATATTTATTCACTACAAATATCCAAATAGCCCCGGGTATTCAGATGGAATTTCAACATGCAGACACGCCTTCGAGAGAGATGGCTTAGTCATGAATAAATTACCAAAGTAGCGTTTTGACCTTTTATGGGAAACAGAGCACTTCACGGAAGTGCGCAACTGCAGACGTCATGCAATAAAAAGATGAGCACTGTCAAAATGGATCCCACCTGCCAACAAATTAGTCTGTATTGGTTCAACTTTATCACTTTACAAACAGACAAATAAAAAGCTTCTGGACTCCCAGTTGTTCCTTAAAGAGGCATTCAGCTTGAGATTTCAATGAGAGAGTAAGCTTGAAGCATATTTGAACTATATAAATGTTGTTTTTGGACTTTGGAATTAAAATCATTGCCTAAATGTTGGACTAACTGATTGAAAACAGGTAGGCTAAAGGTTTGTTGGCCCACTCATTTAGCCAATAGAGCGACATACCGATCTATTTGAAAGTTTTCCATTTTTTTAATTCCATTTTGCATTTCTAAACTACAATATCTGTCTGAGATTTGCCACAAGCAGCAACACGTGACCCTTATTTTACGTGAAACCGTGTTTAATGAATGCCTACACACATCGATCAAAGTTGTCCCAGTCTTTATATTTGCACACCAGGCTCTCTTTATATTTACAACATTTAATATGATATCTGTCGTGTCTGTAAGTTCATAAAAAATATGCAACTTTCCATAGTTTTTAAACTGTTTACAGAGCACAATAAAAAGCAAAAAAAAAAAAAAAAAACAATTACATGACAATAGGCCTCAAGTATTTTTTTTTGTATTTAAAATAGGCTGAAACCTAATCAGGCTCCGTGACAGAGGGGTTAAATGTTGACATTTTTCAGACTACATGTCCGAAATAGGCTAGTTATTTTTCTTAAGGCTACAAAAACATCAAGACGAATCTGTTTCATTTATTACTCTTTTTTTTCATTTAAGGTCCAGATTCTGTCAGATTTTCATTCCCACGTCCAAACTAAAGCGTTTTTTCCTGTTTTTAAATAGCTGAACAAGTGTGATAAATAATGGCAGCAGCAGGCCTGCATGGGAACGGCTGGCCTCTCAGACAGCGGCCTTCTCTAGGGCCTGTACATCACCTGTGCCTCGGATGATTATTATTATTATTATTATTAATATTATTATTATTATTATTTATAAATTTAGTCAACCTGTGCAATCATTTAACTGGCCTGCACCCGAATTATGTTGAAACACGGAGGCTGGTTAATGTTGTGTAATGCAACATGAACGTTATAACATGTGTATAGGCCACATTAAATCGCTTGTAAGACACACACACACACACACACACACACACACGCGCGCGCGCATTATTCCTCTGAAACAAAGTGGTCTCAATCACTTAGCTGATTTGGTTGGTGACCTGACCTGCCGTGTGACCCTGAACATGTCTGCCTTTATTCTACTCTTCCTCTTTGATCTTCCTTGAACAAGCAGCCTGTTAGCACCGAAATGCATCACTGCGTCGTATTAATCTGGTGAGACGTTTAAAATCATCGGAATCCTCCATGTATAACGTCCGTTTACTTTAAAAGAAATTGTGAATTAACGGATAATTCATTTTAACATATGTTTCAGACTACATGTGTATGTGGCTGAATGATCTTGACAGACACATTCCCACTACCCGCATAGCCTGAACTGGGCCACGGCGTCTGATAGCATATCAGACCCTTTAACCCCGCTCACTGATATCATTTGGAAATCTGGGAACTCCTAAAAAACTAAACTACAAAAGCACGTCGGCCCTGCAGGCTGAATTGTGACCAGGGTCTGTCTAGACTATACCTTTCCATACATGCAGCATGCCGTCTATACAGTATTCATCCTTTCTTTGGTGTGTCCTCTCGCGCTCCTACATGCATATAGGATACCGTCTCTCCCTGGAGGTTTACACACACACTGGGAAACAAAAGTCCCACTAGGCAACGGCGTGTCGAGGAATGCTGACCTTGGCACGGCCATTCTCTCATTTCTTTTTGCTTTGAATTGAGACGCATTTGACCTGCGCCAACTTCCAAGAGCCTGTGCCACGGTGCCGGGGGTTGAGGCGTGCTGGAGCCGTGTAGGCCGCGCTGTAGGCGGCTGGTGCTGGTTGGCTGACCGCAGCCCTCACAGGGAAGCTTGGATGAGTAGACGCACTACGTTAATACATCAGGTAGTCTACAGTACGCAACAACTGTGTCCATCAGGGGTGGAATGTAACCAAGTACATTTACTCAAGTACTGCTCTTACAGTAAGTACAAATTTCAAAGGTACTTGTACTTTACTTGAGTCTTTTCTTTTCATGCCACTTTCTACTTCTCTCCACTACATTTCAGAGAGAAATATTCTACTTTTTACTCCATTACATCCATCTGTAAGCTTTAGTTACTTCACAAATAAATATTTTTGCATACAAAACACATGTAGTTTATGAAATACAATGTTTTAATATAAACTACCCAACAATATACAGGCCTACAAGTCCAGCTGAAATGATTAACCTATTACACACAGAACAGTTTTGATCATTTCCAGTTTCTGCATTGAGTAGTCTACTTAAAAGTACATTCTCCTGATCCTACTTGCATACTTTTAGCCTACTTAAGTAACATTTTTAATGCAGGGCTTTTACTTGTAACAGAGTATTATTTTACAGAGTGGTTATAGCTAGTAGTTTTACTTAAGTAAAGTATCTTCTTCCCCCACTGCACACAACAGCATCGTCCATACGTTGTTATGCTGTTTTTGACGCTTACAGTGCTCTCTGTTCCTGCAGGTTTGAAATAAAGCTGGGTTGAATGTAAGCGTGTGGAATAATTCACATTGGGAGTTCATATTTTAGTCATTGGTGTTACAGGGTAACATGTATATATGAATACATAGGCTAGCCTATATACCCCATTGTTAAATAATATCTGAGTAAAAGTATATTCATTTAAAAAAAGTGTAAATGTTTCACTCTTGTTTGATTTGATTTGTCTCTATTATGGTGTTAAATATGTCCCTTATTTTGGTACATTTGACTCTGTGCTGGGCCAGGAGGACACTGTATCAGTGTCCATGTGTCTTCATCAGCTTATACAGGATGGGTGTTGGGGTTATCTCAGTGCAGGCTCAAATGATGTCTGTGAATGAGTGTATTTTAACACTGGTGTTGGGAATTTCACACTATTTTAGGTTATTATTTTTAACTCAGGTATCCAGTGTATCTTCACTGAAAAGGGTCTTCTAAAATTGACTGTAGAGTTCTACATTCACTGTAGACTTTGCTGTGCAGAAGGTTAGAGAGCAGTGAAGACTCAGTGTATGTAACACAAAATATAGAATACCATCATCTCTCTGGGGGAGTATAATGATAAACAGCAAACAAGAAATATTCCATTAGTGCATTAATAAGGTAACCCTAGACCTGACACTGCATGCTCCTGATATTGTAAGAATATTATAGTGATAGTTACCAGGTTAGTGGTAGGTTGAGGTCTTTAAGTCAAAATATGACCACATAATAAAAATACTCCATTACAAGTCAAAATCCTATTCATAATTTTAAACATTAGCAGCAACATGTCCAGTACACTAACCTGGACACTGGTTAAATAAAGGTTTAAAAAAATACGTACACACTCATATGTAAGTACTCATTATAGGCAGCAGAATAGCCCCTATAAACTTAAACGGCTTTACATAGTGAAAATTAAATCATTTTCCAATTCATAATATTTTGTTGTCTTTCTATTTTTCTTATGACTGTATTTTTTGTGTTATTGTTCTGTTTTTGTCTTTGTAATCTGACTCAATAACAAAGATGATCTCTCCAGGATAAATAAAGGTTGAATGAATGAATATCATTGGATCCGTAATAATATTGCATTTAAATTATTTTAGTGTTTAGTGCTTTTAACTATATGGGGAGTTTAATCTGCAACGATACATTATGTTATGGTTGTTTTGTATGTCAAAGGTTTATCTTCAAAGTAAGTACAACAGTCAGGTAAACGTAGTAAAAAAGTACGATATTTCTCTGGAAAATGATGTAAAGTAAGGGGCGACCTCTCACTCAGCCCAGCGTGTGCCCCGTGTAGGCTGAGTCCTTGGCAGCGGCCCGGGTCCGAACCAGCCCTCCACCCCCCTTCCCCTTCCTGTCTATCCACTATCACTATCCAATAAAGTATAAAGCCCAAAAAAATTCATAAAAAATAAGAAAAAGTATAAAGTATCTTAAAATGAAAAATAAATAAACAGAGTACAAGTACCTCAAAATTGTACTTAAATAAGTGTACTTAGTTACATTCCGCCACTGAAAATTAGGGCTGCACAATTAATCGCAATTTTATCAAAATCGCAATATGGAATAGTGCCATATCCAAATCGCAAGGGGGGGATGTGTGAAACTTCAAATCATATCCTACAGACTTAAGAAAACACCTTTGTTTGGTACAGATACTTTCATAAAATCACACTATAATGATTTTATTTTTGACATTTGTTAATGAAAATGAGAATAACAATACCAAAATGATCATTCCCTCCAATACCGAGAAACAATATTGTGCCGCCCTATGGTCAAATTACCAATATTGTTGCCAATATTACAGGAGAGCTCTGCTCAGATAGAAAAGATAAGGACTCACTGTTTCTCTCTCTCTCTCTCTCTCTCTCTCTCTCTCTCTCCACTCACCATGAGTAAACAACATCACAACCAAGAGACCAAGATTTCCTCTGATGAAAGTCTAGAGAATGAAAGTTTAAATGAATACTTGCACTGGACATGTGTAGAGCTTCAAAAAAAGGATAGAATCTACACGCCTGCCACATTTTAACAGGACAAAGAAAGCTTATAGCAAAATGTTATAAAACAATATGAGCGGATGATTGATTTGTAATCACAGTTAAAGTCTGCTCTATTAACTAGAGTGTCATTTATTACACAAGTTATCTGGTTCTGTGGTTTCAGGATCAATGGATAGTCCATAGTTAATTATATATGTATCTGACTTTTTCTAAATCTGTTTCAGGAAGCTCTGGAGCGTGGTTGGGCCTTTGATATTAAAATGGATCTCTAGAGATACCTTTACTGACACAACTTTTCAAATAGCTGTGGAATGCAGTATTTCCATATCTCACAGCGACTGATTCATCTGAGAAAGTAACTGAATCCCAAAGAGTCTTTGAAATACAGGTTGAAACGTAATTAGAAGCGGTACTTAATTACCAAAACCCCCTTAAGAAAGTGTGCCGGCCCTTTGTACATCAAGGAAGGAAAATGCTGTTAAGCAGGATTAGACTTAAAGTCACTGAGTTTACTCTTTGCAGAACAATTTTTTTGTTTTACTGATTGGGTTTTTGATAATTCATCTCATAGGTGTGGCAAAACAATAAAATTCTGAATTTTCTCCCCATCCACAGGGAAAACAGATTTTATTTTATTGCCGGGCAAAAAAGTACAGTTTTCTCACATACACTCAATTGCTGGCATAAAATGTGGTTACTAAACACACACACACACACACACACACACACACACACACACACACAGCAAACACATGCACCTGCTGCCTGAGCGCTGAGATTAACAACGCCTGATGGAGGATGATTGGTGGAGCCTAAGGCCCTGCGAACCGCCTATTGGCTCAGAATACCTGGCTAACTGATGCTAAGCAGAGTGTGTGTGTGTGTGCGTGTGTGTGTGTCTGCCTGGATCTCTTAGGGTATCCCACACTCCCCTGCCTTATCAGGCAGCTCCACGGCACCGCTAGAGGAGTGTTGCTCTCAGGAGGGCAGGGCTACCAGCTAGCACAGCGCTTATCTTCTACCGGCAAGGAGGGTTTATAGGTCTGATTAACTCACTGTTTGGGTTGTGTAGATGAGAAAAGAAGAGAGAGCTGGGGTGTATTATTGTGCACTGTAGACTAACGTGTGTGTGTGTGTGTGCTATTGAGTATGCACTGGTGGCTGGGTGAGAGGATGCGAGTGTGAGAAAGGTGTTTGCTCAAGTGCACTAAGTGCTCGGTGAACACACACATCCTCGAGTTCCCTCAGAGAATTGTAGTTCTTCAGACGCTCACAGGCACCCAGGAAGTATAAGAAAGGCTCTGTTGTGAGCAAGGGGTCAAGTGTTTAGCGTTAAAAAAAACAAAAACAAAAACACACAGAGCCTTTTCGAAAGCAAACTGGTCGTGATGCATTACAAAGCTCCAAACTTTAAAAAAAACACAAAAAAACTTCCCTTCTTTGAAAAATCTATATCAAATGGCACCGTTTGTCATCGTGATGATTGGAGCGCAGAGTGGAGCTCAGTGGTATGATTTGTTCTGGTTTAGGTCCAGCCGCTCCTACAAGAGAGTGTCATCGTCTGCAGGGAGGGGGGGGGTGGGGGGGGGGGTGGAAACGAGGGGGGCCTCCCCCCCCACTCCCCCATAGGAGAAAACAGGGCTGCTATAATCTCTTTTCCTGGCTTTCCATGAAAGGGAGAGGAAGAGCCACCAGAGCCTCGGTCCGCTTAGATCTGCTGCCCCTCACCCCTGCTGTCAATCTTCTATCTCCAATCCCCCTCGTTTTCTCTGTCCCTCTCTTGTTCTCGCTCTTCATCCTCCGCTTTACTCTTGCTCATCCAGGATCTCCCTATAGTCACACTTCATCATTCATCCATTTACTTTGCTCAGTGTGTAACATTTGTCACACCTCCAGTTATTGCTCTTTAGATCTGCAGTATGTGCAGACACTTATCTTTTGTGCCACAGTCATTTTTAGCCATGCTATCGCCATGGCTACAGGGATGATGACAATGTCCGTCTGTCTATTGGTTGGTCGTCCACCACTCTGGTGCAGACTGATACATCTCAAACACTACTTGATTGAAATGAAATCTGTGACATTCATGGTCCCCAGAGGATGAATTACAGGATACTTTTTTGGTCATCAGCCACTGGGGCAGATGCATTTTTAAATCCACTACCACAGCCAGCCAATTCTGTACTGCTGTCATAAGCCAGCCACTCATGAACCTTGTTCATGTCGTCGCCAACTGTCCACTCCGTATTAAAACATCTTCTTCGAAACATCCTCTCTTCACCCCATTTTTTTTTAGCTTGAATCCAAGGAAATGGCAGACTTGGTTGAAAAAGATCAATGGCAAAAAACAACTAATGAATCACTTAATTCTCATTGGTTACCCGCCAACGTGGCAGGTAGATTTACAGTTTTACCCGTCAATGGCAAAATTCCCCTACATTTAGCATGTGGTCGGTGTTCGTTTCCGAATCTGTCTATGACGTTTTCTCTAGCGCCACAATGAGGTTGACATTTTTGGTTTTGAGTATATCACAACAAATGTGGAATGTATCGCCATGAAATTTGCTACACCCATTCAAGCTTGTCTCAGCATGAATTGTAATCACATTGGTGACCCCTGGACTTCTCCTCTAGCTAATAGAGGACTAATGACATTCCCATTAGCCTACTTTGTGTTTAGTGCTAATTAACAAATATTAGCATGCTGACATGCCAACCTAAGATGGCCCTTACAGAGCTGATAGCATGGCTGTAGACTTTAAGAATCAAAATCATATTTATTACCAAAGTAAATTTTCACTTGCCCGAAAATTTGCCTTGGTGTATTAAATGCATACAATAATGAATAAACATGTGAAAAAGGGAATAAACAATAAGTAAAAGTCATTGTTCACCAGCTTCTTTCCAACGTTTTCACAGATATTTCATTGCAGCACGAGATTTCAAGCAAAGCCCCCAAAGTACAAAATGTTCCCATCTTGTTCCCTAAATTTCCAATCCCTGCTCCCCTTTTCCTTTACCACTTCCTCCCATGCAAGCCTCTCATTAGATTCCCCATTTCACACCTCTGAGAGGGGGGGTATCATTTTATGGATCCCTGCCATTCAGTCTCCCCGTCTGCCTCCATTTCCCATACTCTTCCATCATGTTTCCCTGACTCTTCCTATCCTTCCTCCTACCTGCTACTCCCTTTCCTCCCTCCCTCCCTCCATCCTCACCCAAACCCCCCCTATTTTTTTTTTTTTGATGGGTGGGGTCTCCACTGTGGTGCCATTTTCTGTTTGGAAGTACATACAAGGGAACATGAATATTCATGACTAATCCACTCTGCGCCTTCCACCCCCAAACCACCAACGGCACCACCAAACCCGGCCCTGCCATCGAAGGCAACACTTGGTAGTGGCACATGGCGAGACAGCTGTTGCAAACCAAGCCAGGCATCTGTGCAGCGGGAGCATACGAGGAAAAGAGAGAGAGAGAGAGCAAGAGAAGAGAAGCAAGAGACTCTGTTAGAAAAAGATAAAGAGGGCTGGAGATAAAGAGACAGAGAGGAGAAAGAGAGGGACAGATCTATGTGGAGATAGAGTCAGAATGGTATGGAATGGGCAGTGGTCGGAGGGGGTGGGGGGGGCATCTGGGTAAAGGAGAGCCAGACAGACAGAAGGGACGGGGCGGTGGCAGGGTCATCTGGGTGAAAAGGAAAGGGGACGAGCCAGACGGAGGGAAATGGGCACTGATGGGAGGGTCTGTCTGGGGATGGAGGGGGAGACAGATTGAAAAAAGATTGAGAGAGTAAGACAGAGAATGAGAGAGTGAGAGAGAGAGAGAGAGAGAGAGAGGGAGGCAGAAGGGGGCATCTGAACATCAGAGACAAAAATCCTGTAACGAAACAGCAGGAGCAACAAAAAGGTGGAGGGATGTCACACATGACTTTCATGCTTATAAAATAATAATAAATAAAAAAATATTCATTATTATTGTAAAAAAAGTGATTCTCCTCTAGTGGTCCCAATAAATATAAATCTGAAGGCTCACATGCAGCGTTGTAGCTAGGAATTTAGAACTAGAGATCATGAGTCTACAGTCTCAGAAACCTGAAGCTTTTGACAAGCTACTACCAAGTATTTTAGTTTCTGCCTAAAACAGCTACATTTTAAGATATTTTGCTCAACAAATATCTAAATTAGCTTTAAAAAAAACAACAGCTAATGTGTGCAATGTGTCTGTGATCACAACAGGCAAACCGAGAGTCCCAGATACACCCGCAAGGACATGAGCCCGCTGTCATCAGTGGTAGCAACAGCCCTGGTCACAAGAAAAAAAAGAACAAAAAAGTTCTCAGTTAGTTTGCTTCTTTCTTGTGAAATACTGACTACTGTCATCTTGGCAGGGCATGAAAAAATGCTTCATACGAGACAACGTGAGAATTTATTCATTGAATGGAAATGAGTCTTTGGTCGAGTTGACCACACTCTGTCGTCTCTACGAGGCCTACAATCACAAGCACGTATCAGCAGCGTAGAGGGAGATGAATGAAGGGGGGCTATCGTTTGTTTGGTGGGGGATCACCAGTGGTGGAATGTAACTAAGTACATTTACACAAGTACTGTACTTAACTACACATTTGAGGTATACTTGTTCTTTACTTGAGTCTTTACTTTTCACGCCCCTTTCTACTTCTACTCGGCTACATTTCAGAGAGAAATATTGTACTTTTTACTATATAATCTGACAGTTTACTTTACAAATTAAGATTTTTGCAAACAAAACCCATGTAGTTCATAAAATACTATGTTTTATTACAAATTAAACTACCCAATAATATGCAGGCCTACAAGTCCAGCTAAAGTGACCATTACACACTTAACTCTAAAATGGGAGGATTTTTCTGCATTAAGTACATTTATTTTTAATATTTTTAAGTATCTTTTTCTGATTATACTTACATACTTTTACTTAAGTAACATTTTCAAAGCAGGACTTTAACTTGAGGATTTTTTACACTGTGGTATTAGTACTTTTACTTAAGAAAGGGATCTGAATACGACTTCCACCACTGGAAATCACTCACCAAAACAAATAAAAAAGTAGCTATTTTTAAGAAAAGCATTGATTGACATTCATTGTCATCAGGACCTGTAACGGTGAGGGGCATGACGTTCATGTGATTGATGGGATTAGTGGTTCAGCCCTACTACTTAGCTTGTAAAAACAGTTGTACAATGTCTTTGGTGGTATGGAGGGAGCTTTCTAAAGACAAATGACCCTGATGATGTCATAGTGATGTCATCCTGGTTATCTCGGCTCGGGCTGGATTTTCTTTTAAGGGAAAGCCTACATTACAAACTAGAGGTGTGGAGTTTAAAAGAAGGACCGTTAAGAAGGCAGTGAGGGTTGCAACAAAAGACACAATCCAGTTGCAGGGCTGTAGTCAAGTCCAACTTTGTCAAATCCAAGACAACTCCAAGACCAGGACTAGTCGAGACCGAGTCGAGACAGAGTCCAAAGAGGTTCAATTTCAAGTCAAACCCGAGTCCAAATGAGAGACAGTCAGAAAGGGTCAAATTAGGCCACATTATTGCCCAAAATATAAAATAGACATTTTCTCATTCTTAAATGTATTACTTGTCCTGAAGAATCCAGAGTACAACGTGCTCGCTGACTGTCTGTGGCCAAAATAAAAATGATTGATGCCTGTTGATTGAGGTATATGACGCAGCCAGGCGTATACCGAGGACCAATGTCCTTTCTAGATGGATTTTGCATTAAACTAATCCCTGTTTTCTGAACAAGCACACTTTATCAATGGTTTGTTTCGAAAGAGGAAGTTATTTTAGAATAAAAGCATACAGTCCTATTGCTGAGTCCAAAACAAGTCCCGGCCCAAATACCAATGAGTCCAAGGCGAGTCTGAGACAACAGAAAAGCATCATGGCAATTGTAGGATCCAGTGTTTTTGGAGTTTGACCCATACTAGGGACCTTAAGTCTGGACATGTGGGCCTCTGTTGCTTTGATTTTAAAAAATCTGTCTCTTAAACATATCTCAATAGCAATGTTAAATTGCTGGAGTACCCCTTAAAATCTGTTTTTTTTATATGTCAACCTTAAAATGTCAATAATCTTAACTCTACAGGCTGATAAAATGGCTTTACCTCCCACTGCATCCTTGCCTTTGTCAAGAGCAAAATCACAAAAAGAAAGAAAAAGAAAAATCTCATTAACTAGACCCCGACTTTGACTATGATGGAGCTGAGACACTGCATGTCCTCAGACAGAGGGAATGCTCCTTTGCCAGCCATGGGCAGCCTGTGCCTCTCTCTCTGCCCCATGTAGCACCCTGTAACCCCTCCCCCCTGTTCACCATCTCCTGCATCCCTGCATGGGGCCCCAACACTGGCTGCCATCCCTCTGCTACTCCCCCTCTCCCTTACCCATAACTCTCACGCCCGCCACCCCCACCCAGGCAGAGGGTCCTGCTCTGCCCTACATAGCAGCGAGCGCAGCAGGCTGGCGGTGAGAGGAACCCTCGGGTTTACAAACTGTGTCAGGCCTCGAGACACCTCTGTGATCAACACCAAACGCCACAGGAGGGGAAGTAGTGAAGCAACTGCTATCAAGAGATTGGAATGATTGATGTTGTCAATATGTGAAATCTGGAATAAATTAGCTCTCTGATCTAATCCAAACTGTGGATGTTTGTGTCACACAAAAAAAAAGCAAAAAAAAGGTCAAAAGCACAGAAGACAGCAGCTACAGCTATTAAATCCATGGCTCCATCAGTTGAACTCAGATACATGGATTTGCAGTTGTACTGTAACTCCTAAAGTAATATGCTGCTCATTAAAATGTCTGAATCTGAATGCAACAATGCACTACAGGTAAAGATCAATAGGAGAAAAAAAATCAAGTTAAGTTTAAAATAACACGGCCATAAGGGAAAAAAGCACATATCTATGTTGTCCCCAAAAGTGTATCATGGCCTTAATACATTCTAAATCATTTTCTCTAGTGGCAAAAACAGGTTTTAATTAAACACCACTACTACTATTGGGATGAGCCCTAGATATGTTTCATGGAGTCAATCACCCAAATTATCTTGTGATTTGAATTAAGGAAGATAAACTAAGTGTATTTTTGGCAAAGTATCTCTGTTCCTGGTATAGCTTAAACATTTTTTCCAAATGCAAATATATTGAAATATACAGTATTGACCACCATCATCACTTCATTCAGGTTTACACACGTATAAAAAGTGAACTGCATTGGCTTGTCTCTGGCCTCGGGCACCAAACACCTTGAACACAGTCCTTTCAGATGCACAATGTGGAAACATGCAACGTACACAACATGTCAACATTTCTGCAGCAGAGGGACATTTCATCCAAACACAAGATGGGTTGTAAGTGAGTTGCAAAAGAGAGCAGGAGAAAAAACAAACAGAACAGAGACAGACGGATCGATCGAAACAGGGAGCATCCATCCTACCATCCACCATGACCTGGCAGAGAAGTCATAACACAGCTGCCACCTGAGCCCGGGGTCACTCTGCCTCTCCCACGCCATTCCACACACTGCCGGCCCACGCTGCCTCTGCCACGCCAGAATCCTCTTCCCGGGACTGCTGATAAATATATAAATATATAAAACACAGTCAATGAAGGGGGAAAAACACGCATGGAGTCACGAATCAGGAGCTATCTGTTACCAGGATGCTGCTGCTGCGGTGTGAGTGATAGAGACGCTGTGTGTATGTGTTGGTATATACTGTATGTATGCTCTGGTGTGTGTGTGTGTTTGTGTGTTTGTGTGTGGGTGTTTGGAGGGAGACACAGACACAGAAATGCCATGGAGCCCTCTCCAAGCAGCTGTGCCTCTCGCCTCGCCAGTCCAACTGCTCCCGCTGCCATGTGCTGACTTACCCAGCCACCAAACCCCGAGGTGCACGCTCCAGTACGAGTGTTTGCACATATGTAGCGACTTGAACGTGTGAGGTATGGCCATATCGTCGCAGTATGCGTATTCCTAACAACTTTATGAGTCACATTGTCAAACCAAAAGCAATAATGTCTGTGGGCCGTGCTCTGTGCTGATATAGATTTTCCAGGAGGCCCCGGGCCAAGCTCAGATGTCTGAGCCAGGTTAGTGAAGAGCTTCCATCGCACACTCACCACGGCAAAGTGAAAACAAAGCTGGTCATGTCTACACGACTTAGTTTTCATTTTTCTCATTGATAGTGCTGGGTTACATCAGTTGAATGATACTACACTCTATAGAATGCAGAATTATAATGTCTGATTAACCCTTAGGTGCATGTCACTGGAACCTACACTCTTCCATAAGTGGATCAAAATGTTAAATTAGAATTAGCAGTTTCTGCTAATAATACATACATGGTGTCTTCATACTTTGGAAAGAAATAAATGAGTTGAACAAGAATTCTGAAAAAAGAATTGGTAATGTTCACCTACGGTGGCCTGTCAGTCAAAACCGAACAACATTTCAGAAAACATTTAAAAAAACATGTGGTATGACCCCTCAGGGCCACCATACACACTTCTATATATGATATATTATATAGCATATATATTGAATGTGTGTTGAACCAATTTTGTGGGTTGTTGTAGCCCAACAAAAAGACTACAAGCCATATTCTAATGGATTCCTGTGCTAAAAATGGACTTTATACAAAAAAGAAAAGAAGAAAAAATGTTTCTCTTCTCCTCTCTGGTGCGCATGCAAACCAGAGGGAAATCTGGCACTGATGAACATAATAAAAACAAAGGAAAGTCATTTTCTTGGTGAGGTATAAACAGTTAGTCATTTCACATGCGGACAGCATTATTGTGGCTCTTATTTAGTCATGGCTATTATAGAAAATAAAAAGAAACGTCTGAGAGTAAAATTGGGTTTGCCCTTTTGTTTGAGTTCTGTGCTCAATCCAATGGAACGGCAGATTTTATCTGATGCATTGTATCTATTTGATCAGTCCGCCTGTCTTTGCCGGTCGGCTTGCCAACATATGATGCTGTCTTTATTTATCTGTCTCTCGGCTTTTATTTCTGTCTCCGTGTCCACTTTGCCTCTCAGAGCTAGAGCTGCATCCATATGAGGCAAATATGCGATAACGTTATTGAATATTGCAATAATGATATTACTTGCGATAAAGAAAAATATATTAAAGTGTACTCAGTTCGGCCTTGCTGCTGCTTTTAGTATTCTGCTGAAATACAGAAAATTGTCTGTTGAATTTAAAACTAATGAAAATCATTCCAAAGGTTATTTTAATGAACTAATTCAATTGAACATAAAATGCACCAATAAATAAAAACATGACATTTTAAGTTTCTTTTCAAGTTTCTTCATTTTGGTTTCTTTCAACCAACTTAAAACAATCTCTAAGTGTCTTTTGCGATACGGCACAGCCTTTCGCAATGAGCTTATTGCGCCAGTTGATATCGCGATATATTGTGCAGCCCTACTCTTCTCTGTCTGTCTGTCTGTCTGTCCAGTGTCTGTCTGTCTGTCTGTCTGTCTGTCTGTCTGTCCAGTGTCTGTCCTCGCTGCCTGTCGCTCTACCTGCCATCCAGCCTGTCTCTCTGTGTATCTACTTCCAGACCTGTATGTTTATGTATGGGTTCATTAACAGCCATTGACAGCTTGTGAAGGAGAGTGCCATTAACATTGCATGTATTCCCAAGAGGTGATCCTGCGGGGAGTGCTGTGCTCCGTCTCTGTGTTTTACATGCGTGGTGGGTGACCGTAGTGAAGGGGGGTGGGGGTGGGGGTGGGACGAGTGGCAATTACAGGGCCAGTTATAGTGTGATAGCCTGCTCGAAGGGCCGTGCTTGGCATGGATCTGTATTTTAGGGGATTTTAAAAGCACTAGACGGGGCTTTATTGTGTGACCCCATCCCTCGGCCTCCTCCCCCTCCTCCATCCATCGCTAGCTTCCAGTCATGATTCAACCTAGGCCTCAGCGGGGCCTAAAAGCACAGGGACTGGGCGCAATGCCTAGATGACCCCCAGTAATATGGAAATGGATGGAGCAACCCCCACTCACAGTCCCTCACGGACCCCACACACACACACACACACACACACACACACTGAGGTGCTTACTTTAGCGCACAGTCAACTTAATTTTCCATCAGAGCTGCTTCACCTGAAATATTTTTTGCCAACTGAGCAACACTCAACCCTCTTTGGAGCCCTTCGGTCCCCTCTGCTCCGGCTACCTCTGCAGATCCCCTCCATCATTTCTAATGAAGTGCACAACTCAGAAAGGTTTCTCTGGTCTAACACGCACCACATTTACTTATATGCACTCTTACATTTGCACTGAAACAGATCTGGTGCATGTAATTATTAAGTGTTTGCAAAGTTCTGTTCTAATGTTCTACATTTCTGATCATCCAGCGTCATTTTTCCACTCAAGGTTACATTTACGTTTGTGAGTTATAGGATACACTAAAACTCCAAAGTTGACCCTCTCCCCCGCTCTCCCTCACACACACAGACACACACACACACACACACACTCCCGTCGTAATTTGTCTGCCCACTGGTTTCACTTATTAAGTTTCAAAAGGTTTCTGGGCAACGTGGTTTGAGAAAGGGAAAAAAGGAACCATGGCATTTTTTTGGCACACCGCTCTGCCCGTCTTGCCCAGAACGAGGAGGTTACCATGGCATCGGTGGGCACCTCATAAAGCAGACCATTGTTGGTGCTTGTGTGTGTGCATGTGTGTGTGTATGTGTGTGTGTGTGTGCCACATTGAGTTGCATGGCAACAACCTCTGGGCACAACCAGCGCTAGCAAGAAGCTCAAATTTTACACGGGGCAGTGCCAGCCTGAAATACAACATAAACATGAACTTTCCTCTGACTTTTCTATCTGTTTGATTCTGATTTCTTTCCTACCTGCTTCTTTATCTGTCTCCCATTACCACACACACACGCACACGCACACACACACACACACACACACACACACACACACACACACACACACACACACACACACACACACACACACACACAAGCTATAAGTCTGTCAGCAAACTGAAAAGAAAGTGAGAGAGATTCCATAATTGTGACTCATCATGATTTATTATCCCCAAATACGAATGCAACATGTTGTCAAAGGTTAGCAAATCAGCAAAGGTCTGGAGTGTAATTTTTCTCTCTCTCCCTGTGCAGCGGTGAGTGCAGATTTTCATTAAAGCTAGAAAATGACTGTGAAACATGCACTGCATGCTTAAATAATGGCCACCACAATTAGAAAATGAGCCTGCAATCTAAAATAACCCGAGGGGAGAAACAGAAACGTTTAATTTTCTTGTCTTTTCAATTCAGGTCCATTAGCGGAGACTGAGAGAGGGTATAATAAAGGTTTGTTTGTAATTGTTTCAGTTCCAAATAGCCCCAAACACTAAGTTACTATGTGTGAAAATCTGGACACAATTTGTGGTTCCCTTGGAAAAAAAAAGAAGAAGAAAAAAGAAGTGAGAGGAGGAAAGGAAGGGAGCTATTTTCAGTTTATAAAAGTTTTGTTGTGAGTTGAAAGACGTGGGTGACAACAATCTTTGACAGGTGTATGCTCTCTGGCTCACTGCAACCTTTGTGTTGGAGTCGAGGCCTCTGAGTGGGGAGTTGTGAGCTGCAGACTAAGTACGGGATACAGAGCAGGCAGCGTGAAGCGAGACGTGGATCCTCTGGCGCACTCTGCTGGGGCCTTCGGAGAACTCATGCAGCTCTCAGCCGATGTGGAGAAAAGGTCCAAACACTTGCTTGGCTAATATATGTGATATGTATAATCAAAGCGTGACTCAATGACTCCGGATGATTGGATGCATGAATGAATGCAGGATGTACCCCGAGTTCCTGTTGCTCACCCGTCCATTAACTGTCTTTTATCAACTGTCTATATTAATGACCTTAACTGTTTATTGTCTAATATGTAGTGGATGGAATGGGGAACACATAGGTGGTTTTGGTGGGATTGAGATCTTTTGTCTATCAGTATGTCTGTATGTTTGTGATGTATGTATATTTTTTATTTAATTATTTTTTTTTAGGACCCTCAAGTTGTTTTGTTAACTGTTTTGTCTAATTGTGAATGTATTTTCTTGCTTAAGGACCTCCCTCGAAAACGAGATGCTACATCTCAAGTGGTTATTATAATAAAGAATTTCAATTAATTAACAAATTACCAGGTCACTATGAATTTATGTGATTAATTAACGCTCATTCACAGTTACTTCATATATTCATTTATTTGAATGCCACCTGATTAGCCTTAAAGGGAAAGTTCACACACACACACACACACACACACACACACACACAGACACACACACACACGCACACACACACACACACACACCCTACCACTCATAGACTAAGTTATGTTAGTTATTTATTTTTCTCTCTCTCTCTTGTCCTGATTTGTGGAACTTTAAATATTTGTACCAGATTCTATGTATTTGTGTCCGTTTTTATGTTTTCATTGTTGTGTGTCGAAATAAATGTCATATTATTTCTGCAAAACAAATCAACCTACAGTACAAATAAAGTAACCTGAACATTAACCCATAGTTCCCGCCAACGACATCCCATCCTACCAACACAAGCACACTGTGTCCTCAGAACTTACCCAAAACCCCCCTTATTGTTGTTGTTCAGAGTTAGCAATGTCCATATGAATATATGCAATGGTTACAGTGATTTTATGTTCCGGTGTAAATGCCACTATTTATCAGTGTGTTTCATAATATCTTATATCAATTCATGCATTTTGACCCATGTATTAGGCTAGTTATGTATTAGTTAAGAACATGTTTTGGGGAGGATATTGTGAGTTTTTTTTTTGCCAAGTCAAGGAGAGGGTCCAAAGAAAATTATTAATAATGCAAAGGAATAAAAGATTCAGCCCCCCTCCATATCCCAAGCATTTTGGCACAGTCCCTTATTCTAAGGGCCTACTGAGCACAGGATATGTATCCTTTAAAGTTATGTATCTGCAAATCCTGATTTAGTTTTTATTATATTCTTCCTAAGGGGCAGGACTATAGAAGCATTATGCTTCTGCATGCTCCTCTTTGAACTTCTTTTTTTTCTTTTGATTGATTCATCTGTTTATCTTTGTGTTTTTATCTATCTTTTCTCCTTTTAGAGTATGTTGTTTGCTTGAGATGAAAAAAATACTTAATGTTTCCTATATAAGAAGTTGCAGACTTAGGTTGGCAAGCCTACAGTAAAATATGAAGAAAATTCAATGTTTGAAGACAGAAAAGGAACTGCTTTAAGAAAATAAAACCTGCTATTTTTTTATTCATAGGCTCCTTTTTATAAACTACCATGTCTTGTACCCTTGTTATACCAAGTTACCAAATGTGTTCAGATGCTAGTGAATTCTGGGTGCTTTACAGATTTTTTAATCTGTTTTTCTTGCAGGCCACCACTAGTTTTGAGTCATTCTTATCATTTGAAAATCATCAAGTTGCAGACTTTAAATTTGCAGACGGCAAACTTTTCTAAAGCGCTCAGCTTAAGCAGCATTGTGATAACACAACCTAGACAGAAACCCAGGAACGATCACATCAATTTGGAGTCAGAAAGGAAAAACATATATATATATTATAACATCTTTTTGGCACTAATGTGAAGTACTTGAGATTAGTGACAGTCAATGGGCTCAAACATGTTAAAAGTACCAGTATGGTACCTTAGAGAGTTCAACTTATATATTCAGCCACCTGGAACAGACTTCTTCATTTGCCAAATACATGCCATGTTAAGCCTGCCTGCTCTGGGTGTGTGTGTGTGTGTGTGTGTGTGTGTGTGTGTGTCAGGTCTGTTACTGTGCTACTCGGTTTGGTCCTGTGCTGTTGTAGCAGCAGCATGTAGCCCAAAGATTAACGCTTTAAATGAGACTCTCTCCTGTTCTGAATTCCCCCTCTGTTTGCTTACAAGGCTCGGGTGAGACAGAGTGGAAGGATTTGAGAGGGTTTTTGTGTCTCCTCCTGTTCAGTGGGGGGGCATCCTATTATGAGTGAACAGCTAAGGGAGGGCATGGTCACAAAGGGTTAAAACCTGAGTCTTTTTTTGGCATAATATGCAGAATTGGCGTCTTCTTTTTTTCCCTTTTTTAAGACATGTGGAAAACGGCTCCAAACAGATTTTAGTGTAAGACAGGTGCCAGCTCCGCCATCTGCTTTCAGTTTTACCTCCCTCTCTGTCTGCTCTCAGACGATCCCCTCCTCTCTCTACAATCCCGATTCATCCATCGCTCGCTCTCTCTCTCTTCTTCTTCCTTTCCCACCAATCACATCAGTCTGACACCCTCCCCATCATTAGCTGGCCTGGAGAAATCAAATCAAAAGGGAAATTCATTAACTTCAGGTATGACATCTTTGGAAAATATTGGGTATTAAATGTACGAGTAAATATATGTACACACAGATGGAGGGATTAGAGACTGTGTGAAAATGATTAGGGAGGGAAGAGGGGTTAGAAAAGGAGGAGGGTTGTCTCGTTTGACTAAGCGAGGTTATGCAAACATTTTTGTCTGTTTTTAAACATTTTCTCATTCTCCGACCGTGTGATATCAGTTTTTTTTTTTAAAAGACACACATATTTCAATTAATACAGTGACTAATTACAGTTTATTTTGAAGAATTTAGCTAAAAGAATTTAGATGCAACCAGATCTGTTCTTGGTATCTTTGGTTATTCTGAGATGACAAAGAGTTGTGTTACCATCAACAAGGATTAATGTTAAAATAAAATACTCTCCGTAATAATCCGATTTTTCATTCAAATGACTAAAGCCATGTGCCCTTTAACTCTGAGACACAAAAATGTTTCGGCGGCCTTTCCTTGTGAAAACGCAAACTGAAGATATTGGCATCAATCTATTTATTCTCATCTTAAAGGGTAGAGCTCACCTCCCTCCTTTGGTTTTTCCTTAAAATAATGTACATGTTTTTGTCACTGTTACTCTTTTCAATTTTCTTAAATTGTAAAATGGGAAAGCTGAAGATAAAATACATTTTGTAACAAAATACAAGAAAACAAGTTGTGGAACTTTGATTTGACTTGGTAAATTAACTAACATTGTGACAGAGACTTGAATTTACTTTATAAAATATATATTTTTACCGTGCAATGTGCAAAAATGTTGAAAAACCTTTTTTTTTTTCAAGAGCGCAGGGGACAAATGTCTCATGGTCCATTCATGCACACACTACATAGAGGTACTGTTCCGTGTCCCTTCTCTGTATTTTATACCTGTCTCTTAAGAAACCAAGACTGAGGAGAGACGGCCGTTTCCAGGTGTGGAAACCTCTGCAATGTTAAAATAATGTTCCAGAAAAAAACAGCTCCTGGGTGAAAAGTGTTGTAAGCAAGTGGGGAAAACTCTTTTTGTGTGACAGTCCACAGTGAGAAGCCTATTCCCCGAGCAAGGGAATTTAATTTTAGCGCAAGCATGTTTCTCCTTTGGAAAAGATGCAATTTCTTGTGAAAAATATCAACTTTAATGGCCAACTAGATGACTTATGAAAATACATAAAAGTGAAAACACATTGTTGGCTCGTCTCTCTTAGCTTCCCCATGAGAAACGGGGCCAAGCCTCATTTAAAGTGCGGCGCCTGAGCTGTGGAGCCCGGTTCAGAAATATGGGGCTTTAACCTGGTGGTTTTCTTCCTGGAATGCTGCTTGCTAATGAGCCCGCTAGGACAAAGGTGAGTTCTAAATAGCGGAAAGAAAAGTAAACAAGCCAGGTGACAAATTGCAAACAGGCGAACATCAAGTGGCCTGGATGGAGATTCTGTCCACGAATAGAAAATCGCTCACAAGAGAACCAGTGACTGTCAGCGTTGTAAAGAGTTGTTGAGGCCAGAGTTTTTGTTCCTAGGACTCTTATAGCATGCAGGTGCTCTTTTCAAAGGCAGCCCTCTCCGCCAGACACTTCTTGGCTGCCGCTGAATGTTGGGGCTCCCAGGGTGTTTGTTTGGGTTCTTTTTTGTATGCTTAGTGTCTATGCCTGCTTGATACCTATTCCTCTTTTCTTCTGTTATTTAAGTGCGCATTTTCTCAGGGAACGCTTGTAAGGCTTTCCAAAACATATAACCTGCTCACAAAGACCGTGGGTCACTTTCTCCATTCACGAAAAGAAATAAGAATAGAAGCAACAGATTTAGTTCACAAGCCTTATAAAGTCATGTTGCCGCCCAGACTGTATAAATCTTTGTTGCTATAAATCCATACATTACTGTTTCATAACTCATTCTATGGACAATAGTTTCCTCTTCAACATGGTGAGTTAAGATCTCAATTAAAAACTGAATCTGAATTCCTGTCAATGATTGTGGCCCACACTCTTCCACAGTGCGTGTGTGTGTGTGTGTGAAATCATCAGTGTGTCATATGGAGCAGGCAGCCGGGCAGCAGCGGTGTGGTCTGGGCACAGTGTGTCCTCTCAGCTGCTGTTTCCAATTCCCAACTAACTCGACAGCAGCATCCTTGCTCATTCACCGCAGCAGATGGGGACGAGCTCATCGTTTCGCGTGTGCATGTGTTTGCCCATTTCTTTTGGATAGGCAGCTGCGGGAGGCAAAGCTTTGCCCACTGCGGTGTCCAGCGTCATGTGCGTGAAGCAAAGAGGGAGGACAATTGAAATGAAACTCTGGAGTCTGAAAGATCAGATAATCTCATAAAAGGATGCTCCTAGTCCCAGCCAAGGCTTGTATCAAATCTCCCCATATCACTCTGCATCATCCAGAGAGGCTACGGCCCAGTTTTATCACAGAGTAATCCTTGAGATTATATCCCTGCATAGTGGACAATGAGCATATTGTTATGATTTTGTTGTTGTAATCCAGCTCAGCACCATATGCAATAGACAGCGGCGCTCTCTAGAGAGCTGCAGTGGTGAATAACACAGCAATCCATCTACCATCGGCTCTCTGCGTCTGAAAATATCTCCGCTAGAATCAACTCACATTAAAGTTTATTCTCAATCTGTTTCTGTTCATTTTTTATTCTGGATGATGCCAAATTGCAGATACAAATGTTGCTCATGAGGGAGCGCAACTTGGTGCAGCCATTCAAGTCTCCTGGAGTTTAATATATGAATATGATTTCAATTTTGGTCATAACCTCGGGTGCACCGAGAGGAGATAGATTAAAAATGGGGAAGGGGTGAAACCATCTGTTTTGTGGTAGAGACAGAGGAGGAAATTTGGACGAGCCGAGCAGGGACGCTGGAAGTCAGTCAGAGCCAGGGGGGTGCTGGGGGAAAGTCAGTCTATATACAGTGGGTACGGAAAGTATTCAGACCCCTTTAAATTTTTCACTCTTTGTTTCATTGCAGCCTTTTTCCAAAAATCAAAAAAGTTCATTTTATTTCTCAGTAATGTACACTCAGCAACCCATCTTGACAGAAAAAAACAGAAATTTAGAAATTTTTGCATATTTATTAAAAAACAAAAACTGAAATATCACATGGTCATATGTATTCAGACCCTTTGCCGTGACCCTCATATGTAACTCAGGTGCTGTCTATTTCTTCTGATCATCCTTGAGATGGTTCTACACCTTCATTGGAGTCCAGCTGTGTTTGATTATACTGATTGGACTTGATTAGGAAAGCCACACACCTGTCTATATAAGACCTTACAGCTCACAGTGCATGTCAGAGCAAATGACAATCATGAGGTCAAAGGAACTGCCTGAAGAGCTCAGAGACAGAATTGTGGCAAGGCACAGATCTGGTCAAGGTTACAAAAAAAATTTCTGCTGCCCTTAAGGTTCCTAAGAGCACAGTGGCCTCCATAATCCTCAAATGGAAGACGTTTGGGACGACCAGAACCCTTCCTAGAGCTGGCCGTCCGGCCAAACTGAGCTATCGGGAGAAGAGCCTTGGTGAGAGAGGCAAAAGAAGAACCCAATGGTCACTGTGGCTAAGCTCCAGAGATGCAGTCGGGAGATGGGAGAAAGTTGTAGTAAGTCAACCATCACTGCAGCAATCCACCAGTCGGGGCTTTATGGCAGAGTGGCCCGAAGGAAGCCTCTCCTCAGTGCAAGACACATGAAAGCCCGCATGGAGTTTGCTAAAAAACACCTGAAGGACTCCAAGATGGTGATAAATAAAATCCTCTGGTCTGATGAGACCAAGATAGAACTTTTGGCCTTAATTCTAAGCGGTATGTGTGGAGAAAACCAGGCACTGCTCATCACCTGTCCAATACAGTCTCAACAGTGAAATGGTGGTGGCAGCATCATGCTGTGGGGGTGTTTTTCAGCTGCAGGGACAACGACTGGTTGCAATCGAGGGAAAGATGAAGCCAAGTACAGGGATATCCTGGCCGAAAACCTTTTCCAGAGTGCTCTGGACCTCAGACTGGGCCGAAGGTTTACCTTCCAACAAGACAATGACCCTAAGCACACCGCTAAAATAACGAAGGAGTGGCTTCACAACAACTCTGTGGCTGTTCTTGAATGGCCCAGCCAGAGCCCTGACTTAAACCCAATTGAGCATCTCTGGAGAGACCTGAAAATGACTGTCCACCAACGTTTACCATCCAACCTGACAGAACTGGAGAGGATCTGCAAGGAGGAATGGCAGAGGATACCCAAATCCAGATGTGAGAAACTTGTTGCATCTTTCCCAAAACGACTCATGGCTGTATTAGATCAAAAAGGGTGCTTCTACTAAATACTGAACAAAGGGTCTGAATACTTATGACCATGTGATATTTCAGTTTTTGTTTTTTAATAAATATGCAAAAATTTCTAAATTTCTGTTTTTTTCTGTCAAGATGGGTTGCTGAGTGTACATTACTGAGAAATAAAATGAACTTTTTTGATTTTTGGAAAAAGGCTGCAATGAAACAAAGAGTGAAAAATTTAAAGGGGTCTGAATACTTTCCGTACCCACTGTATATATAATGATGTCATGCTAAATGCTGAGCGGCACTCATGGTCTTTGCATTCATTACAACGGACAGGATCATTTATATCTGATAGTTATTAACAACATTTTACGCCAATTATAAAACGTTTTACAGGACAACACACGGTAAACATGAACAGCAGCAGCAACCGGCAGCAACTCTGAAGCCAAACATAAAAATGAAAGATTAGTTACCAGATCTACTTTATAATCGAGAACTATGACCAAATCGCACATCTTATTGTCCAAATGGCCTATACGTGTGACTGTACTTTGAGTTAACCCACAGCTGTAGCTGACTGGATTGAGCTTCTCCAGTGGTCTGCCTGACATGGATAATCTCTGCATGTCGTAACCTATTTGGTTACTCTGGAGAGAGACTCCCCTAAAACACCTTAATGTGTTCCCCAGGGAATAAAAACACTCTGACCTGCAGCGGGTCACATCACTTTGCATGTATTATAAATAGACTAACACATATTGATAACTAACGAATGAAAGACAAAGTAAAACCTTTTTTTCTGGCACATATACCAGTGGACAGCACAAATTTGTAACAGTAAAAAAGGGTGAAAAACATTACAAGTTCAAACTTTTTAATCAACTGATGGGTTTTATTATGCTGCCTCCTCATCACCGTTACTCCCAGCGTCCATGGAGCCGAGGCCAATAAAGACACAGCAGACTCAGGCCAAATTGTCAGTTAGTAGATGAGATGTCGTGCTAGCCAGACATGCCAGACAGACGGCTGGTGTTGCCTGAGGACTGGAGGAACTATTTAATGTGCCTCTGCAACCCAGCTGATTCACCACTACACCATCCAGTCTAATCGGTTTCTGTTCTGGTGAATCACTCCAGGTTTCCTTAATGGAAAAGCCAAACATACTGCTCTAACATTGGGTGACAAGGGCACCTTGGGTTTGCAGATGTTCACGCAGATGACAGATGGCACCCGCGTAGCTAAGGGAGCAACGGGAACAATGTCTGTGCCAGACTGGTGCCACATGCGCCCCCTCCCCTTGTAGCTCTTGCAGAGTCCCCCCATCCAAAAAATACACAAATGAGGTCTGCATGAGTCTGTACCTGTGTCTGAATATCTATCTGAATGTGAATGTGCACATGCAGTGACTCAGCACCCTAGGGTCAGGGCTTGAGGGACAACAGAGCTACAACTCACTGTGTGTCCCATGTATCTGGATCATGGTGTTCCAAGTTAAATCAGGTGGCATTGTTCTGTTCAGGAACTCAATGTTCTTTCAGGAGGTTAATGGGGTCAAACTGACCATTCGCTAAGGCCCCTCCCCCTTACTTAGTTACTGGTGCTACACTTCATCTGGAAAGATTTCCATTTTCACAAAGCACATGTGCAGCTTATGATAACAACAGCAGATTTAATCAAAATTCTTAGTAATTTAAAGAAGAAAAAAAATGTATCCTTGATTACAGACAAAGGTAGAAAAAAGCAAGGATCTTTTTCCGTAAGTTTTTCGGGCTAAAATGACAACTAGTGCTGGCAGGTTTTATCAGCTAACAGTTAGCTGCTAACGCTGCCTAATGCTAACTAATTAAGCTAATGCTGGTTCCAAGGGTAAAAAAAATGCAGTTTCTGAATGGCTTTTTAATGTTTCAAGATAACTCTTTCTAAAACAACTCTATGAATGTGTACATGTTCTTGTGTTTATCGTGTTATCTACTGAGGTTAAAGCTACAGCCAAAAAGTCAACATCCTCATTAGTTAAATATTCATGTAGGAGACATGGAAATGAAGAAACAGCACTGTTGTTGTAACACTATTACAGGATAGAGCTAGTTAGTTCTTTTATTAGAAATGTAATAAGAAAAGGTAAGATTCAACTTTTAATTGCTTTCTTACATAACTTTGTTTGGCTACTTAGCTTACATACAATGTTTCACTTTTAATGTTACTAAAGAAAAAGCTTTCAGGATAAGGACTAACTGATTTGTTTGGCAACTCGGATTTGCTACATGACAGAGACGCTAACCTTTACCTAAACTCTTATAGGGTTTTCCACACAGATGGAAAACACTGTTTGCAGTTAATGAAATGCACCTTGGCCTTGCTGTAGGTAGTTAGCTAGCTAGCGGGACATGCTAATGTTTGTAGCTTAAATTAGAATAGATAAACACTTTCTTTCATCCATTCTTTACACATAAGCTTGTGTGTTTTTTTTTTTACTTTTAGAAAGGCTAGAGAATAAGACACTAACCAAAGTATTAATATCACTACATTCCCATACAAACAGCTTTGGTATGTAGAAAAATCCAAAATCTTAACTGCAATGGCTGTGCGATCCTTGTTACGCTTTCTAGTCTACGACTGAATCGTTCAGGAAGGGTTTAGCGAATGGTAAATTTTTGTCTTTAGACCGTGCAACTTTTTGTGAATCTAGAGGAGCTTTGTTGTGCCAGAAGCATCTCTCTTTCACTCTCTGAGGTGTAAACCTCTTAAGGTGGCTCTGACTGTGCCAACAAGGAAATGAAACTCCAGCACTGTAAAGGTTTCTGTCATATTATCCCTAACTGCTCTATCAGTGGTAACTACTCTTGCAATTTGGCAGCCAGAAAGCATATTCACTGCATCTGGCAGGACATTTCATAGAAACCGATGAGATTTTACAACAATGCCAACTGGAAGTGCAAACAGTAATAGCTCTGTTGACCAAGTGATAGAGGTAGCGCTTATAGCCCGACGGTGTGTTGTAGAGAAAGCTCGGTGATTAGATCATTAGGTGCCCATGTGCAAAATGAGACATTCAATATGGCACTCAGGCATTTTGTGTCATGAGAGCAACAATACTGGTGCATTAGTATAATGTGGAATGATCTAACACTTCAGACTTGATTGAGATATTTCAACAAAAAGAGGAATTTGATTTAAGCCTCTGCTCTTCATGCAGACAGATTAGGAGCCCTGGAACCCCAGGAAGAGAAGAGGAGGATGGCTGTGAACAGGTAGCAGATAATTACCTCCATTCATCTTCACTGGACCCCGGCACAGCTTTACGAAGGTGCAGCTGAGTACAGGCCTGCATTTGATGAATCTCCCCTTAAATTAGCAGCCACTGGTGGATAGAGAGCCTCCATCACTCTGTACGCTTCCATTCATCATCTCATTTGGACCCTGGGCTGGGCTGTACAGACCTGAGGACTCCCAAAGAGTAAGGAGAAACGACGAGCTCCATCATAACAAAACAGTTTTTGAGATGTTGTCGTTATTTACAAATTTGCCTTTTTTATTTTTTATAAACCACAATCTGTTCAATTCCCAAAGCCATTTGATAATTTGTAGGAAAATGTTAATGTATCAGGGGCAGTGAGTGGCACAGTTGTTTACTACCGCGGGACTCCAGTGCCATTACAGACCAACATATGCCAAATCCTTATGTAAACCCAGTGTGTGAGTATGCTTTTAGGAATGTGCTTCTCTTCAGGTGTTTACATGAATGTGAGATATAAAGATTTGTGATGCAAGATAATTTAGCTAAAGTGTTACAGCCATTATGTGGCAGGTGATGCAGTGGGAGTCCAGGGAATCCCAGCTTGCCAAATTTACTGCACTCTTTGCTGCAAAATGAGCAGAAATAAAAGCTCTCTGGTGGTTACTCTGCTCCAGCGCCCTGGTTTCTCCATCACCTCTACACCCAGGTGGATGAATCTTTCACAAAGCCACCATTGGGCCACCCTTGCATGTTTCTGCAAACTCAGTGGAGAAAGCAGCAGGGCAATGGAAACCCCCCACCCCCCATCTCACTCAAACCCTGGTCGCTCCGAACGCATCACTAACTGGAACTCCATGTGGTACATCCATTACTGTAAAATACTCTGCTGTTCCCCACTGAAAGCTCCCGTCCTCCTCTGCCCTCTGCTTTCCACACACACATACACACACACACACACACACACACACACCTTCATAAGACCGCTTACACTGGCAGTTCTGAATTGGGCTAAGTCCAAGTTTAACATTAGTATGTGTGTGTGTGAGTGTGTTTTTTTGGGGGGGGTGTTTAAAAAGCAGCCTGCAGAGAGCTGCAAGAGTGATCACAGCCGTGACTTACGCTCCAGTAAAAGAGAAATCTGCGCGTCTACACTCCTTATTGCTTTGCTGTGACCATGATGGCCTTCATGTAATGTACAAATTGAGCAACCAAGAATGCCATACCAACGTGCAATGTTTACTTGCTTCAGTTAACTATGGGGGATTTTTTATCGGTGTTGCCAAGGACAACATTAGTTACCTTTGGATTATTAATTTCTGCAGAAAGCTGTAATTTATCACCCGCGCTCGGCTTACCAAGGATGCTGTGCTTTGCATTTTTTTCCTCTCCTAGTTTGTGCAGTGAAGCCACAGTGTTCTGTCATTACCAGGAAATGGAGATATTTTGGGGCTCAGCTCTCCGTTATTGGGAATTTGTTCTCATCCCTTGTTCTGGGGAAATGCTGACATATTTAATTCTTGGTGCCAACATTCTGAACAAAACCCTCTCATTGTTAAAGGCCAACAAAGGAGCGGTTCATTTAGACTCAATTTATTATGATTTCTTCTTTGTGTCCACAAATAGTAACACTGGCTTGGCAAATTGCTTCATATGAAAGACAAACACCAAACCTTGTCTGTCTGTCTCTCTCTCTCTCTCTCTCTCTCTCTCTGCATGTGTGTGTGTGTGTGTGTGTGTGTGTGTGTGAGAGAGAGAAAGAGTATTTTCAGTATTATTTTTATTAATATTATTTTATTAGATTATTATTACAAACTAGCCATCAGGTAACTTAGGTTAAAAAAAAACTGGTGGTTATTTATTAAGTAACATCTGAAAAATTTATTTATTTATATTTATCTTTTTTTTTTAAAGATTTGTTTATTAATATTATAGATGACGGTTCCTGTAATTTAAGCATGCATTTTGTGTTAATAAGAATGTAGACTGAAGTTCAATTAGTCAATATGTCTTAAGTATAGTTTAGCTTTTATTATATTACTATACAAATGTCAAAGATGACATTGAAGCTGCAACTCTTTTCACCATTAATGGATTATTGAATTGGTCGATAACATGTCAGAAAATAGAGGGGTCAACCTCCCAGAGTCAAAGGTGATTTTAGATTTATAATTTTACATTAATTTGCTTTAATTTAACAATGAAAGCTGCATATCCTAACATTTGAAAAGCTTGAACAGACTTGTAATGTTGCTCTAAAAAATATTTAAATGATTAATTACTGAGCATAATTCAATGTATCAACTAATAATTCAGCTCTAGAGGACACAATAACATCACTACCAACAAACCATGATTCAAAGAAATATAAGAATTATATAAGAAACAAAAAATATAACAAAATGAATAAGCTTAGACTTCCAAATTTGAAAAAAGGCTTCGTACAGGCTTATCTTATTATTTTTACATTCCAAATTCCTGGAACAGGTTCTGATGTTGGTGTTATACCTCAGTTCCTGTACTATGTAAAAGCGCTTTGAGTAGTTAATTAGTATAAAATACAGTCCATTTAGTTTCTCCAACTGTATAAGGGGGTCTTTGAGATACTCAGGGGCTCTACCAATAATAACTCTCTACCAACAACGTGTATCAACACATACTCTTGTATTCAAGCCTAACACGACCCTGACTAACCTTATCTGAGACATCTGTCTTTAATTGACCAGGTGTGGTTTTGGACATCTGACCAACAATGGAGGCCAAAGTGCTGTGCTGTGCTTAGAATCCCAAAATCTCTCAGTTTCATGCAACCATCCTCCTAACCAATGGTGAAAGAAGTATTCAGATCCTTTACTTAAGTAAAAGTACTAATACCACACTGTAGAAACACAAGTAAAAGTCCTGCACTGCATCTTACTCCTACCCCTTACCCCTTACCCCTACCCCTTGGCCCTTGAAACCAAGGGGTAAGGGTGAAAACATACCCCTGAAAACATACCCCCAAATGAAATGGGACACCACTTGGTTACTTCACCATACAGTATTGATACACAAACTTCCAAGATGCCGTCTCTGTCTGTCGATTGTGTGGGTTTTAACAGTGTCAAATGCATTTATATAGGTATCATCAGGAACATTTACTTAAAGTATTAAAAGTAAAAGTACTCAATGCAGAAAAATCCTCACATTTTGTAACCTGGAAATGATCCAAACAGTTCTAAGTGTTTAATTTGCTAATCATTTCAGGTGGAATTAAGTGGTTATATTGTTGGGTAATTTAATTTGTAATAAAACATATTTAATAAACTACAGGTGTTCACAAATCTTAATTCGTAAAGTAAAGAGATGTAGTGGAGTAAAAAGTACTATATTTCTCTATGGACTGTAGTGGAGTAGAAGTAGAAAGTGGCAAGAAAAGAAAAGAGTCAAGTGAAGTACAAGTACCTTAAGTACAGTAGGCCTTCTTGAGTAAATGTAGTTACATTCCACAACGGATCATCACATTCAATACAAATGTATAGCTCTATACAAATTAAACACATCTCTAAGAACAGATGCAGTAGAGTCATAATTCCGGTGAGCTTGTTCTATATAACTTCCCTAAACATGTATTAATACACCACCCAACCCTCCTACTCACATCCTCACTCAGAAATAGACCTGTCATCTTGCCACCATCCCCTTATCGTCTAACTGCTAACAAGCCTATTTTCCTGTGACTGACGTTGATGTGATCCCTAAAGCCCCGGGCTTGGCACCAGATTGCTCCTATAAGCCAAATTAAACCTCTGTCATGCCCACCCCCACCGGCACCCCCAGCCTGGTGCTGCCCCTGCCATGGGAACCCTACATCTTTAATGACGATGGAGAGCCCCGCGCGCTCCCACGACACAAAAGCAAGGACATCTGTGTCTGTAAGTGCTGCACTCCAGAGCAACCCCATTTGTCCTATCTCCGCTTCTTGAAAAGAAATCAAATAGAAAAGTTGAGGGAGGATGGAGGCTGCTAAAAAAAAAAAAACAAGTAGGGGGTTGAACTAAGGACATTAAAAGAAAGATCCTCTCTTTCAAAGAAGGTTTATTTCCCTACTTTTCTAAGGGCCCGAGGACGAAAGTGCCAGGGCCCAACGGTGCCTGGCACTGAAACAACTAACAGTAATTATTATGAATTAAGCAGTCTAATGTATGTAAATGTACAATTTCCCAGACACCAAAGCAAATTATTTTAAATTGCTTGTTTCTTTATACAGTCACAAACACAAAGACATTTAATAAAATAAAAAGATAATATGGAGAGTTGGTATTTTTTCTTTAAAAACAATGAAAAACAATAAGCCTAAGAGTCAACATTTTTCGTAAAATGACTGTTTATTGATCAGCTAATTGAATAATAAATGAATTATTTCGACAATACCTTTCTTGAAACAGTTTTTTTGGAATGGAATATGCTTATTTTCTAATGTCATGCATTTAATGTCTTAATAAAATCAATATGAGCTGCTTTTTTGTAATGAAACATATTAAAATGCCTGCCTTAAGTGTCCCAGTAGCCTAACCAACCGCGGTCAACCATACGGTCTAAATGTAGATATTAAAACTTTTAAAGTGTAACGTTACCAACATACCAGATCACTGACCAAAGACTAAAGCATGGACGTCATCGGTACTGTTCATAGACCGTTAATATTATTAATAAATATACAGTCTAACTGGTACTGTTATTATCCTGATGAACAGGCACTGCGGTAGGCACCTGTTTTTTACTCCGGGTCCTTTTTGTGGACGAACAAAGATGGCGGCGTCCATGTTGTGCAGAAGGACGGCAATGTTATGTAGGACTATAAAGGGACTTTCATGTTCGAAAACTGTACTTTCTGCAAACTCTCAAAGTGGGTTTCTATTGCAGGCGGCGTCCTATAACCCCAGACCTTTAAAGCTGAACCTCCGTGAGCCCTACGTCCCAGACAAGGACAGCGAGAAGACGCCGGAGTGGCAAAAGACGGCCCGGTATGACAGGAAGCTATTCGGTCGCTACGGTTCAGCGTCGGGTATCGACCCTGCCTCGCTGTGGCCCAGCCATGAGCAACTGGACAAGATCATCGCAGAGGAACATGAGTGGCACCCTCCGCTACAGGTAATGCTGAAGAACATCGAGGCCAAGGAGAAGCAGGAAACCGAGAAACGGCTGGCAAAGTAAGTAATGCTACTGTAGCTAACGATGGTGCGCCAATTATCGGACAGGTAGCTGCTACGCGGCTCTGTCTACTCTTAACTTCAGTGCCAGCACGGGTAGTACCGGTCAGGATGTGTTGTTTATTATATTATGTATTGGTTAATATATGTGAGGCACAAACGTGGGCTAATAGGATACCGTTTTGCTACGGTTTCCGTGTTGAACGACATGTTACCTAGGAACGGTGTGCAACGACGTCGAGATTTTTAAAATTATTTAAACAGAATTAAAGTGAAGTACACAACGGCTTAGAGATGTTTTCTGTCGTTTAGTGGCTGAGTCACAGGTGATACCCAATCAGCAGAGACGTGTATGTAAACTCGTGGTAATTAAATAATAATAATAATAATGTATACTTTATTATTCCCGCAAGAGGAAATAACAGTGTTTTCTTTCTGTTAATACACAAAGGCGTGAATTACACACATGCTCAGTACCTATACATGCACTAATGGAGAGATGTCAGAGTGGGGGGGGCGCCCTGAGCAGTTGGGGGTTCGGTGCCTTGCTCAAGAGCACCTTGGCAGTAAACTGGCATCTCTCCAGCTACCAGTCCACCACCATACTTTGGTCCGTATGGGGACTTGAACCAGCGACCCAGAAAAGTTGCACTGCACTCCAACATAGTTGGGGAACTCACAAGAGAGATCAGGCTCCAAAAAGGCTGTGTCCTATATTTCCCACAATGCAACTGCATGGTATCGTTAGTTATAGTTGTTAGCATACTACTGCACCTGACTAGTCAGAAAATGTCATCAGTCAATCAGTTTGTTTTCTGCGTGGTGGCTTCAAATGTCTTGCATGTTCTGACCAACAGTTAGAATTCAGAATTATTTTCACATAGAGCAGCAATTACTTACAATTGAAAATCTGCAAAGTGAGAATTTGAGATTAGATAATGCAATATTATTCCCACAGCGGTGGAAATAATATAGCATTATGCTGTTACAGCAGCAGTGTTACATCAGCAAAGGGGATAGTGCAGTAACACATATCAAGCTATAATAATGATAGCCAGCACTATTGTGTGTTGGTAGAGAAAATACTGTTACAGATATTGACATTACACTATTTAATTTATGTCACCTTATAAGAGAGGTGAAATGCATCAATGATAATTAAACCATTACACAAGGAAAAATCTCAACTGCACCACTGAGTGATGTTGACAGAAGTACATTGAAGTTAGCAGTTGTAAAACTTTAAACAATAGAAGTTGGCATATAAATAGGAAAGCAGTGCAGAATAAACCAAATACATTGCAGTAAGTAAACAGTAAAAAAAGTTAAATATAACAAGTAGAGAGACAGAATATTTCCTATTTACTGATTTCAGTGCATACTAGGGCACAGTTCAGTATTCATTGATATTGAATGAGTAAGTTAAATTTTTGCATAAAGAACGATTAAAAACAATTAGCAAAAAGTTGTGTGTGCGCAACAGTTTCTGTGACCACAGGTGCAATTAGCTGCTAAATCTTAAAAATAAAATAATTTATAACTGTATTTATGTGTGTGTGTATATACAGTATACAGTGAAGAAAATAAGTATTTGAACACCCTGCTATTTTGCAAGTTCTCCCACTTAGAAATCATGGAGGGGTCTGAAATTGTCATCGTAGGTGCATGTCCACTGTGAGAGACATAATCTAAAAAATAAAATCCAGAAATCACTATGTATAATTTTTTAACTATTTATTTGTATGATACAGCTGCAAATAAGTATTTGAACACCTGTCTATCAGCTACAATTCTGACCCTCAAAGACCTGTTAGTCTGCCTTCAAAATGTCCACCTCCACTCCATTTATTATCCTAAATTAGATGCACCTGTTTGAGGTTGTTAGCTGCATTAAGACACCTGTCCACCCCATACAATCAGTAAGAATCCAACTACTAACATGGCCGAGACCAAAGACCATCATGCTTTGGGGGTGTTTTTCTGCACATGGGACAGGGCGACTGCACTGTATTAAGGAGAGGATGACCGGGGCCATGTATTGCGAGATTTTGGGGAACAACCTCCTTCCCTCAGTTAGAGCATTGAAGATGGGTCGAGGCTGGGTCTTCCAACATGACAATGACCCGAAGCACACAGCCAGGATAACCAAGGAGTGGCTCTGTAAGAAGCAGATCAAGGTTCTGGTGTGGCCTAGCCAGTCTCCAGACCTAAACCCAATAGAGAATCTTTGGAGGGAGCTCAAACTCCGTGTTTCTTAGCGACAGCCCAGAAACCTGACTGGTCTAGAGAAGATCTGTGTGGAGAAGTGGGCCAAAATCCCTTCTGCAGTGTGTGCAAACCTGGTGAAAAACTACAGGAAACGTTTGACGTCTGGAATTGCAAACAAAGGCTACTGTACCAAATATTAACATTGATTTTCTCAGGTGTTCAAATATTTATTTGCAGCTGTATCATACAAATAGTTAAAAAATCATACATTGTGATTTCTGGATTTCTTTTTTTTAGATCATGTCTCTCACAGTGGACATGCACCTACGATGACAATTTCAGACCCCTCCATGATTTCTAAGTGGGAGAACTTGCAAAGTAGCAGGGTGTTCAAATACTTATTTTCCTCACTGTATGTTGTGTACGTATTATTTGACGGATTTGTGATTTTACAATGGACTGGGCGACTAGTCTTGTGCTAAAAAACAATTTAAAAAAACACAGAAGAAGAGTCAGGGAAATTGACATAATTCATCTTACGAGGACCAAGAACTGCAAATTCAATGTCAATCAGTGTCGTAGTTTTGGAGCAATAATCTGAACCAACCGACCTGTTGTACATCTGTGCATGATGCAGCACATTAACATCGCTTATACCAATCTTTTCCATTTCCATCGCAGAGAGAGACTCCTAGCAGCGAACATGGCCAAAATGCCCAAGATGGTAGCTGACTGGCGCAGAGAGAAGCGGGAAACCAAGCAGAAGCTGAAGGAGGAGAAAGCTCGGCGTGCAAAGTTGCTGGCCGAGGCCAGAGAGCGCTTTGGCTACGCAGTGGACCCCCGCAGCCCCAAGTTCTTGGAAATGGTTGCAGAAATAGAGAAGGAAGAGAAGAAGAAAAAGAAACTAATGAAGCGCAGACTGAAAGAGGAGCAGGTGGTGGCCCCTGTCACACCTCCCGCTGCCTCCTCCTAGTCTTAGACTGAGTCATTTCAGACATACACAACTGCTGGGGCTTGGTCTAACTACTGAATGAGATGGAAGGTGGGCTGCATTATACAACTCACTGGGACATTTGTAAAAGAGTATCTGAATACCAGTTCAGACCTTGTGTTACCTGATGGCATCTGTAATGGCCGGAATTAAAGAAAATCCCATCCATGTTTTTTTTGTGTAAAAAAACAAACAAACCTTAAGCATGTTTTTTTTCATTATGTATGTAGTTGTCCTTGAAAGAAATACACTGCTGTACGGAAATGTTTTTAACCCACCTGTTGTCCTGGGGTCAAATTTGCCCGGTTAATAAGTTTCTACATCAAAAACATTCATCCAAATTGTTCAAATATTACATGGATGCTTCCATATAACGATTCTTGCAAGTTAAATGAAGGATTGGTTCACAACTTTATTGAATTTTGGGTGTTTTTATTCCCCCCCACAAATATGATATAATGTCATATGAATGAGGTTTCTTGACCATGAATTTGAAAAAGAAAATGGTGTAAAACTAGTGGTAATATATTGGTGTTACTGATGTGTACAGTATACTGATGGAAGTTTACAAAAATGAAGAAAATGTTGAAAAAATGCGTCAAAGTGATAAAGCGTCAAATTTTTCATTTTCTGTTTTGACCTGGAAGGACGATACAAGGGGTAGGATTATTTGTTGGGCATTTTTAGGACTTAACAGGACAGTTTAAGACTAGAAAGAAGAGAGAGAGGGGGAATAGCAAGCAGCAAAGGGCCACAGGTCAGAATCAAACCTGTGGCCGCTGTGGTACAACAAGCTACAATGGAAGTTAATGGGATAATTGTCCAGCTTGTATTTACGTTCATAAAGTGCTCGTTTTGCTACTGTCAGACTCAGATTAATATTCTAAGTGTCTGACAACATTATGGAAAGGATTTCTAAGGAGGCTGACCTTCCTGTTAAAGATTAAGATCATTTTTTAAAACAAAATCCGCAAAATTGCGTTGGCTAAACCCACCGGACTCCATGTAAATAATCAGTAATTTTAGCATTGTAAAATACGGCTTTCTAAAACATCTCTGAGCAGTTTGTCTTGAGCAACTATCGGCTCCGTTTGGTCAATGTTTTCTTTCTTTAATTCCAATTTTGGGTCTGTCAGTCACAGTGAAAGCCAGAGACATTTCCAGAGGACAGATCCAGCCGGGGACAGGTCACCAAAAACGGGGATTGTCCCGGAGGCGTCTGGTCACCCTAGCCTACAAATGAAATGTACCTGAGTCTGGTAGGACCAGGCTGATGTACCTGAGTCTGGTAGGACCAGGCTGATGTACCTGAGTCTGGTAGGACCAGGCTGATGTACCTGAGTCTGGTAGGACCTGGCTACCAGATTGATGCATTTAAACATTAAAGGTGCTCTAAGCGATGTCACGCGTGTTTAAGGCTACAACATTTGTCACATAAAGCAAACATCTCGTCACTATCTGTGAGCTGCCTGTCCCCAGAACACACTGTAAAAAAACATGCTGCAAAGGAATGGTTATTGTTTTTTTTCAGGTATCATGTCAGAGGCATGCCCAGTCTCTGTAGACAGCCCAGGGTCTACAAACGGCAACGAAAATAAATGCATTGCAGTGCATATGTACTGTATATGCAAGTGCAGTATTTAATTCTTGCCTAGGTGGCTTGTCATATTCCTCTGAGAGAGTTTTGCTGACACAGCACTATCTGGATTGTCTCAGACACAGTTATCTAACCCTAACCCCCAAGGTGGCAATCCTGTTGTTGCCACCTTGCCACCCTCCTAAAGTTGTCAGGACTGTGGTTGGCTTAATGTTCATACTGAACTTTGTCCTACACTGTCCGTTCAGACTGAACGTGAAGACTTGTTATGCCTTAGGGGGGGATGTGTTCATGTTGCCAGTTGCATGTTTTGTATGTATGTAAAAAAAATTGTTCATCACAAAAAAGAGAAACACTGGTGTCGCCTACATACAACTAAATCAGCCTTTTGTCATTGTCACTTGAGTTCTCGTCCACCCGTTTCTTTATCTGTTTAAAGGGGCATTGTGCAGTTTTGGCAATTTCTTCCTTGTCTCGTTTTTTGCTTGAAGGAACTAAAACAAAACAGGAAAAAAAACAGCAAGAACAATGTCTGCAGCTCACAAACAAGACACACAGAAACAGACAAACACACAAACAAACTAGAGGCCTTGCCAGTCCCTCCAGGATTTGGCAGAATTTTTTTTGAGATTGATTTATTTTTTGAAATTGCGGCCAAAATGCCTGTTGTTGCGGGAACTTGCAGGATACAGAAAAACACAGTATGCCTTGAGTGCTGATCTTAACTGAAGGTAAAAGAAAAAAAGAGGAATGTGGTAGATTGAATGAGTTTTGTAAGTCAGGAAAAGGTAATAAGCCAACCTCGCTAAAAATGTCTTTTAGACAATAGGCTGTGTTAACATCTCTTGAAAATTTCTCACTTCTCAATAGAGAAGTTAATCATGTCCAGAAGGAATGGGCCCAAAAAGTTGCATACAATTCAGGAGGGATCCCATCAAAGCCCAGGGACTTTCCCTTTTAAATATTCTGTACTGACACTTTTAGTTGTTCTAAAGTGATCAATTTGACTAAGCTAGCTGATTCAACCAGCTGTCACAGTGGGTTTTATCTAAAGTAACCTCTTATTCATACAAATTAGAATAAAATATCTGAAGGGATTTATTTATTTTAACTAGGTCAGTTCTATTATTACCATCCGAAGATGTAATAGCTGGAATATATGCAAAATGGTCACTGGACCTTAATCTCATGGCAAGTAGATGACTAGGTCTAGCACCTTGAAAATAATAGTGCTGCCTCATTCTATAAATTAGAAATTCAGAGTTCTGTTTCCAAATGTTATTTCTTTCTTGACTAATGATCGTTCTAAAGCTATTTGGTCATTATTGTTGCAATGTTGCAAACTAAAATTAGTTGGCAACAATGAGTCTAATCTGGTGAATATGGCTTCAAGGTTTTGTAGTTGAAGGGATCTAGCATTGCGCACATTAGAGCAGAATAGTAGGGTATTGCTCCTAATAAAACCTTTCATCACATCCCACAATATCCTGGGGTCTTCTACAGAGCCAACATTAATGTCAGCGAATATCTGGAATTCTATAAACTGAGTGATGTAGGATTCATTTTGAGAGAGACATTGAGACAGAAGGTCTAGAGTGGTGATGCAGATTGTGTCTCATTGTCAAACAGAAGGGTAAGGACTGAGAGCAATTCAAAAAGTAATAAAAAGTTACAGCGAAAGCTAATGACTGGGCCCCAAACTCTGATTGTGGCTGATTGTGGGTGCTGTAAAAGATGTAAAAAGCAATAACACCAAAATACTATGATTTCCCAAAGACATGGTGTCTGACTTGGCCCAACGAATCCCGGATACTGTCGCAGCACACCCAACTGTGAAGAACATTCTACTGCATATAGGGTCACATGATGTTGTAAAGCAAGTCTGAATTGGTGAAACTGGACTTTATGGATCTGCTGAACAGTCAACTCCCTAAACGCAGATGTGTTCATCAGCGGCCCTCCACCACCAGTCAGAAGAGAAGTTGAGAGATTTCAACTACACATGGCTTTCAACTACATGTACCGCCCATTCTTTGCAGTTCATTGACCAATTTAATGTTTTCTGGGACCGCAGACATCTTTTTAAAGCAGATGGACTTTTCCTTAAAGGTCCCATGGCATGAAAATTTTACTTTATGAGGTTTTTGTTAACATTAATATGCGTCCCCCCCCAGCCTGCCTATGCCCCCCCAGTGGCTAGAAATGGAGAAAGGTGCTCTACACTAAAAGACAAGCTGCATGCCTGGAGTCCAACCACATCAAACAGCTAACCTGCATGTGTTGTTGCCAACGAAGCCCAGTAGAGGGCGGCATTGTTCTACCCAGAAACCTCCTATTCAACAGATTTAAATTGTTCAATCACATGCAGATAAACTGCAGACTGTCTCTTTGATACCACTTACCAAAACCAGTTTTGATTCTGGGTGAAATGAATGTGAACATGTTGATATTGTATTCTTTTCCAGTGCTAAAGTGATCAGTTTAGCTCCAAAACATGGCATAGGCCTATGTATGGGCTTAGATTTTTTTTTTAGATTAATTGTTTTATAAATAAAGTTTGTCTAAATTTAAAAGCAAATGATTTTATCTTGTAATTGTATTTTTGACGTACAGTACATCCATGCCAAGTATAACAGCTGTCAGTAATAGAAAAGATTTCAAAAGAAGCATTACCCCTGTCTGCACAGAGTTGCTGTGGTCACTTCAAACCATAAGGGGGAGTCCCCACTCCATCTAAAAACCTGTCAAAATTCCTCTTATAAATAAGACAGTTTAGACGGGGATGTTGTTCGGCTTTTCACAAGTTTAACCCACGACTTTACTGACCCTCCTTTCAACGGTCACCTGCACAAGGTTCCTACCCTCACATCTCCCAATACTACATCCCTCTTTTTACATTAAGGATGTCCGTTCAACAGGCACGCCAAAATTCATGGAAAGGCCATGAGCAAACTGACAGCTAGGGACGTTGAGATTTAAACTAACGTCAGGTAGCTTTTTTCATGTAAACTAATCTCTTGCGCTAACGGCCAAAGCGCGTGCTATTGGTGTTTTCAAAGGCAACCGTTGATAACGGCTGGGTTTTCAAAACTTCCTCAGCGGTCAAGAAGCACCAACGAGTCTTTTCTACCAGCTAACAACGTTATGGAAAACAGAAATCACACTAACAGTAGTCCGACGGGCGTCTTTAATTGTATCGGTGACTGAGTTTTGGTGAAGGGCAAACAAAATGATATTGCAAAGTTAACAAGAGGTAAGATATAAGCTAACGGCAGACTGAGATTGTTTTCTAACGGTTAACGCTAATGCTAGCTAGTCAACGCTAGCATCGGGTTTATTTATTGATGTTAGTTAACACTAACCTTACGTTAATAACCAAAACTAATTAACCAACTTTTAGAATAAAGTAACTTACATTGGCTTTTACTTTTATTTAACTTAGCTAGCTAAGTTAGCTTAGGAGAACGTTAACTAGCTAGCTAACGCTACGTTTCAACATTAATATGCCTTCGGAACGGTACATGACCTATGACCATGTTAGTTGAACGTTAAATCCCATCACTTTCATTATATAATATAATATAATGTTAAAGCTGAAAAACTGCCATTTTTTGTGACAAAATACACTAATGTAGTTATTATCTTAATGATATTTCCACCTCTTTGGGGCTCAGAGTCACTGTGTGCATTTAGCGCTTTTGTCTACTAAACGTAATTACAGGCAACACGTTCATGAGGCTCCAGAACTAGCTGGTTAATTGTTTTTGTTTTGTTTATTTTTTTACATCTAACACGATAACTGAGTATTTCAACAGCGAAGGTGGTGATATTGCCAGAGCTCTTTATGATGAATTTGGAAAACATACATGAGGTAAGACGTTCCTTTATGTGTTAAGTGGTGTGTTTCTGTAATTAGTTTGTTTTGTGTGATAAGCGCATGTTCTCGTTGAATGATTGTATTTAAACAATCAAATAAAGGGTTAATAATTTTTTAATAAATTGCCAGTTGCGTATTTTTTTTAATCTGTCAAGTTTTAATGTTTAGACAACATAACACTAAGATGTCGTCAATATTACTCGGCGAGTCATACTTAATTGCTTTAAAATTGTCATTTGTTCCATTATCTGTTAATGATATTGTTGTAACCATATGATGATCATTAAGTAAATTTGATAATCTTGTACTTTGTCTTTCTTGTTTGTACCCCAGACCTACAGATGAGCGGTGAGAGTATAGTTAATCTGAAGCCACTCACAGATATTGACTTTTCTAAATTGGCCTCCCTTGAAGATATGGAAGTTGCAGCTGCAAACTTTGGCATGGTGCATCGGCTGGAAGAAATTCTGATGCAATGGTATAAGCAAATTGAGCAGGTTGGTAACTTTTATCTTTGTTATTATAAACTAAAAGGCAGTCACATTTCAAACAGTAAAATGATCTCTCCCAGTGTCAACATTTAGAGAACTAAGACTCAAACTATACAATGTCATTAGGAGCATATTTATGGTCTATGCAGTTGGTTCAAAATATAAATGGAAACTGCAGATAGTGTTAGACACTAAACATTTTCCCTAGTTAACCCTTGTGTTGTCCTCGGTGAAAAATTTGACCCAAGTTTTTTAATCCCAAGTTTCTTTCAACCAAAATGGCCAAAAACAACATGAATGCATGGATGATCTTTGGTAAATTTAAACCTTGTGTTGTCTTCGCGTCAAAATTGAAAATCAACCCTTTTGACGCTTTTTTTCAATGTTTGTCACTTTTTTGATGTTTTCAACACTACGTAAGCCTAATTTATTAACTTTAGTTTTACAGTTTTTTTGGAATTTATGGTCAATAAATCTCATTTATAGGAAATTTTACCAAATGTTTGAGTTTGAAAAGCAGAAATTAGGAATTATTTAGACTAAAATTAAAGGAAAGTATGTTGATGGATACTCACAGATTGGAATATGTCAACTTTTACTCAATACTATTTCAAAACCACTTCAATTTGCTTTTCAAATGCTATAAAATTGAATAAGACACCCCAAAATTAATGAAAGAGATTTGTACTTGCCAAAAAGCGTTGTGTGGGATCAATCATGTTATTTTGGGTAATTAAAAAGAACATTGATATAGGAAAACAATAGGAAGACCCGAGGACAACATGAGGGTAAATGAATCCATATTTTGAAATGTTAAAGATGATTACTTCCTAAATTAATGTTATTGTAAATTAATTGATTGAATTTCTGCTGTGTAAAAGGAAATAGTAACCATTCTCTGCACCCATAATCATCAGGTACTGATAGAAAGTGATCTATTGAGGAAATGGGATGATTCTGCAGGGCCATTAAGTGAGTTGGATCACTGGAAAAAAATGTCTTTGAGGTTTAACTCGATCATCGATCACATCAAAGGCCCAGAGTGTAAGGCAGTGGTAATGGTGCTCCATATCAGACATTCCAAGATTATGAAGGTAAGGAAGCTTGTGCGTTAAACTTCAACAAAGTAATAGCTAAAGAAGTTATTATACAGGTTTTGATGGATCTGACTGCAGTTTGATGTGTGTAAAAACGCAATGTGACTAACTGATTTGTGTAAAATAAAAAATAAATGTCTGTGCAAATTATATGATAGAAACTGTTATTGTTGCATGAGCTATAGTAAAGAATGAATGGATGAAGAATCATTGATAACTACGACATAAGACATTTTACCATTTGTTACCTTAGTTCTTTTCTGCAAACTGAACATCACTCTGCTACAGGAATTTGTGAAGGGCATTTAATGGACAAGAGGATTTCCTAAGAGTTTATGAATTAGTTAATAAAATCCAAAAATGTGTTCCTAAACTTGTCTTTTTGAAAACCTATGTAGAAGTGGAGGGTGCTGGATGCCAAGATAACAGATCGCGCCAATGAAGCAAAAGACAATGTAAAATTCCTTTACACACTGGAGAAAGTCTGTCAACCTCTTTACAACAGTGACCCGGTACGTATAGTCAATAATTGCATGTGATAAATAGCTAATCATAGTTGAGTAATTCTATACATACAGTAATATGTAGAAAGACAATTCAGGAACAATGTATGAAATAGCAGATTAAAAGAAGTGTTTAAAAAAAATAATAATAATAATGCACCAAGTGTTGTTAAGGACCCAGGTTGTAAATGCATTTCCGTTGATTTTTAGAAATGTGGCATTTTGTATTGCTTTTTACATTCTACAATAAGGATTAATTACACTCTCGACTGAAATACTTCCATGAAGTGTATAAAATGTATTGAACATGCATGGTGACCAACCAACAACTACCATCATGCATTGCACAAAGACACAGTAACTATAGTTATACAGTGGGGAGAACAAGAATTTGATACACTGCTGATTTTGCAGGTTTTTCTTCATACAAAGCATGTAAAGGTCTGTAATTTTTTATAATAGGTACACTTCAACTGTGAGAGACAAATCCAGAAAATTACATTGTATGATTTTTAAAAAATTAATTATTGCTTGAATAAGTTTACACACCCATGCTAAAGTTGATTAAAAAGAGGAATAAAAAAACATCTTTTGGAAATTGATCTTAATACCTTAATTGAAAAAAATTAGGAATATCCAACCTTTTAAAGTCACCAATCTTCTTTGTGAATGAACAATGTATTGTAAATAAATGTTCCTCCTTAAAATACAGGGGGCATAAGTATACACACCCCTATGTTAAATTCCCATAGAGGCAGGCACATTTTTATTTTTAAAGGCCAGTTATTACATAGATCAGTATACTATGCATCCTGTTAAAGTTCCCTTGGCCTTTGGAATTAAAATAACCCCAAACATTATCACATACTGGCTATTAAAAATAAAAATGTGCCTGCCTCTATGGGAATTTAACATAGGTGTGTGTATACTCATACCCCCTCCAAAAGATGTTTTTTTCCTCTCATTTAATTAAGTTTAGCATGGGTGTTTCTTATTCTAGCCACTATATGTCATGCAATACATTCTAATTAATTATTTAAAAATCATACAATGTGATTTTCTGGATTTTTGTCTTACATTCCGTATCTCACAGTTAAAGCTTACCCATGTACCTAAATATCAGACTTCTACATGCTTTGTAAGTAGGAAAACCTGCAAAATCAGCAGTGTATCAAATACTTGTTCTCCCCACTGTACCTCCTTCACACCAATGACATGGTCGGACTGGGTTATCTGACCTGTGTTCAACCCTTCTTTAGTCAATTCAAACCAAGTCAGTCAACACGGGTTGACTGAGGCCTGTACTACGTAGCAAGATTTGGCGTTAATGAGGCAACTTCAGGCTCAACCCAGGGTTTTAAGTATCACAACGATGGATCACTTGTTACCGAGCTAAATCGCCGTGGTAACTTATGCTGAACACCTAGCCTGCTCCCGGCTACTGACCTATCAAAACTTGATTGATAATGGCGTTACCGTTCTTAGAAGATCCGGTGGGCTCGGTCCGTGGACAAAGAGAGGTGTGCTCATTTAAGTTAAAACATTTAGAGAGCAATAACCCATTAACATTTCCTATTTGGTATTTTTATGAAAGATATATTATATATTTTCAGCAGGGGGAATTACGTATAGTCTAAAGTGGTGGAACGGTAAATGTATTTGCATTGAAACTGTATGGGCGGTACATGAATTTACACAGAGAATCCACAGTATAAAAATAAATAAAACTTGCGTGCAAATTAATTAATGTAATGCGGAACTACTGTTAGATACACAGGTTCTAGGGACAGCTAATCTGTAGCCGCGCCTTAGCTCTCAAAATACCTTGTTCCCGTTCCAGCTAGGTGCTTAATTATCATCCTTTAGAGCTGTATATGGTTACAGAGCGACATTTGTTTTTCCCTCCTTACTTCCATTCGTGCATCTCACAAACTAGTCCCCCTTTTATATACAAGATTTCAGTTCTGCTAGGAAGCGCCAAAAATAAAGGACTCATGATATCAAAAAAGGAAACTAGTGAAATAAAGCACTGACGTGGTTACCTTATTAATACACCTTTCTTACAGTCAGTTACAGCATTTTATAGTTGTCCAGTGGTGTAAGTAAATTTCTCTCCCACTTGTCCCGGACAAGCAGACAAGCGTTAGTGTGGAGCCCTGGTAGTAACAATGTTAGTCTTGTTATGCTATCATCCACTACATTGTCTCTTACTGTCCCGGTCATCTGCCATTTTCTCCTCACCGTAGACTGCCAGGAGCTCCCGCTCCTAAAGATCTTGCTACATATCTATGTGGTTCAAATAGTAAATCACCTCCAATGTACCTAAAAACATGCTTATTTTTTTTTTTTTTTATATATATTTTTAATATTTTATTTTGTTCCTGAGCTACAGCAACTTGTGACAATGGCGTCATGACTGTGCACCCATTTGCAATCGACAGATAACTTGTCCCGCCCGGTAATTAAGGACCCTGGTTGTGTGCCATTCACATTGAAATTGGCCCACGTCAACACAGGTTAACTTAACTAAGTCAACCCTGTATGAGTTCTCGGTGTGATAGTGCTATAAGAGTCAATGCATTTATTGGCAATATTAAACATTTTGCATGTACGAACTTTTAAGTAGATCATGTATTAAGGCGAGTTTGTTACAATTTTTAAAGTACTTGTTCAGTAAAAGTTTAATAATATAGATATACATGGATGTGTGATTTCAGGTCACCATGATGAAAAGCGTGCAGAATGTCATCAATGCCATTCAGATGATTTGCAATGTGTCACAGTGCTACAATACCAGTGAAAGGATATCTTTACTGTTCATCAAAGTAAGTGTAATTAGTGTCAGAAAAATAAGTTGTGTTTAGGAAATCTAAGGACCCAATTTATTTTGTGAATCAATCAAACATATGTGTTCTTTTTTTCATAGACCATTTTGGCAGATTTTGAGTCTACTTGTGGGGACATTCCTGCAGACTTTGCTAGCCTGATGGCTTCAAAAATAAAAAATATAAGTGGTTTGTAAACAGTACAGTTAATGTAGAACATTTATCTTAATCATAAAACATCAAAACAGTGAAGAGTAACTCATATCATGTTCTCATAAATGTAAACATATAGTTCAACTCATATGAGCTAGAGGATGGATACCCGACCCGAGCCCGACGGTACCCGACGGGTCGGGCCGGGTTCGGACAGATTTTTAGAAAGGATGCTCGGGTTCGGGTCGGGCTCGATCACATCAGCGCGATAAGGCATTGAACATTTTAACAGCTTATTATGTAGGTAACCAATGGGCCTGTTTCACCTGATGCAAATGTTCGTTTTTGGATTAAAATAAATGTCAAATATTACCCTAACATCCGTCTTCCTGTGTGCGGACATGTGTTAAACTAGCTGTGACAACGAAAGACGTATTAAGCTACATGTGGCAGCGCAACGATGGAAGATTTTAAAACTATTGAAAACGAAGGAAAGTCAGCTGTGCATTGATGCGCTCATCTGTTGACATTTCCGAATGCCTTCCTACAATTGCTTAATAAAAGCACAAACAAACAAAGGTACATGTGTCATTAGTATGAGAAACAAATGCGATTTTAAGTGTGTCGGGCTCGGGTCGGGCTCGGACATAAATATCTTAATGCCTGTTGGGCTCGGGTCAGGTTCGGTTACTGCTCTGTCGGAGGCGGGCCGGGCTCGGACAGAAAAATCCGGCCCGATCCGCACTCTAATATGAGCCACACGTCAGCTTAAACAAACAAGAGTTTCTTCAAGTTTTGCTTACTTAGTTGTTCATCAACAAAAACACTTTCTTTCTGTGGGAAAATGTATAAATCTGCAAATATGAAGCAGAGTGAATAAGAGTGGAACTAGGTTAATCACATTTTTATTTTTATGGCTTGTGTGTTTTAAATAGCAATATCCAGTCAACAAACCAAAAATACTATTGCTCAAGGGTCATGTTTTTAGTTTTTTTTTTCAGTTGCAGGATATCTGTAAGATACACATTGATGGAAACTGTGCTGATTGAGCTCCCCGTAAATGAGGCATCTTCAGTGCAGCACCTGCAATGAGGTATGGATGTATACTTTTTCGGAGCCCTTTTCAGCCTCCAATTTATGACGCAGAGATTCATCATCACCCAAATCTGCACCCAAATCCCTCTGCTTTCTACAGATTTTCAGGGCATTATTTAGCTGTTCCGCCAGCAACCTTACTGTTTTTGTTCACTCTCGTATTGTTTTCAGCTGAAATAACCCCCCATAAAAACACTGGACAGGAACATCATGCAGACCAAGTTAGCGACTAATGTTGCTCTGTAATTACAGGATGTGTAAATAAGCAGCTATTTGTTTTAAGAATCATGTCTTGTTCACTAATCCACTCAATTTTTATAATTTTTTTTAGAATCAAAATAAGGAGTGGGCAAACACATTGGACAACAAATGTAGTCGTGTTAGAGAAGCAGTGCAGGAGCTGGCTTATGTGTTTAGTGCCATTTATGAATCAAAAGGCACCAAGAAGACAGTTTAGGAACCAGTTTCTGGTGCTTTTAAGTCCCAATTTTAAGTCTTGCGCATAAGTGGAAATAATATGTTTTTAAGAAAAAACATTCTCACCCAAAATTGTAATATTTTAGATGTATATGCTTTTTTTTCCACCCTTGGAACATTTTAGGACGGAGGACTGTGACTTTCTCAGGAAAGCGCCAGAAGACCCTTAATGAGGATGAGGGAAAGAATTTAGAAGGTCCATATAAAGACAAAGCAATCAAATTTGAGAAGGTATGTATTGCTTACCAACACATCACATTGCTCTTATATACAGTATATCAACACATATGTAAATATTTTAATTTCAGGAGTTTAAGAAGCTTTATGAATACTTCAGTGCAAGGGTATTAGATGCATTAGTCAAAGCAACCAAGCTATCTCTGGAGACCCTGAAAAGGAGACTTTCTGGCACTATGTAAGTATGTCTTTTTTTATTCATTATGCAAAAAAAGACCAATATCTAAGAGAAGCTATATGATCTCTTACAGCTCAACATCAATAAATGGGAATTTTAGTACCTACCAGAAGTCAAAGTCTGAAACTAAGATGGTCTCACTTATAAAAGGTGAAGTCCAGCTGGTTATACCCAATGTGTTTCTGCTACTCATTGTTGACTGATTCCACTGAACACTAGTTACCTTAGGAAAGATGGATAAACTAGAATTCCTTGCCAATATTGTTAAACGTAAAATGTTGTTTTTTTGACTGGTATTTGTCATCAGGTAATGATTCCCACTGAAGATGAGGTCCAACAGGCCATAAATCGACTAATAGACTTGGTGTTGGAAATTAGCAAGGGCATTGCATGGCAGTGGGAGTACAGTCAAAATGGCACAAAGAACAAAAGTAAGTCATTATCAACATGTACATGATTTTAAAAAAACAAAAAACTTTACTGTACGTGTCCACATGGGATGTTTTTTGACGGAAGGGATTGGCCCGTTTCCTAGCATTGGAGGCTTGATGGGCTTGACACTAGCAGTTATAAATTTCTCTTCAATGACAATTGACAAGCAAAGAAATCAGGCTACAACTGCATTTGGTCCTTTATTTCTAAACAGGATAAACTTATTTTACAAAAATAGTTCACCAAAATGTGTTTCTGAAAAAAGTGAAAAGCAATGCAGTTGCTAAATATGTCTTTATTTTAGATTGACAACGATCACTTTAAAGGGAACCTATTAAGTTTTCCTGTATTTTCTGTCATAGCTATAATGTTACAATGTTGGATTTTCATGTTAAACATGGCCAAAGCTTTAAATAATGAGGTAAACTTATATCAATATCTATCTAAGTTGTGTACCGCTCTTAAGAATGCTCTTTTTGTCGTGTGAACATGATTAGATTTATCAATCTTATTACTTAATTATTTTTGTGTATTTCCCTGCTTTCGTTGATCTCATAGGCGGAGAAAAAGAGAATTTCTATCACAAAGTTGTTGAACACAAGGACATGAAAAAAGCTCTGGTCATTCTTAAGTGTGAGGTCAGCTCCCAGAGAGGACAAGCAACTGATGTTCTGAAGCAGTTCAATCCTTTCAGAGTGATCTGGGATGGGGACAGGAACCTCAAAGTCAAGGTTTGTTTTCCTGAGAATATACCATGTTCTTGTTTTGACTTTTGAGAGAACATATGTTTTGCAATAATAATAATGATATCATGTTTATCTTAACTTTTATAAGGGAATTCATGGACAGCAATCCATCCTTGATGCAGATGGAATCTGAAATTGAGATCTACGACTCAATTGAACAAGAAGTTGGTGATATTAAACCCATCATTGTTTTGGGGTCTAGTGAATTGTCAACAAGTAAAGTGGACGTAATGTGTTTTTATTTGTAAATAATACTTTTTTTGACTACATATTACAATGTGTGCTGCTGAGTCAAAAATAGAGAGATAGTCAAATCCTTACAGCACACGCAGAGGAAGGAGCTAAAGCTTTAGAGTTTTCTCACTATTGCCATTTGCAGTGGCTATGTGGAGCATGGTTGCCTGTACATGTCATTGCAATCCATTCAATGATGAGACATTTACTCAAAACCAAAAATGTTAATCTTGTGCTGGTGCTCTGAAGGGAAAACATAACAGAATGGACCACACATATTTGTACAAAATATAATGGCAATGCATATAATCTTTGGTCAAGATATTTTTGTCTGGACAAAAGTGGTGGACCGACTGACCAACATTGCTGTATCTTTCACATAATTTTTTTTTTTTTTTTTTTTTTTACCAACAAGAAACCTGACCTGAGAAGCAACATCCTCTTTGTCATAGGAAACATTTCATTTTATATCAAAATGTTTGTTGGTTATGACATCACTTGTAGGTTAAGCCTGGTTTGAGAACTGTGTACTGCACTGTAAATTGTATCTCTTGGAAACAGAGCCATTGAAGAAGGCCTTGATGGCTGAGACGAAAGCCTGGAAGAAACTGTTGTGCAAGTACCTAAAGGAGAAGTACAATAAGAAAATGATTGACACCAGCATACATACTAATAAATACCTGATACAACTATCTCTTCCTGTGGCTAATTTGGAAGCTGTGCGTCGTGCCATGGGGGCCCTCTCTAAGCTTCGGGATGCTGAAATACAAACTGATATGACGCTGATTTCCATTGAGGTATGAATATCACATATTTGTTTTCAAGGACATAGTTGCTTAATTATACTCTATAACTGCAAAGTGTATATGATCATCATGATCATATATGAAAATGACAAGAGCTTGTAAGGGACAAGAAATACACAATGAACTGAGTAAATTGCTGGCTTTGCATGAGCTATGCAACATTATCAGTTTGAAGTTATACATATTTTTTCTAGATAAGTTAGCCCTGCAGTTTGATTTATCTAGTTGTCAAATAACTATCTAATTATCATGTCATACGTATTTTACAGGAAGCGTTTGAAATTTTGACTAAATATGAAGCAGAAGTGACTAAAAGAGAAGCAGAGGGTGTCTCCAATCTGAGGCAGTTATTCACAAAGCTTCAGTCTCATTATATTCATGCCGTTTTTGCTTTGGAATCTTATGTGTTCCTTTGTAACTCAGCTGCGATCTTGGTTATTCCTGACTCAGAGATCAGTGCAAGAGGATCTTGTTCGAATGCAGCCCAACTTCAAACAAAACCTTCTAGAGTGTGTGGCCATTTTCCAAAATGATGTTGACACCTTTGTGAAACAATATGATTCAGTAAGTAATCTGTAAGTCTCCTCAGTGTTAGTACGTTTTTCAATCAATTTAAATGAATAAATTAATCACATGGTCTGTTTTAGGAAGGCCCTATGGCTGATGGAATAGCTCCCCAAGAAGCCAGCTGCAGACTCCACATCTGTCAGGTAACATTGCTGATGGATTAAATAACCTTCTATATTGGTCAGTGTTGAATGCATGTAAAGTATTAATAAGTATAACAAGTAGGAAAGAAATACTGCATATGGTATGTACACACTAAAGCCATTTCAGTTTAAATTTAAGATTGATTGAAAATGTAAAAACTAATTTCTTTAGATTATCTATGTCAATACAGACTATAATGTTTAGACCAAGTCATTTAAATGTAACAAGAAAAAAATGTCTTACTTACTATGTCTTTCTGATACAGTGGTTGACATGTCCTTGCTCTTTCTAAGTGTACAGCGTATCCGCACAGTAATGAAAATGGAATGGTTAAATATTATATATTGCACTGTATGAAATTGCAGAGATTCCAGTGACCTTTGAGGTATTATATATAACAGTATCGCACAGTTGGAGGGAAGAAGAAAGTCGGGGGGGCTGTGGAGTGGAGTCACTGCATATGTGAGTTCAGGGTGGTTATGGCCTTTGGGAAAAAACTGTTCTTGAGTCTGTTGGTCCATGCTCTGATGCACCTGTAGCACTGTCCTGAGGGCAACAGGTCAAACAGATCAGAGCCTGGGTGGAGCTGTCCTTGATAATGTTCTCTGCTCTGCTGAGGCAGCGGGAGGTGTAGATGTCCATCAGGGAGGGGAGAGGGCAGCCGATGATCTTTTGTGCTGACCTTACAACCCTCTACAGCCTCTCCCTGTCTGCCACGGTGCAGCTGCCGTACCATACTGTGATGCAGTAGGTCAGCAGGCTCTCAATGGACGAGCGGTAGAAGGTCAGCAGCAGGTTGGAGTCCAGGTCGTACTTCCTGAGTAGTCGCTGCTGGGGCTTCTTGATGACCGCTGTGATGTTGGCTGTCCATGAGATGTCAGCGGAGATGAGGACGCCGAGAAACCGGAAGGTGTGGACCCTCTCCACGCACTCGCCATTGATGTACAGGGGGGCTAGGTCGGTGCTGTTTTTCTTGAAGTCGACAATGATCTCCTTGGTTTTCTTGGTGTTCAGTGCCAGGTTGTTCTCTGAACACCAAGCTGCCAAGTTCAGGACCTCCTCTCTGTAGGCTGCCTCGTCTCCCTTTGAGATGAGTCCGTCCACTGTGGTGTCGTCAGCAAACTTGACGATGAGGTTGTTGTTGTGGGCTGGACTGCAGTCGTGGGTGTAGAGACAGTACAGGGGCTCAGCACGCAGCCCTGGGGGGAGCCGGTACTCAACATGGAGAGGTGGGGGCCCAGTCTCACCGTCTGGAGCCGATTGGTGAGAAAGTCCTTTATCCAGGCACAAGTGAGAGGGGGGAGGCCGAGAGTGACCAGTTTGGAGATGAGAATGTCCAGGATGATTGTGTTGAAAGCGGAGCTGTAATCCACAAAGAGCATCCGGACTTAGCTCTGCTGCTGCTCCAGGTGGCTCAGCGCAGAGTGGAGAGCCACGGCAATGGCATCCTCTGTGGATCTGCTCGCGCGGTATGCAAACTGATAGGGGTCTAGATCTGGGGGGAGGTAGTCCTTGATATGTTGAAGAACAAGTCTCTCGAAGCACTTCATGATTACCGGGGTGAGGGCCACAGAACGGTAATCATTTAGGCTGGTGATGGGAGACTTCTTCGGCACTGGGATGATTGTGGTTGATTTTAGGTAGGGCGGGATGACTACCTGGGCCAGGGAGAGGTTGAAGATCCTGGCAAAGATGAGGGCGAGCTGGTGGGCGCACGACCTGAGCACCTTGCCAGGAACTCCATCTGGGCCAGGAGTACTCGTCCAACTTCGTGCTCCTTTACGGTGAGTGGGGTTGTGCAGGAACCAGGTGTGGATGGGTGTAGGCGGAGGTATAGGCAGGGCTGGGGCGGATGGGGATGACTCAAAGCGAGCAAAGAAGCAATTCAGCTCCTCTGCCAGCTTCGCACTCAAGTCCCCTGATGTTGCATCACAGCCCCTGTAGTTGGTGATGTCATGTATGCCCCGCCACACCTCCCGAGTGTTGTTGCTGGACACACTAATTCACATTAATATGAAGTTGAAATAAATAGCAGTAGCTTACAAAAGTGGTCTTTACATTATTCGTGTTTCTGTTACACAATTAGAGGCAGGCTCTGTTCCTTTGTACAGTCTTAGGCTACGAATATAGGGTTGGTGTTATTCCATTGTTGTTGTTTTTAAAAAAAATCATTTTGTCATGCTCATTTGAAATAAATAGTAAAATATGTAGGAAACATTGTGTCAACATCAAAAAAACAAAAGGCATAGATACAAAGACCACTAAAATTGCAATACATGCAGTACCCTCCCTTTCTGTCCCTCTTTTGTTAAGATTGTGATAGACAATGAATGATGACCCCCCCTCCCCCCATCCCTGAAATATTTATACACTAATTACGTTCCATGCCTGGAGATGGGTGGGGAAACTGCTTAAAGTGCTCATTTTATACTTTGTGGCTATTGCCCTTTCCTTCACTGTGTTCTATATCTTTTTTTGTCCAAAAAGCCCAAAGTCCCCCTCCTCCCCCCACGGGACTTACCATCTCCAATAGAAAACATTGTTTAGAAACTGCTGCAACCAGCTCTACTGTAGTCCAGCCTTTACTTCAGAGACAAACGTTATAATGCTCACCCTCATCCTCTGCTTCTGACTGGCTAGTTGTCCTTACCTAAGTACTGTCATGGCACGCCCTCATCCTCTGCTTCTGACTGGCTAGTTGTCCTTACGTAAGTACTGTCATGGCACGCCCTCATCCTCTGCTTCTGACTGACTAGTAGTCCTTACCTAGGTACTGTCAGGGCCCTCTTAGTATTAGTTCGTCCCACCGACGCAGCATGGGAGAGAGTGAGGGAGGAAATCATAGGAGGAGAGAGGAAGGGAGTAAATGTGTCCTTCATCCTCAGTGCTCCATCCTCCATCTTATTTCCTCCATCCTCCATCTTCAGTCCTCCAACCTATATCCTCCATCCTCAAACCTCCATCCTTGGTCCTCCATCCTCAATCCTTAGTCCTCCATCCTCCATCCTTGGTCCATGCGTGATTTAAAAAATACATACATATAAATCTGAGTTTTTTAGATTTTGACATAGTATTTGACACAGTATTTGTCACACACAAGTTGTAATGAAATGTTTTATCTACTGAGGTTTATTTTGTAGTCACTTTCATGCTTGCGTCGTGATGCATCTTAGAATCGATTATTTTTCCCACCCCTTATAATAACAACGTACTGTCATCATACAGTTCAACCATGCTTCTTTTCCAACATCAAGATGTAGTATGAATTTCATCACCTGTCTGTTTAGTGTTGGAGGGGCGAGGGGGGGGGGGTATTTTCAACCCCCCACTGTCAGAGTCAGTGTAATGGGAGCCTTCCTGGCTCTGTGTGTATGGTACCGGGACAGTATCCCACACCCCCTGTCATTTCTCACTTACACACAGGGGGCTGAAACATGTGGGGGGTGTGGAGTAACAAAAGTAGTGAGCTCGCTAAACCTCTGCAGCTCACTTCTCATCTCTGGCTCCACGCTACGCTAGCAGGTAGCACAACACACCTGCATCACCAAAGAGACTGTTGGTGGGTTGGCTGCATTATGGGTAATGAAGGCGCCTGGGTTTTGACAAGGAAGAAGATTGCATTGACCAAAAAAAGGACAAAGTATCTGGTTTTGCCGCAATGCTTTTGATTTCTATGAGAGCCCAACCAAGGATTATTTTTTGGTTATTTAAAAATCCAATATTCCTATATTGGCCGATATATATTACACTTAGAGTTTCCTCTGAGGCTCACAATCTGACTTTTGATACCAACAACTCCAAGCACGGCGTGCCTGTTTGAAATATCGTTTATAAGTCAGGCTGCCAGAATGGAATTCATTTTAATTTTTAATTTTCTCCAGGTATTGAGAAGCCCTCTACCGCTCTACCCTTCTGTACCATGACTGATCGGCCATGGACCACATCACCTTCCACCATGATACCGTGCTGTCCGATATCCACATGCTGCTGCCCAACGCACGTTACCTGATGACCCGCCTCACCGCCGTTGGACAGCCTGGTGCGTATTGCTGCGTCTTCAGTCTGACCCCGTGTTCTAGGTGTAGGGACTAGAACCTGGCCGATAAAGGATTTCTGTATTGTCACAACAGAACATCAAAATATATTAAATTTCTGATAAATAAAATGTATAAAAATACACACTTAAGATATGAAACTTAAAGTCCTTTAAACAAAAACACAAAGGTGCACAGTTCTGAGACACTATATACACATATAAAAGAAACAGTGTGGGTTATTGCACATTATTTACATTGAAAGCTCTAGTGCGTAGTTTCTGTCTCCCCCATGAGGAACTCTAAGTAATGACAACAACACTGTCAGTGCGTCCACATGATTCAATTAAATTTTATTGTATCAGTTCATACCAAGTGTTATCTTGAGACACTTTACAGATAGAGTAGGTCTAGACCACTCTCTATAATTTACTAGGATCCAACCGTTCTAGTAGTCCCTTCCAGAGCAAGCGACAGTGCGACAGTGGCGAGGAAAAACTCCTTTTAGGAAGAAACCTGGGATAGACCCAGGCTCTTGGTAGGCGGTGTCTGACGGGGCCGGTTGGGGGGGTGATGAAGAGTGGCAATAACAGTCACAGTAAAGATAATGGAACAGTAGTTTGTAGTAGTTCAAAGCATAGCAGGGTACTGTGCTGCATTACATGGCAAAGCAGGACATAGCAAGGCGTAGCAGGATGTAACAGCACCGCAGGACGTGTAGCAGGACCAAGGTGACAGCTGCAACCATGATTCTGGAGCCTCCCTGATTCAAGGAAATGTGCTTGGAGAGGTTTTATCACAGCTACTTTAAATGACTGTGGTACATAACCTGTTAATAGAGACATATTGATCATATCTAGTAATGGAGCGGTAACCACGGGTACATAACCTGTTAATAGAGACATATTGATCATATCTAGTAATGGAGTGGTAACCACGGGTACATAACCTGTTAATAGAGACATATTGATCATATCTAGTAATGGAGCGGTAACCACGGGTACATAACCTGTTAATAGAGACATATATCTAGTAAACATATTTTTAATGTAAAATATTTTAGTAAAATTTCAAATCAAACATCCCTTTTTAAACTTATGTATTATACATTAAGGTTTTTAATTACCTTATGAATTCACACACAAATGAAATTGTCAAAAAATGTTGACTAACGTGTAATCGCAACAGCACTGTCCCTCAGACAGTTACAACTTCATCTAGACTAACATACTCTTCATCACCCAGCCATGTTTCAGTGAGACACAATAGATCAGTTTGATTATCTGATATCAGATGGTTTACTAGTACTGCTTTAGAGCACAGAGATCTAGTGTTTAATACTCCACATCTAGTTTTCCTGTTCTGTTCTATCATTGCAGTGGTAGTTTTAATTCCAATTATGTTGTTGAGTATACCTTTGATTTAACCGATCTGAGTCGGGGGGGGACAGACTTTGTCACCATTCGTCTAGTACTGGAACCCAGAAGCAGACCCGGACGAGGTAAGTTGGAATAACAAGGGGAGTATTTATTTGTAGTATGAATATGGAAGCGGGTAAGTCCTTATTTTGGCAGGGGGTGACATAGGCAGGCTGGAGGGTTTGTGCAGATCCCAGAATGCAACTGTGAAGTTGTCGGCCAGGCAGGCGTGAGTTTCTATCCAGGTGGTTAACTGTAGACAGAGGAACAGGAGGCAGGTTAACAACAGGCAGAAAGACTTTCAAAAACTAGAGGCAAGATACAAGAGCTCAACATACTGGTTAGGCTAACAGTCCACAGGGAACGGAGGTCTGGTCACGGCTTGTATGGAGCAGAGGGGATCATCAGGACCGGGGGGGGGGACAGATCACAGATAACAGCAGGTGTGTGGAGTAGGAGAATCAGCAGGGATGTGTTCAGGAAACTCAGGACAAACAGCCTTCAGGTTAGAGCAAAATCAAAACGGGCTCAACATGCTGGAACCATGCCAGACGAGGCTCAGGCATATCATAAGACCAAAACTACATGGAAATCATAGGATTTATTAATTATTGCTATAACAAAAGGTAAACTGATAATGGATCTATACCAAATAATTCAAGTTGGTAGCTGATTTGACAATAACCAGTGTATATTCTAAAGCTTTTCATTTTCATAAACTTTGAACTGCAGCTGTGTTTGAAGGCTCTGTGGCCATGAATGAACCTGTTTGGTCTTAAAGTCTAAAGCTACACGAGACTCTTAGTGAACCTGCAAAATGCTCCCGTGTTAATTTCATTATTTTCTTTGGATGACCAACATGTGCCTCCAGACAAAACCCTATATTAAGTATATTATATTTAACATGTGAAATAATTTGAGCCAACTTGGGGCTTTTCCTCTGATTTCTACATCAAACTATATTACACATGACTGTAGTGCAACTTAAGCGTCATGTTTGTTGGTCTATTGTAGTTTAAATGTTATTTTAAAAGATTATTTGTGTAGCTAGTGTTTGTGTGTATGCAGTAGTTATTATAGGTGACTGATTGATTTTTTTGTTTGACCACTTAAATATTAAATATGAAAACAGTACTCTATGTCATACATTAAAATACATACATAGTCGGAGATGACACAGTAACGCCCAAAGACTTCTTTCTAATTGGTCCCTATCAGGGCATGGGGGGAGGACAAGTGGCAGCAACCATCAAACATTCATCAAACTATTAATAAATTCATCCGTGTTATACAGAATAATTAACAGTAAACATATGTAATGACTATGATTATACTTTAAACCCTGTTTTGAGGGTACCAGGTAACAAAGGTAGTTCCAACATAAAGAACCAACTGTTTGTCCAGATTAGTCCTAGATCTGGGGGGGGGGGGGGGTATAAAATCTGTTGAGCTACCCTAGTGGAGTACCTGTAAACTTTATTTATTCTATTAACATATTTTCTACAATATTTGGGAACAACTTCATAAACAATTTTGTGTACCATACCCAGCTTGTGAGGACTAGCTTCAGTTTTCTTCCATCGGCACATTGGGGGCGGGGGGGGGGTCCAGACCTCACTCCTACCAGATGGACCTTCAGTGGCATGAGGGAACCCATGACGACCTTCGTCTGGCAGGAGTTGCAGGGGGGGGCCGGTGGTCTGGTCAGTTGGACTCCGCCTGTCCCTGTCTCCAGGTGCAGGTTTGTCTTTGGGGTTTCCTCCCCCAGCCACTGTACCGCCCCGAGTAAACCCACGTGGCTTTGGGATTGCTTTCTTCCTCCTTCCCAGCCGTTGTGGTGGTTCTCACACCACCATCCTCCACCTGCGCCCCTGTTGGGGTCTTCACTATTTACCCATAGCTGGGGCTATTTACCCATAACTGGGACAGTGGTTGACGGGCATCAGGGCGTTTCTACTCACCGATGGGCCTGCATGCCGCGTCTCTGGGGCCCACTGCTGCTCCGAGATCCTGTACAACTTAGCCTGGAACCACAAGGGACCAGTTACCATGTGTGCCACGGGGAGGCGTGTACCAGGTCGTGGCAGTGGAGAGGCTATGTACCGGCGGAGGAGTCGACACATACTCGGCTCCTCTTTCTGCCCCGGAAATCAAAGGGCTGTCCGGTGGCAGTAGATGGAAGTAGCATGTAGCATGTAGCATGCAGCATGCAGCATGTAGCATGTTATAGCTAACTAAAAGCTCTACTACTCCAACACTACTGCACTGACGCATCACACGCCCTACGAGCAAACGCACACACACACACACACACACACACACACACACACACACACACACACACAAGACAGACATGCACACACACACACAAGACAGACATGACAGACATGCACACACACACGAGACAGACAGACACACACACAAACAACACAAGACAGACAGACACACACACACACAAACAACACGAGACAGACACACACACAGACATACAGACACGAGACAGACACACAAACACACAGAGATACAAAGAGACACGCGTGCGCACACACGAGACAGACATGCACACACACACACACGACAAACAGACACATACACACACACACACAAACAACACGAGACAGACAGACACACACACAAGACTGACATACACAGACACACACACACACACACACACACAAACAACACGAGACAGACACACACACAGATACAAAGAGACATGCATGCACAGACACACACACTCACAAACACAGAGACACACACACAGACACGAGACAGATAGACACACACACAAACACGAGACAGATAGACACACACACACACACACACACACACACACACTGACATACAAAGACACACAGACACAAACAACACGAGACAGACACACATACATACAGACACAAACACACGGACACGAGACAGACACACACACACACACACACACGCACACACACAAACGCACACACACAGATACGAGACAGACACACACACAGATACAGATACAAGGAGACACACACACACACAGATACAGATACAAGGACACACACACACACACACACACACACTGCAAGTACAAATACACCTTTCCTCACCCAGGCAGAAGCTTCCTGTACCATTCTTCCTCTTCTGCTTTTGCATCACCTGGCTCTGCAGATCTTCCAGCTGGGACCTCATGGAGCTCTCTGTCCTCTCCCACTCCTGCTCCTTCTCCTGCTGAGTCACCTTCAGGCTTTCTGTGGCCTGAAGGAGGGATGACTTGTCCTCCTTCCACTCGTTGAGATGACTTTCCAGCTGCTGTTCAAACTTTTTCTCAAGAGCAGCCATGAGGTTCTTGTAGTTCTGGTCCTGCATCTCCAGCTGGGCTCTGTGTGAAGCCTGGGATCTTTCCAGTATTGTCTTTCCCTCCTCCTGTTCTCTGAGAGCTTCCTCCATCTTGCTCAGTTTATCCTTTAGCTCGTGAGCTTGAGCCCTCTCCATCTCCAGACAGCTCTCCAACTCTAACTCCACGTTGGTCTGACTTACCTTGAGCATCTTCTGATTCTCCACTTCCTTTTTCAGGGCCTCCTTCTCTCCCTTCACCTGCTCCAATTCAACCTTCAGGTCTTCGGAAATGAAGAACTGAAGGTCCAAATCTTTTAGGGCTATTCGCAGCCGGTTGCTGGTTTTGACCATCTGGGATTTCAGATGCTGTGTTTCCCTGGGTGGGGAGTGGACACGTTGAGCCAGAGCCTGATCCAGCTGGGCTCTATGGGAAGCCTGGGATCTTTCCAGTGTCTCCTTGGTCTCCTCCTCCTGTTTTCGGAGAGCTTCCTCCATCTTGCTCAGTTTATCCTGCTGCTCCTGAGCTCGAGCCCTCTCCATCTCCAGACAGCTCTCCAACTCTAACTCCACGTTCGTCTTACCTACCTTGAGCATCTGTCTCTCCTTACAAAGCTCCATCTTCTGATTCTCCACTTCCTTTTTCAGGGCCTCTTTCTCTCCCTTCACCTTCTCCAATTCAACCTTCAGGTCTTCGGAAATGAAGAACTGAAGGTCCAGATCTTTTAGTGCTTTTCGCAGCCTCTTGCTGATTTTTCCCATCTGGGATTTCAGATGCTGTGTTTCCCTGGGTGGGGAGGGGACACGTTGAGCCAGAGCCTGATCCAGCTGGGCTCTAAGGGACGCCTGGTATCTTTCCAGTGTCTCCTTGGCCTCCCCCTCTTGTTTTCGGAGAGCTTCCTCAATCTTGCTCAGTTTATCCTGCAGCTCCTGAGCTTGAGCCCTCTCCATCTCCAGACAGCTCTCCAACTCTAACTCCACGTTGGTCTTACCTACCTTGAGCATCTGTCTCTCCTTACAAAGCTCCATCTTCTGATCCTCCACTTCCTTTTTCAGGGCCTCCTTCTCTCCCTTCACCTGCTCCAATGCCACTTTCAGGTCTTCAGTAATGAAGTACTGAAGGTCCAGATCTTTTAGGGCTATTCGCAGCCGGTTGCTGGTTTTGACCATCTGGGATTTCAGATGTTGTGTTTCTCTGGGTGGGGAATGGACATGTTGAGCCAGAGCCTGATCCAGCTGGGCTCTATGGGAAGCCTGGGATCTTTCCAGTTTCTCCTTTGCCTCCTCCTCCTGTTTTCGGAGAGCTTCCCCCATCTTGCTCAGTTTATCCTGCAGCTCTTGAGCTCGAGCCCTCTCCATCTCCAGACAGCTCTCCAACTCTAACTCCATGTTGGTCTTACTTACCTCAAGCTTCTGTCTATCCTTACAAACCTCCATCTTTTGAGTCTCCACTTCCTTTTTCAAGGCCTCCTTCTCTCCCTTCATCTCCTCCATTTCCACCGTCAGGTCTTGAGTACAGAAGGTCTTCCGGTCCAGATCACACATCTCCTTCTGCATCAGCTCTGTGTCATGGCCCCAACTGCTGCCCTCTCTCTGTTGTTGGAGCTGATCGAGGAGATCGGCCAGCAGGTCCTCTCTGATGATCAGGTGAACTCTCCCCTCAGATTCACACTGGGTGAGCGTCGCCTCGCTGTCCTTCAGCTCCAACCGTACTTGTTCTTCAAGGTAACTGAGGTAGAAATTCATTTGTGGTTCAGTCTCTCCGGAGTTGAATTCCATGTTTTCCAGTGTTCTTTCTCCTGTTGCAATGTGCACCTTTAAATTGTCAGTCAAACTGTCTCTCATACAAACTGCTGTCTCAGTGAATTAGTGTCAGAACTCAAGGTCCCAGTATTCAGTGTGTCGTTATGACGACAACAACATGTATTTTTATGTGGTTATTGATTCTATTGTTGCTATGGGACACCAGTTTGTTTATGTTTGAATATACAATATGAATGTAATGATTTCTGGTGATTCCTAAAATATGGCAGTGTTGTTACACTTTATGAAATATGGAAGGGAAAAAGATGGATGTCTTTGCACAAGAGCACTACACACAAGTGTGCGCCAGGTGGGACGCCATTTTCTCTAACTCCAATAACCATGTGTGCTCAGCAACTAGCTATTATTTAAGATGTGCATTTACCACAATAAATATAAAATACATGGTGTGCCCCTCCCACCTTCTGGCAGGTGAAGGACAAATGAAAAGTAAAGTGAAAAAATGCAACACTGCTTTATGTTCCCATGATTTAATACAAAAGGCAACGTTTTGACCCTGCTGGGTCGTCTTCCAGGATTTAAACAGAGAATTTTATTGACGACAACTTCTCAGTCCCTCCTGCCCCATTTTCCCTCATTTGAATGCTTGTGCATGAGCAGTGATTGACACGCAGTGAGACACCCCCCCTAGCTGTGATTGGTGCATCTGAACAGGAAGCGGTGGATTTTTGCAAAACCCACTTTCAGCAAATATGACAGAAAGTTAGTTTTATAAGTCTTACCTACTGCACCTTTAGTAACAAATGCATGGACTAGTTTTTCCATTCTTTAATATACCAGAGGACCTTTATATTAACTTTAGTTCCTCCCAAATTAATACATTTGTAGCTGGTGCTGCGACCTGCCTAAAGACCACTTCAGACTCTGCTGCTCCCCCGCGCTCCGTCGCCAAATGTTTAACATATGACACAGACCTGACCTTTCGCTGCAACACAAATATATTTATTCACCTATATTCACACACAATGAGGCATATTTTCATATGGCACTTCACATCTACAACAGGTCTACAAAATTAATTTTACAAGAAATTCTAGGTGAACGGCAGAGGTTTTTCCATGAGGGGTCGCCTTTAGTTCCTCCACTGAACTACATTGGTGCGTCTGCCCCGTTTCTGATACCGTGGCGGCAGAGGTTTTTCCATGAGGGGTCGCCAATACAAAATCAACATAGAGGATACACTGATTCCACTGAAAGAAATAATTTCAGCATCCAAAGTATTAGTTTGATAATTTCATGAAACAGAGAAAAGCATCCTAATCAGACATTTTTAAACCCCCTATTGTGTTTGATGAATGATTAATGCTCGTTAGATGAAGAGTCGTGACATCAGTATGCGCTGTACTGGATTAAATCCAATGTCACTTTTCCAGTGAACGTGTTCATCTGTTTTGTAAACTTTGCCGCTCACCTTTCTCACTTTGTTGTTGTTTTTCCATTCAGTGTTCATCTCGAAATTCAAGATCCCGTCAGATGGGGAAAAGCACGGCAGCGACGTCCCAGAGCGGAGCTTAAAGGAGGTGGAGGGATATGACCAACCTAGGGAAGACGGAGAACAAGACACAAAAGGCCCACAAGGAACTGCATGTATATATATATGCATATATACATATACATATACATATGCATATATACATATACATATATATATATATATATACACATATATATATACATATATATATATATATATACACATATATATATATATACATATATATAGCATCCTTTCTAAAAATCTGTCCGAACCCGGCCCGACCCGTCGGGTCCCGTCGGGCTCGGGTCGGGTATCCATCCTCTAATACATATATATACATATACATATATATATACATATATATACATATACATATATATACATATACACATATATACATATACATATATATACATAACGCATATATATATATACATATACACATATATATATATACATATATATACATATATACATACATATATATATACATATACACATATACATACATATACATACATATATATCTATCTATATATCTATCTATATATATATCTCTATATATATTTCTATCTATATATATCTCTATCTATCTATCTATATATATATATCTATATATCTATCTATATCTATCTATATTTTATATCTCTATATCTCTATATGTTTGAAATCAGACCCCTTTAAATCACTCTTTGTTTCATTGCAGCCTTTTTCAAAAATCAAAAAGTTCATTTTATTTCTCAGTAATGTACACTCAGCAACCCATCTTGACAGAAAAAAAACAGAAATTTAGAAATTTTTCATATTTCCATTAAAAAACAAAAACTGAAATATCACATGGTCATATGTATTCAGACCCTTTGCCGTGACCCTTTCTCATTTCTTTGTCATCCTTGAGATGTTCTACACCTTCATTGGAGTCCAGCTTTTGATTATTCTGATTGGACTTGATTAGGAAAGCCACACACCTGTCTATATAAACCTTACAGCTCACAGTGCATCAAGCAAATGACAATCATGAGGTCAAAGGAACTGCCTGAAGAGCTCAGAGACAGAATTGTGGCAAGGCACAGATCTGGTCAAGGTTACAAAAATTTCTGCTGCACTTAAGGTTCCTAAGAGCACAGTGGCCTCCATAATCCTCAAATGGAAGACGTTTGGGACGACCAGAACCCTTCCTAGAGCTGGCCGTCCGGCCAAACTGAGCTATCGGGAGAAGAGGGATATGGTCACCAACCTAGGGATGGGAGAAACAAGACATCACTGCAAAATCCACCAGTCGGGGCTTTATGGCAGAGTGGCCCGAAGGAAGCCTCTCCTCAGTGCAAGACACATGAAAGCCCGCATGTTTGCTAAAAAACACCTGAAGGACTCCAAGATGGTGATAAATAAAATCCTCTGGTCTGATGAGATAAGATAGAACTTTTTGGCCTTAATTATAAGCGGTATGTGTGGAGAAAACCAGGCACTGCTCATCACCTGTCCAATACAGTCTCAACAGTGAAGCATGGTGGTGGCAGCATCATGCTATGGGGGTGTTTTTCAGCTGCAGGGACAGGACGACTGGTTTATATATAGGGAAAGATGAATGCGGCCAATAGGGATATCCTATACGAAAACCTTTTCAGAGTGCTCTGGACCTCAGACTGGGCCGAAGGTTTACCTTCCAACAAGACAATGACCCTAAGCACACCGCTAAAATAACGAAGGAGTGGCTTCACAACAACTCTGTGGCTGTTCTTGAATGGCCCAGCCAGAGCCCTGACTTAAACCCAATTGAGCATCTCTGGAGAGACCTGAAAATGACTGTCCACCAACGTTTACCATCCAACCTGACAGAACTGGAGAGGATCTGCAAGGAGGAATGGCAGAGGATACAAATCCAGATGTGAGAAACTTGTTGCATCTTTCCCAAAACGACTCATGGCTGTATTAGATCAAAACTTCTACTAAATACTGAACAAAGGGTCTGAATACTTATGACCGTGATATTTCAGTTTTGTTTTTTAATAAATATGCAAAAATTTCTAAATTTCTGTTTTTTTCTGTCAAGATGGGTTGCTGAGTGTACATTACTGAGAAATAAAATGAACTTTTGATTTTTATAAAAAGGCTGCAATGAAACAATAGAAAAAATTTAAAGGGGGTCTGAATACTTTCCGTACCCACTGTATATATATATATCTATATCTCTCTATATATATATATCTATATCTCTATATCTATATCTATATATATATATTGAATTTGGATATCATATTGAATACATGGATATCATTTGTCACCAACCATATTAATGAAATAACCGCTCCAGGAAGCACAATGAGTTGTTTCATTATTCTTCTCCTAGGTTGGTTCCAAAAATAGCCTACCACATTTTGTTGAGGAAGTCGTAGGCTACCTTTGTACAATGCGACTGACTTTAAAAGTCATTTCAGACTGTCAAGAGGACAAGTAGAGGTAGATTATCTGAATCATTTTAATATGCTATTATCACTGATATTTGTAGCCTATACGTCAATTTGATCATTTATTCTTCTTTGCTATAGGATGTTACAACAATGTTGGGACCATTCTATACAAACAGACAGCATACCAATTTGCCTGTAACCCACGCTGTTCTTGCCTGCCTGTGGACTCTAGCCAATCAGGAGTCATATGGGGGTGTTGCAGAGCGATTCAACATTTCAAAATCCACCATGTCAACCTCTGTTCCCTGGTCAACACACATCTGTCACATCACATTTCACGACCCACATGGGAAGCACTTAACACATCGCAATTACATTTTCAAACAGCCGGTTTTCCAAATACAGTCTGCGCTCTTGATGGATGTCACATTCCCATTGTCAAACCATTTTGCAAAATGTGGGTACAACATCAGCAAGGCACGCTCTGGTCATGGCCGGGGGATGTGCTGCTGCTACCGGGTGGGGGGCTCTCCATTGTCTAGCTACATAAACACACAGCAGCATGCCTGTTAACTAAGGTGACCAGATTTCTCAGACAAAATCCGGGGGCATTTTCAGCTCCGAAGCGTACATACCTCCAAAACACGTCATGCTTTTATTTTTGTAAAATGAGGACACTAGACCTAGAGCTGTTCTCATTAGGGGCTGAGCCCCCCTAAAGGTCTGATGCTAGAATCACCCCTGCTGCTACTTCATACTTGTACTCCATTACACCTCTGAGGGGAATGTTGTAATGTTTACTGTACTACATTTATCTAACAGCTTGTGCTTTATTGCTTCAGGCTTGTTTCTGCAACAACTCATAGAGTATCGGATACAATAAAAACTATTGAGGAAATATTTTCCTTTGACATTGAAGCAGTATTAAACGAGATCGCTGCAGTCGGCAGTACATGGGGTGCACACAAGCAGGTAAGCCCAAGAAATGTTTAAAATATTTAAAAAAAAGGACAAATATTACAAGGTGACAAACTTAATTTTGGCATTATTAATGACAAAACAGAGTCCTATGTAGAATTTATTTATGCAAAAATATTTGTTAAACATTCTGAATTTTTTGGGAAAGTGCATGCACTGTTACAAATGTGCGTAAACACTGACTTTTGATTAATTCAAAACACCAAGACGGTGTCAGTGAGTTGAGAACAGCTGTAAACGGTTCACCCCTCTAGCCGTGGCGTGTTGGACTCGTATGTATTTCCATTGCAAACGTGCAGAATGACGAATGAATGAATGCATAGAATACTGGCTGCTGATTGTGGGGTATTTCTTCTAGTCAGTTCACCAGTTTCTAAATTAGTTTTTAAAACAATTTTGTATCTTAAAATGCCTTAGATTTTAACACCTTAAAATGTAGTCATTCCAAAACGGCCCAGCATGCTGAAGTAACGTAATTATGTAAAAAAAAAAATCCGCCATTTTAATTCTGTAAACTAAAGTCATTACTATACATTTCATCAAGTCACAAAATGTAAAACTGGTTGTGATGCTTTCAATCAATTGATTCAAATTTAGTGTTTATTTTTTCTATGTAAACCATGAAAGCAGTCCATAATATCAAGTGTCCGTTATTTCACAATGTCAAACTGTTTTATGATCTTGGAAGCCAGTCTGGGCCGCCCAAGCTTTTATAAAACAGCCTTTACCTTTGTCCAATGATCTGTTCCTGTAGACAGTGACACAACAAGGTGTACCTGAACACAGTGATAAAAAAAAATAAAAACCGTATTCACTTGTTGAAAATTGATATAGGTTTAAAAACTGGGGCTAAAACAGCCATAACTGAGGGAAATGGGGAGTCCAGTGGAAGAAATGTCCTACATATGAGTGTCCTCCTCGTCCCCGGGGTCAGCCTTGAGTTTGGCGAGAGCAGCGTGTACTCTGAACTGCGTACGAGACTCCATCGAGTAGTCCTTGTAGTTGTGTCTACGAGTCAAAACAGTGGAGGAAGTTAAGGTGTGAAAGGATTAGTGTTGGCGCTTTATTGAAAATTACAAGAAATTACATTTTCAAATACCCTTTTTATTACCCCCCTAACCCCCATTTGTTCTGTGACAGGCAGAGAGTGACCTGTAGTGTTCCTGTAGGGCCTATGCTCTGAGTAACCATAGCGACGGTCCTCTCTGTACATTGTGGACCATCCTGTCTCAACAGCCCTGTGATAGAGACTTTGTTGGTGAAATAATGCTAATTGCAATGATACATTATATTACCTGCATACTGACTAAGGTATATTAGGGGAAAAAAACTAAGATCTTTACAGCAATAGTAAAATATTCTTATTCACTTTCATGCCAAGAGTCAAAAGAGAAGATTAATACTGCCATGAAGCTAAGCCAACAGACAGTTTGATATATGCTCTATGAATAAATATATACTGTATATATAAAAAAAACTGAATATGTGTTTTCCAGCAGAATAATTATCCATAATATCATCCATATTTGTCTTTATTGCACAGTTGTTCGTGATGGATTACATTACACCTTAAACATGGGCTATTTTGTTGGTCATTCATATTTTTAGGTTTGTGTTATGTTAGTAAAGTACATAACATTTCTGTCCAACTGAGTACTATTACTTCACTTCCGGCAACTTTCTAATAAATGGGAGGTACTCATGGTGTACTTGTTAGGTGTTGGGTAGAATGTCTGCTAATAAACCCCCCCATGCTAATATTACAAAATATTAACATGTACCAGCACAATAATCCATGAAGATAATTATGTGCCCCCAAATGCTGCACATGCAAACTGTGCAGGCTGCTGGTTTAGACTACTAGAACCTTTTTAACTAAGTAAAGCACTGCATTTCTGTATCACATTACATTCTATGGGCACAAGAATACAAATGAGAAACTTACTTGGCCTTGTGCAGTAGTTTAATAGCCTCGTCCCTTCTGCCTTGGTCTATGTAGAGCAGACTGAGCTCCACCAGAGCGTTAGGCACCAGGTAGTGGTCAAACTTGATCTTCTTTTCACTGAGCACACATAAAGAAGGTGAACTAAGTGTAACTGTCACATAATATAGTTACATTTCAAATGTAGGATTCCCTGTAGTAAGGAACAAGAGTTTAGTTTTTCCATGTGGGTAGGTGACTAACTTTTGAAATGAATCAAGAACCAAATGTTTCTCTCAGGACCTACTTGAAAACCTGGGTCATTCCATTCAGTAAGTATGTTTAAATGCACACTAATATTCCACAATTATTCAGAATATGACAAAAGTCCTTAGTTTATACGGGTCATGTTAACAGCATATTCTGTTTAGATATTCTGAATAAGTCCTTTTTCCACATATAGAATTTTCTGATTAAGACTTGGCACCCGGATAGCTCACCAGGTAGAGCGCACACCCATATATAGATGTTTACTCCTCAACGCGGTGGCCGCAGGTTTGACTCCAACCTGTGGTTCTTTGCTGCATGTCTTTCCCCTTCTCTCCCCTTTTTTGACTTCAGCTGTCCTATTAAAATAAAAACCTAAAATGCCTGCCTCCCCCCCCCAAACAAAATAAATAAAAATAAAAGACTTGTAGGATGTTCACAAACCACAGTTCGCAAGCATGGGGAGAGATGCGCGGCCAAAATAAAAGGCCACATTTCTGGTCGAAGAATAAACACACCTACTTCTAGACATTACGAAAAACGGGATCAACAGGTTTTTGAATATGCACAAACATTGCAACACAAGCCATTTCATCAGGTTTCCTTGCAAACCTCCTAGAGGGCCAACCCCGCATTACTACAAATGTTAAGAGCTGTAAAGGTAAATGTGTGGAGTCTGCCTGTGTGCTCTAATTAACCATCATCATGGAGGTATCAGTCCTAGAACTGGAAATTGGCCAATTAGTGGGACTTGGTCGTCTGGGAACAAAGCCCTAAACCTTAGCTGCTGGCAGGTTGGCAAGACAAGGAGTTTCCCACTATTTATTTGCCTGGGGATTAAGGCTTATCAAGGGAGAACTATAAAAAGGTGTGTGCTGATGTGAGACATTGTGGAAGTGAATAAGAGCAGTCCATTTCACAGCGGGAAAAAAGTATGAAACAAAGAAGAACAGGCAGACAAGACAAATATAATGATGAATAAGATGAATACATACATATTCCTGATGTCATTATCGGATTCTAATTCCTGTATTTTGTTTTCTAACTTAATGGAATAAGAATTGACTTTTTGAAGAAGTTTTTTTCAATTTTGAATTTCTCACATTTTTCTTCAGTGCTATGTAAATATTCACTGTATGACTTGATGGGTGAGTTGAGAGGAAACTAAGCAAACAGTGCATTGTCAATATATCCATTTCAGTGTTTACTTAAATGTCAGGAAAATCTTCAGTTAACATTTTGACACAAGATAAGCAAACTAAATTTAAAGGTCCTTTTACAAAGTCCATTCTCTTTTGGGAATTGTTGGGTTTCTGTAAATAACATCACAGAGGACGGTCTCGACCTGCTCTTTTATAAAAAGCACGATGAGATGTGATTTGGCGCTATATAAATAAAATTGAATTGAATTGAATTTTCAGGGTGACTTTGGACCTGTTACTTTTAGTTCATATTGGGAAAATGGCATAACCTACTAATATTTGAAAGTAAAGTGGTCTTAACTTGGTCTAAATGGTCAGTGTGTTTATCCATGTTGCCAAAAACTGAATCCAGGTTTTTAACGTGCAGTGCACACACACTGATGCGTCTCTGTTCACAAAAGATACATGTTTTTTTACTTGCATGCAATGTCAACAAACCAGGGAATAACTAGAAATTAAATCCACTGGAAGTCACCTGGAAGACACTTTGTTGAAGCTTTCCTCAGCAGCCTGGAAGAGACCCTGGTTCTTCAAACACAGACCCTTGAGCAGGTGGATCAGACACCGGTCATCCAACGAATACTCGTTTTCTGTAGAGGAGAGTGTCAAGTTATCTTGTTTTGTCTACAGTTAAATTTTAGGTTGTCTCGCTTTGCTAGATCTTCCTCCACAGCGCTGTGGAGGAGGGCCCGGCTAGTCCACACAGTATTCCGGGATGGGAGGAAAACGTGCTGTGGTTTATTGGCATTTCTTTAAACCAATCACAATCGTGCTGGGCGGCGCTAAGCACCGGGCAGAGCCACGGTGACGCTGCAAAATCGCTTCTGGAAGGAACTTGATTTGATGGAACGTGTACTTTCAAAATTTGTTTTAGTAGTGCAACAGCCATCCGAAAAGAGTGAAATCCAGAATGTGGGGTTTGTTTTGGTTTGGGAAAAGTGCTATTACCAGGAGACTCCAGCAGGGTGCGTTCTGCATCCACCAAAGTCTGCATCATGCCTTCAGTCAGCTCGGGTCGTTTGCTGATCATGCTGAAACCGTTCCACATGTACATCATCTCCTATAATGAAACAGTGAATACTGTTAGAAGGCTCTGTTAGTCAAACATATTTGCCATTGTGTGTGTGTGTGTTTGTGTGTGAAGCTTTACCAGCACCGGCACTGGTAGCCTGATTGGGCAGCGAGCCTTGTAGCGTCTGGCTTTACGGATGGCAAACTTCTCAGTCGGGGGGGACTTCCCTGCTATCTTCTGCTTGAAGGTAGACACTTGTCTAAAGACACAGGAACATTAGTGAAGAGTAATTTGGAAGGAAGACATGAGGTCTGAATCAGTGAGACAGTGCCTAAAACTTCTTATGAACTTCCTTTTAAACCTGCATTTATTTATTTATAGCCACTTGGAGAGAGTGTAACTAGCTGTAAATTAAATAAATGTGACATGTTTGCTAATACTTGCATATTTATCATATACTGCAAAAAATAATGGACAAAGCTTCCAGGTCTGAAAAGTGAAACCAATGTGGAAAAGCCTTAAACCTGCATTTATCTTCCAGTATGAGGTGACTCCACTAATTAGTCTGTTTCCATAGACGTCTATGGGAAAATGACCCTACGTCTCACTTGATTACCTCAGTAATAAGTTAATGGTTTCAATCGCAAGGTTTCAAGTTTTCTTCAATACAGCAGAATGTTAATGTAGTAAATTATGGTCCCATTTATTTTACAATAGAATATAAGGCAGGGGATGCTTTAGGAGCCTAGTTACACACCAACCTGTCAATCAGGACAGAAGCTTAGCAATGCTAACCACCACCCTCTCACTGTGGGTTTTCACTTCAAAGTTAATTGCAACATTTTGGTTAACTAAAAATGTCTTGTTCTGCCAATCAAGCTAGCTACCTACAACTGTGTTCAAAATAATAGCAGTCCAACATCACTAAGCTCATAAATTATATTTGGTAGAAGCGATATTTCTACATGGCAAAAGATTTACTAGAAAGTGTTGTAGAGTCATAGAAAACCAACAGACCCAACAGTCATGACATGCATGCTGCTCATTCTGTGTAATTGAATGGGCCATGTTCAAAATAGTAGTTCAGTTAGTGAGGTGATTGATTCTGTGAAGAAACAGGTGTCAGTTATGGCCCATATTTAAGGAAGGAAGGAAGCAAATGCTGTGCATGCTGGTTATAGTGCATTTCACACTGAAATACTCAGAACAATGGGTCGTTCCAGACATTGCTCAGAGGAACAGCGGACTTTGATTAAAAAGTTGATTTGAGAGAGGAAAACATAAAGAAGTGCAGAAACGTATAGGCTGCTCAGCCAAAACGATTTCAAATGCCTTTAAATGGCATCAAAATCTGAACGACATGGTGGAAAACAGTCAACTACCATTCGAATGGATGGAAGAATAGCCAAAATGGCAAAGGCTCAACCAATGATCAGCTCCAAGAAAATCAAAGAATACTTAAAGTTAAGAGTACTGTTAGGATCAGAAGAAGGCGATGGGAAGCAAAGCTATCAGGTAGAACCCCCAAAAAAATTTGCCAAAGGACACATTCACTGGCCAAAGGAGAAATGGCGCAACATTCTGTGGCCTGATGCAAAATTGTTCTTTTTGGGTCTAGGGACCACAGACAGTCTGTCCAACGACCCCCATGCACTGAATTCAAGCCACAGAACACTGAAGAAGTAAAGCATGGAGGGGCAGACATCATGTTATGTTGTGTTATGTTATGTTATCATGTTTCTCATACTGTGGTGTTAGGCCTATTTATCGCATACCAGGGATCATTGATCAGTTTCAATACATCAAAATACTTGAAGAGGATATGTTGCCTTATGCTGAAGAAGAAATGCCTTTGAAATGGGTCTTTGAACTAGTCAATGACCCAAAACACACCAGTAAGCGAGCAAAGTCTTGGTTCCAGAGTGGCCAGCCCGATCCCCGGACCTCAGTCCCATAGAACACTTGTGGGGTGACATCATAAATGCTGTTTCTGAGGCAAAACTCAGTAATGCAGAGGAATTGTGAAATGTAGTTAATTTGTCCTGGACTGGAATACCTGTTCACAGGTACCAGGAGTTGGTCGACTCCATGCAACAAAGATGTGAAGCAGTTTTCAGAAGACATTTTTCAGTTCATACAGTAAATGTTTGAGTATGTAAAGAAAAATGCAAATACTGCTATTTTTCTGAACATCCTAATAATCCTTTTTCTTCACTTTCTGTAAAGGTATATAACACAAACTTGATCATTTTTGGTCATTGAAATTAAATGTGCAGTGTTCCCAAATACATTGATATTATGGAATTAAAAGCTATTCTAAGGCTTTTGAGCATAATTCCCTTTTTTTTTAAACACACTGCTATTATTCGGAACACAACTTTACCTCTAGCATTAGCTGGTAACTGCCGTACATGCAGATGAATGGCGCCAGTTACTCGCCGTTTAATCTCCACTAGATGACTCAATTAGGAGGGGTTGACAATCAGCAATGACGGCCAAACTCGAGACTTCAAAACGGCAGTCCACAAACAAAGGGTTGACACCAGTGACGCTATGTCCACTACTTTTACAGTGTATGGTATTTACACATCCAGCACACCGGAGCAATGTTTTCATTTGGACTCGTGCTTCTGTCCACTTGAAGAATTTAAGTCCAATATTAACTCTCTTTTAGCTCTGTTTTTGGTCTGCACCAACTTCTGAGGGAAATATCAATGCCCCACTATGTTCACCAGCTAGTTGCTAACTTTTGTTTGTGCTGTTTGGTGCTGTGCAGGTAGTTTACATCCAAGCTTTCTCACTAAAAACAGCTGCCTCCTGCTGCATGAAACCAAGCTGATGAGAGCGGTGAAAGTAAACCAGAACGGTTACGTTTTGACGCGTGAAGACGTTTAAGTCGTCCACGTACGGGCGAAAATTTGTGACATCACATCTAGTCTCAAGGCCAAATGTGGTTCAATATGCAGAGTTTTTAACGAGGTAATAAACTTTTCAGTAGAAAAACTAGATCAGACACAAATGATTATTCAAAGAAAGAATATTCAAAGAGTATTTTTATAGGTCTCAAAACATACAGGGGACCTTTAACAACTTAGTTACATCCTTAAGTGTTGTTATGTCTATGTTGTTGAGTGATTAAGTGAATATGTGGTGTGTGTTTCTGAGATAAATCATGGAGCAATTGCAGTGCGTGTATTTACCTAAAGAGCTCGACCTCGTCCTCCCCAAAAGGCCTGGCCTCATCTTTAGCCAGCATGCTGAGGTAAGCAGCTTTCATGTAAACATACATGGCCTAGCAGTGAGAAACAAAGCAAGCATTCACGCATTTTGGCTTTCGACAAGATCGACGCACAGCTTTCTTTTGAGAAATCATCCAACTAAATTCCCACTGCTCTCCTCTGGCCCGTCTGGTGTTCTGTACCTTGGACCAGCGGCTCTCCTGGCTCAGCAGGTCTGCGTAGAAGTACGCCATCTTCCACGCTCGCTTGTAGGTGAAGCACCACATCAGCTCCCAGTAGCACATGTGGTGGAACTGCTTCCACACCTGCTGGGCCTTGCAGCCATCTTCAAAGAGTGCCACCGCCTGGTAGATCAATGACATTACATCATATAGAACATTAACAAGGATATGCAACAGTCACGCCAGGGGCGGAGCGAGGGGTGGCTTCTGGAGCTTCAGCCCTGAATATTTTCTCAAAATCCCCTTATCTTACATGATTTTAAAATAACTTTATGTCATATCCCCTCAGTCTCTTTGTCTGGACTGGCAAATCAATAGAGCAGAAGTTATATATTAATAAAAATTGCTCATTCTGTTCAAAATGCTGTTTACACCAAATTCCTACCCTACCAATGTTATGTAATTTAAAAATAGAAACATCAGACAGAATTATTCATCCTCAACATCTGTTGTCTTCAAGTTTCAGAATGATGAAGACAGTTGGAGAACAATTAGAAACAAAATTGGATCTTGGCTCTCCCAAATGATCCTTTCCTTGGCAACTATCATGTTTTTCGCAAAAGATGTACAGATTTTATGACATTATCAAATGGCTTGAAAACTAGTGCATATAGCTGCTGTAACTTATGGCCTGAGCCCTAAAGGTTTCCAATGTCCATGAGGGACGCTGCTTTGGAGGAATGTTGTGTATTAAATATTAACATTGGTTGCTGGTCCTTTTGCTCAGGGGCTAAAACATGTGTCAATATTACCAGAAATGTTCATGCTTCACTCACTCTCAAAATAGTGTGCAATCGCTTATGATTATCTGACAACAAAATGCTCTATTAAAGAGATTAAATGTACAGGAAATATGACATCAGTCGATATTCTTCCAAGCCGTGTCACTGACACATTTCATTAAAAACACACCTCATCGATGTTCCCCCTGATCTCTTCAGTCCTGCCTGCAAAGAAGAGGAATATTGCTCCCTGGGCAGAAGAAAAAAACAGATTTCAGCCTCCAGTGTTGCTCAGAATGCCAATCTGGTGTGTGTGTGTTTGTGTGTGTGTGTGTGTGTGTTAACTTCTCCTCTATCTGCAACGGAGACCTCTTGACTAGCAATTACTCTTAACAATGTTTAACCAAGACATTTCCATTCTGGGTCGGTACACATTGTGTCAGAGCTTTGAGTTTGTTCTCTGGGATGGGCAGGCATGTAGGGAAAAGGTGGAGTGGAGACAGGTATTATGAATTCAAAAGAATGTGAGTCAGGTGGAGTCGAAGGTGTGTGAGTTCACGTAAAAAGGAAGGAAAGAGGATGTAAGGATGCAGAAGGAGCTGCGTGAGAGGAAGGTGGAGTGAGTATCAGATGAAGGTAATCAGGGTGTGACTGGACCATAGAAAGAAGAAAGAAAAAGAAAATATGAGTTGAAGGAGGGATTTGTAAGAAAGAGCTGCCATACAGTAAGATGAAAACACGGTGTAAAAAAAAATTAAAAAAAAATTATTATTATTATGATTAAAAAAAGGATCTATCTATCTAAGCTAGATAGAAAGATAGGGCAATGACGTGAAAAAGTTGAATTCATTCCAAATTTATTACCAATAAAGGATCATTCGGTTTCATTTATTTTTTACTTTTTGACAACTTCTATCAATTGTGACTTGTACTCATTTTACCACTCAAGCTAATTGCTGATATGTAAAACTAAAAATGGAAATTAAACAGTGTTTTTTAGCCAGATACCCTAAACCAATTAAATTATCCCTCTTTTCTCAAAGAAACTGTATGCAGCCATAAAAAGGGCACATATGGTAATTCAAAGTTGCACCAGGAAGTTGCACAGTCTGACTTCTTTTCATTCATGGTTGCCACATTCTTACTTTGATAAATACAATATAACCAATGTCTATCATTTACTGACAGAAATGATGGCCAAAACTACAAAAATAAGATAAAAAAGTCCAAGTAAAAAAAAAACGGAATTAGCATTTAGAAATTTAGTCCTACAGTTATTTATTACTGCACTTTCTTAAAATTGGGGCATTTAATTAGACACATTTAAAAAAAGAACAAAGACAGTGACATCCTGTACTTAGAAAGTGATGTTTCCTGTAAGCAGACGATCCTTGTTGCCACTTACCCGTGGGTAGCGGAGACGAAAAGGCTTCAGCAGCCTTTCAGCTTCAGTCACGTCTCCCTCGCCCGTACCTGAGAGGACAGAGCGGAGATACGATACATATGATACATCGTACCGACATTTTCAATAACAGGATATTATCACACACATTAGAATCATCTGACTCTCCGATGCTTGTGATGCTTTGGAGGGGGTACAGCACTACCTAGGATGAACGTGAGAAAGGTGTAGTAGCAGAGCACGAGCAGAGCGCACAGCATGGAGCGCAAATTCATCCCCGTCGCACCGGCATGCAGCAGAGACAGACCGAATTCCTAAAACAGAACCACACATGTAGAAAACATCCATGAGTGTGTCAGTTAATGAGTGAATGTGCAGGAAATGTGTATATATCACACCTTGTCTCCAGAGAAGCCCGCAAACTCTAAAACTTTGAGTATCCGTGGAGGAAATAGAGAGAGTGTCTGTGAATAAAGAAGACCTGATGAACTGTATGGTAGACACACACACACACACACACACACACACACACACACACACACACGAACAATGGTGTTTGGGGCTACTTTTGTGACGTACCAGATTAAACGCCCCTATTCCAAATGATATTCCTCCCTCTAAGTGAACGTGGCTGGGTCCTTTGAGACAGTTGTGAGATTGTATGAAGGAATGCAGTTCTCTGGATGAAAAAAAAGGCATTTATGTTAATTGTTTTACAACACAACACAACACAATGACCTAATACTGCATTAGCAGTGATCTTCAACAGGGGATCCGCGCCCCCTAGGGAGGTCCTCAGTGTGAGAATTGAACCCAAGCCGCTGCCAAGGTCTGAGCCTACATAGGGCGAGTTTGTAGGAGACTTTCTGTTACTGAATCAAGTCTCCAAATCTAAAATGAGATAAGCCTGATGATGTCACTATGACATCATCAGGGCTAGTTTTTAGACAGTTTAGAGAGTTTCCTCCAAAACTACAGAAGGCAAAATTTGTGTAGTGCCCCTTTAAATAAAATACTTACAAATACATTTTGCAACTGAGAGAAGAGTGGGGAATATACACTCACCGGCCACTTTATTAGGTACACCTGTCCAACTGCTCGTTAACACTTAATTTCTAAGCAGCCAATCACATGGCGGCAACTCAGTGCATTTAGGCATGTAGACATGGTCAAGACAATCTCCTGCAGTTCAAACCGAGCATCAGTATGGGGAAGAAAGGTGATTTGAGTGACTTTGAACGTGGCATGATTGTTGGTGCCAGAAGGGCTGGTCTGAGTATTTCAGAAACTGCTAATCTACTGGGATTTTCACGCACAACCATCTCTAGGGTTTACAGAGAATGGTCCGAAAAAGAAAAAACATCCAGTGAGCGGCAGTTCTGTGGGCGGAAATGCCTTGTTGATGCCAGAGGTCAGAGGAGAATGGCCAGACTGGTTCGAGCTGATAGAAGGGCAACAGTGACTCAAATTACCACCCGTTACAACCAAGGTGGGCAGAAGAGCATCTTTGAACGCACAGTACGTCGAACTTTGAGGCAGATGGGCTACAGCAGCAGAAGACCACACCGGGTGCCACTCCTTTCAGCTAAGAACAGGAAACTGAGGCTACAATTTGCACAAGCTCATCGAAATTGGACAATAGAAGATTGGAAAAACGTTGCCTGGTCTGATGAGTCTTGATTTCTGCTGCGACGTTCGGATGGTAGGGTCAGAATTTGGCGTCTACAACATGAAAGCATGGATCCATCCTGCCTTGTATCAACGGTTCAGGCTGGTGGTGGTGGTGTCATGGTGTGGGGAATATTTTCTTGGCACTCTTTGGGCCCCTTGGTACCAATTGACCATCGTTGCAACGCCACAGCCTACCTGAGTATTGTTGCTGACCATGTCCATCCCTTTATGACCACAATGTACCCAACTTCTGATGGCTACTTTCAGCAGGATAATGCGCCATGTCATAAAGCTGGAATCATCTCAGACTGGTTTCTTGAACATGACAATGAGTTCGCTGTACTCAAATGGCCTCCACAGTCACCAGATCTCAATCCAATAGAGCATCTTTGGGATGTGGTGGAACGGGAGATTCGCATCATGGATGTGCAGCCGACAAATCTGCGGCAACTGTGTGATGCCATCATGTCAATATGGACCAAACTCCCTGAGGAATGCTTCCAGCACCTTGTTGAATCTATGCCACGAAGAATTGAGGCAGTTCTGAAGGCAAAAGGGGGTCCAACCCGTTACTAGCATGGGGTACCTAATAAAGTGGCCGGTGAGTGTATATTGAGATAATGTATACAGCCTTTTTGCTCAATAAAATCAAACACCACCGACTTTTACTAATTATACACCCTGTTTCTCTCTCATTACTTACTTGTAAATTAGGTAACTGTTTCGTACTTTGATCCCTCCTTTGATAAAACTCACCATGTTCTCATCCTGCAAAAAACAAGGGAATGGCTAAATTGAATTGAGGTGCTTAGATCATCATTCAACAAATATAAAATGGCCTAAGTGGAATGTTTGTTCCATCTATTTGCTGGACACATCCTAAATAAACAGTCTTGGTCATGTGGAAACTGTGGTGTGCTGTTCCGTTAGATATACAGATATTTGCAGTTCATTTCTACGTTTTAAAAATAGGATTAGCCTACTGCACCTGTAGGAAGGTGAGAGCGGCTCTTTGGAGTTGGCACTCTGCATAACACACTTCGGCGTGGAGCTGCACTGCAAAAACACATGCATAAACATGACACATGAAATAATATATAACCGGGATCAAAATCAACAAGCAATAAAGCATCAAATTGTTTCACTGTTTCACTTTCTACCTCATCAGTTGCTCATAGCAACTAATACGGGAAGAAAAGGTGAGTGGTAACAGTTGTCGGGGACATTAAACGTTACTGCCACTTTAGAGTTGGAACCGTGGGGTTGTTTTGTTCATAGCCTAGTGTTAGCTTTTTACTTCCGAATATTGCATTTAAGCTCCAAAAGTCATAAAACTGGTGTTCATCTGTGAAGATATTGCTGAACTTTTGTTTAAGTATCATTAACTTGTTTACCCCGGGGCTTATCCCCCAGGGACCACTCTCCTTTATTTTCTGTCAGTCGGTTAAACACTTTCAGCTGTGAAGCCACAAAACTTTGGACAAACATTCATGTCCCTTCTTACAGGGAATTGTAATTATTTGGTGACCTCTGACCTTTTATTTAGCAACATAACAATTTCAAAGGTCTTTACTTTTGCAATACATTGGTTTATGACCAAATATCTCCATTCTAACAATGCTAATTAGCAAATGTTAGCATGCTACCATACTCAGACAAGCTTGTTTTAAATAGTGGAGCACCACAAGGCTGCGTGTTGTCACCTCTGTTATTTTGCAATTACATTAATGACTGTAGACAGCAGCAATGTTAATCTACTTAAACATGACATGGCTTTGGTTGGACTTCTCACAGAAAATAATGCCACACATAAGAAAGCTTACTTCAGCCCGGTCACTTTACTGCAGGACTGGTGTCAGACTTCTCATTTGGAAATTAACGTGGCAAAAACAAAAGAACTTATAATACAAACAAAACCAAGAGAGACTAGTAGCATCACCCCTGTTGTACTGTGGGAGTTGAGGGACATTTCAAGTACTTGAGCACAATCATACCTTAAGTTTTAATGCAAACTCAGAGTGTGTTTTTAAAAGAGCCAACCAGCGCCTGTTTCTAATCAGGAAACAGAGGAGCTTCAACACACACTTGAGGTGGCATACAGGGGCCTGATAGAACATATTTTACTGTTTAAAGTGCTCATTTTCAGGTTCATAATTGTATTCAGAGGAAGTACCAGAATATGTTTACATGGTTTCATTTTTCACCCTGTGTGTTGAGCTCTCTGTTTTAGCTACAGAGTGAGGCATCTCACTTCTGTTCCATCTTTGTTCTGAGTCGCACATGAGTATTAACTAGGTAAGGAGAACTAGCCAGTCAGAAGCAGAGTATGAGGGCGTGCCATGCTAGCAGCTAGGCGAGCATTATAACGTGTGTTACAAAGTGATCCATGTTGGTCACTGAAGTAAAGGCTGGACTACAACAGAGCTGTTTGGAGCAGTTGGTGAACAAAGTTTTCTGTTGGAGATGGTAAGTCATTTTGGGTGGACTTTGGGCTCTTTCACTTTGTAAACCTATGCACAAAAATGATATATAAAACAATAAAAGGAAAGGGAAAAAGCCAAAAAGCATAATATGAGCACTTTAACATAAAAGCTTGGTATGGCAACCTGAATGTAAAAGACAAAAACAAGCTTTCCAAAATTGTTAAAATAGCAGAGAAGGTGATTGGCAGGTCAGAAAAGCAGCTGAATGATGTATTTAACAGTGTGGTACTCAGGAAGGCCCGACAGGTATCTGGGGATGCCTCACACCCACTAAACTCTCATCTGGCCGTTAATTCAGGATCCCGAGGGTGAGCCAAAATATTTAAAGGGCTTTTGTTCCCCATGCCACAGAGGCACTGAATGCAAAATGAGTGCACTGGAAAAGACCAGGTATTATAAATATGTTCTTCTTTCCACCTGCTGCTGTTTCTGCTCATTGCACAATTATTGTTTTATGTTTAATGGTGTGTAGTATTTATCAGTGTGCTGTATGTTTAGTGCTTGCTAATATCCAATGTCATGGGTGTGTTTTAATGTTTTGAAGAAGCCAAAGACAAATTTCACCAAGGTGGACAATAAAGTCTAATCTAATCTTCATTTAGATGGTGAACATGGTAAGAATGTTAGCATGCTAATGTTAGCACTTAGCTTAGCACAACACAGGGTTTAAAGCTCCGTTGTGTAAGTTTCCATTGGTTGACAGTATGGTTGTCATTAACAATTTCACCACTGTAGCTTTATGCAGCTACAGCTTCAGAGCGGTTTTCTCTACAGATTTATTAAAAGTCATTACTGTTGGATGGAGAAGTTGACAACATCAAAAAGATTGGCACTAACTGTTTTAGACAGGCTACTACAGTTTTTTTGTTATCAAACTCCATTGGAAATGTGCGGGATATATGACATAGTGAATACTCAGACAATTGTACATGTTATCCCCATTGAAATACGGAAAATTAAACGTAAATTACACATTTTCTTTTTGCATTTACTAATAAAAAAAAGAAGAACAGAAACGTAAGCCTTTTACCTTCTGTGAGCGATTCCCCTACCGACTTGTTACTTAAACCTGGGGACTTCCGTCGAAACCTGAAACACCAAACAATACTTTAGTATCAACACAAGAAATGGTGTTAGTATTTGTGCTAATCACATATTTGCTGACAGTGACAGCAATCATCCACAAATTACATGTGCCCATTTTGGCCCATTATCTTAGCTGCTGCTTTTTATGGCTTCTCTAATGCAAACACAGTCAAATTGGTGGTATGGTCAGAAACAGTCCATGTAAATGCAATCATGTAAATTTGCTTCTTATGGCCGATGGACTGTAAAGTTGACAGCATGTGAGAGAATAAAGGGGTTTTAAAAAATGTGACAACTTTTTTTTTTAATTCCAGTCTATGAAATGAGTGAAACGATATGCTTAAACCTGCTGAAAAATACTACATTCATGTGACATCCTGACCTCTGGCACACTTCTGAGGCACTCTTCATGGTATTTCCTGCATTGCTGATGTCATCAGGCTGGAAAGTCATCATGGCCTGCATTTCCAGCACTGTGGCGTAGATGAGAGCATGGTACATACTCTCATTCACTCTACATAGGAAACACGGAGTTGTGGGATCAACATTATACACTGGAAGCAAACAGAGGCAATTTACAGAGCATACTGTATGACCGGCGCATTTTCCTGCTGAGAAAAGATAAGAGCAAATGTCTGGTTCTCTTTATTCTTCCTATCTCCTCTGCCGTCCCAGGCCGTCTTGTGCATAGTGTTTATTTTGTAGGGCTGCCTTTCGTTGGCTGTTGAAACAGTCAGACATTGGGCGTTAGCTTCAGCAAACACCTCATATCCTAGAGAACTGAAGCCTACACAAGGCCCACCCTCGTGTCATGGCTGACAGGAAGCACGCTACTTCACAGGCCACACCACAGTTTCTTCTTCTTAACATCACCCAAGACTAAATTCTGCTGACATCATACAAAAGAATACCACATGCAGTGAATGTGCTAAAACATGTATGCAGTACACTACAACCTGAAAAACCTAGACTGTAACAGCTGGTTCAAACCTGTGTGGAGCCAAACATGACTCGTGGATTATTCTGTTACCTTGGTCGCAGCCTCTCCAGGCTCTCATTGAAGTGGTTGTTCAGGAAGAGATCCAAGGCCTCCATGCACTCATCCAGGCACTCTTTCAGAGTCATCTGTGAGGAGCTGCCGCACAAACACAAACACAAACACGGATCAAAAGGTGCACACGGCAAAAGCACTGAGCGGTGTGCTGTGGGGGGGAGAGGGGAAATCATACGGGATCCATGTGTGGTGCAGGTAACGGGTTCACAGCAAACAGCAACAACATGCCTTTAAGGTTGCCTGAAGTTTAGTTTAGTCATTCCACTAAGCTCATGATGCAATAAGAGCAGCATCACACAAAAGCAGCATCTGTGTTGTCCTAAATATGAAATTATTATATTATATATTAACCCTTGTGTTGTTCTCCCGGATCAAAAATGGACAAAATTTCAGACTTTGAGTTTTCACAAACAATACTAGTTTTACAGTACTTTTTGGAATTCATGGTCAATGGTCAAAGCCTCATTTATATAGAATTATACCCAATATTTGAGTTAAAAAGCAGAAATAATGAATTATTTTGACTAATAGTAAAGATCAGAGGAACGTACAGATGAGTTTAATCAGGAATTAAAGTGATCAATTGTATTTGCAAAGAGCGTTGTAAGGAATCCAATCCATTTTTTGTGGGAATTTGGTTAAAAAGAAACCCATATTTCATATATAGACATTTTTTTTAAAGGAGTCAGATTTGACCCGAGGACAACATGGAGGTTAAATCTCCTATTCCCCACACTTTGCATCAACATCCATCCAGGACTATACACATACCCTTTGCGCACTCTATATATTTTGCACATTCTGCACTCAATCCATGTAGCCTGTTATGTCTTATGGTAAACAGCTGTTATGTAAATATTTCTTTCTGTAGGCCTATATTTTGTTTATTTCGTTAATGTTCGATTTCTGTTTGTTTATGTAAGCACCAAGGCAAGTGAAACCTTCTTAGTGTCTCTTACTTGGCAATAATCGCTTTTCTGATCCTAACTCTGGTTTTGAACCTTGCTGCAGGAAATATTTGTGACAAAATGAACTAGGTTGGCAGACGACGAGGAAATGACGACTAAATTACGTTTCCTGGTGCAGCAGAGAGTGAATTTATATTAATATTATTATTTCCTGTAGGCCTTACAGTTTTATACCATTTACCAAGATAAACAGAATCCTACCTACTGATCCAGAAGGCGAAGATATCAAATATTTAGGGAAAAGACAACTTTTAGCGTGTCACTAAAGTTTCCTGTAGGCTACTCACTTTTCTGCAGCATTTGCGTCTTTCCCATTGGACATGTTCTCTCCCTGGCCGGGTGGCTGTCCCCAACACCTGTTAGGAGCTCAGCAGTACTCAGCAGTAGAAAATCAAGATGCATTCACCACTTCAGCAGCACACTGAAATCAACAAGCTACCAAAGGACAGCGGTTACATGGAAGTTGGCGTCGGTGAAATCCAGGCAGAGTGCTCCGAGGTAGAGGCATGCGTTCATCTGTAAAGGACCCGACAGTTTGAGTGAGCGCAGTAGAGGCGCATCTGACTCCTCCTCTGTTACATCACCGTTTCATCACTGCCACGCACACGTTAAAGGTCCCATGACATGATGTTCTTTGGATGCTTCTATATAGACCTTAGTGGTCCCCTAATACTGTCTCTAAGTCTCTTTTATATAGACCTTAGTGGTCCCCTAATACTGTATCTGAAGTCTTTTTATATAGACCTTAGTGGTCCCCTAATACTGTATCTGAAGTCTCTTTTATATAGACCTTAGTGGACCTTTTATATAGTGGTCCCCTAATACTGTATCTGAAGTCTCTTTTTATATAGACCTTAGTGGTCCTTTTATATAGACCTTAGTGGTCCCCTAATACTGTATCTGAAGTCTCTTTATATAGACCTTAGTGGTCCCCTAATACTGTATCTGAAGTCTCTTTTATATAGACCTTAGTGGTCCCCTAATACTGTATCTGAAGTCTCTTTTATGTAGACCAGGGGTCCCCTCCTACTTTTCATGGATACTTTCATTGTATAAAGTTTAACTTTGATAGGAGTAAAGGAAATAAATTGCCCCATTGGGGTGTAATGTTGTCTGGCCTTACTGGCACACATCTTGGATTGATGAGAATTAAACATATTTCCTCAACTAAGATTTCTTAGAACTTTTAGTATGTTGTTCTGGACACCTTATAGAAATGATCAAAGCTGAAAAAAATTGTTTACAATTAGTTCTATTTTTGGCTCAAAAAATGAGTTACTTTGCCCGGACTGACACAATGTGAAGTATACAAAAAAATCTCTTTTATTTTTACAGAAAATAGTTTTTGTATCAATACCCCAACTTATTTTTTATGAATTCATATGACTGATTCATCCTCATTTCTGTCAGGTGTCTAACAGTACTGTGAACTACACTTACCATCACCACTCAGCTGTGTTATTTTCACACGAGTTTGTTACATGCATGCTCCACCATCTGCAACTCTTTAGATGTTTCGTATCACAGCGCTGTGACATTCACATCAGAAGAACTTATCACTGGAACGTAGCCTATATTGTTCCTCTCTGTCAGTTAGAAGAGACCCCAGTTTATTTAAAAAAAGCACTTTTAGGAAAACAGCAGCTTAATGTAGCAACTCTCTCTGTCGCACACACAGGCAATTCAAAGTGCATAAAAAGAATAAAGTCTATATAAACAACAAGAGGTCACATCATTTTAGTGCAAATTAGCAGCAGCAATTTAAGCACAGTTAACCAGACAGAGGAAAACAAACGATTTGAGATGATTTTTTTGAAAGACATTAAATTATCTAAAAGAATCTAGTTTTTTTTCTGCATAATCTCTTGCTCCACCCTCCACTGTAGTTGTAATGCACCTAGTTTGCAAACCGCCAATAAACTCCAAAGAAACATCTCAGGAACCTTAATCATTATTCTGTTTAGTTGGGTTTTGGTTCCAGCTTATATAGGCGTTAGAGGCTGATAAAATTGCAAAAAAGATGCTGAAAAACAAATATATAGGAATTTCTGCCAATATAGGAAACAGAAGACAATCCATAATTAAATTTCTTCACTGACTTTAAACAGAGGGGAAGAAGTGGTCTATACCAGTCTTAGATTTGGGTCCACATGATTGAATGCTACATTACAAATAGTAGGAAATGGTGATGGATTAAGCACAGAATGCCAAGACAAAGAAGAAGTAGAACATTTGCATGTGAGAAATGTAAACCAGCAGGAAATGGTATACATGAATACATGATATACTTGAAGAAAAGGTTATGAAAAGACTTGAAGCTTTATTTATTTATTAATAATTCTGATATAATGAAGAGAATATCGTTTTTTTTTAACATAGACCAAGTTAATGCATGCAATTTCATCACACACTCCTGTACAGTTGGTGGCAGTATAGGGACACTATGACAATAGTAATGTGCCTCTAAGACCTCCAAAAGAAGAAGGTTGAAGCTGAAGGAAAAAAATAAGTATTTTTTACTGCTAGTACATCATATGTCCATGAGAAGTCCTGCAAAACTAAAACTCTTTAACTGTCTATGAAAACTACTCTGTTCTGGGTTTTTTTATACACCCATGAACAATTTCCAACAGCATAACTAGTCCCTTTGTTGTGATCCATCACAGCCTCTGTAGCTAGGTCCGGGGTAATTACGTTTATTTAAACCTTCTGAAGTGTTTGTTGACTCTGCAGCTGGAACACAAATGAAGACCGCTGAAATAAGCAGAACAGCGCTCAGTGCGCCCCGATTAACTTGTGTCACAACAAGTACTATCATCGGTCGTAGGCTCATAGCGATTGATTTACACCTACAAATACCTAATATTTAACATGGGCAACACAACAGCTATGGTGTAGAAAATAAAACCAAAGTTTCCACACGTAAACATGGTACACACCATTTAAACTCAATATGCAATGCAAGTCAAATACATTGACTCAATGCTGTGACTTAAGGAAACACAATTTGGTTTCCTTTAGTTTATTTCAATAAATCACAAATACATCACTTACACTTCACCTGTGCATCCACTTAGTGTAAAATCAATTACACATTGGGATGAAATTGTGTACAGATTAATCTTAAGAAATTCTACTGTAATATTGTACTGTCCAAATAGTTTTTCATTACGCTTTATTGTTTGCTTTTTAATTAATTCATGTACCAAGTTTGAAGTTATTGTCACATGAACCAAACCATTGAATTTTGTTCAAACTTTCGTAGGAACAGCTGAAGAGAGCCAGAGTACGAGAGAATAGCAGTGTTCTTTCCTTAAGTCACAGCATTGAGTCAATGTATTTGACTTGCATTGCATATTGAGTTTAAATTGGTGCATCATGTTTACGTGTGGAAAGTTTGGTTTTATTTTCTACACCACAGCTGTTGTGTTGCCCATGTTAAATATTAGGTATTTGTAGGTGTAAATCAATCGCTATGAGCCTACGACCGATGATAGTACTTGTTGTGACACAAGTTAATCGGGGCGCACTGAGCGCTGTTCTGCTTATTTCAGCGGTCTTCATTTGTGTTCCAGCTGCAGAGTCAACAAACACTTCAGAAGGTTTAAATAAACGTAATTACCAACACTTTAAACACGATTATGACACAAATAATAATGACAGCATGAACATTTTAACGATTTATTGACGTTAGCAGTATTTCAAACAGGCATCGATACAGCCACCTACGTTGTGGTCTTCGTTCTTGCAACGGCATCACAAGTTGATTCAATAACAGTAGGCCTACTACAACATGGATTACGTGTATTGATATCTGTTACATTTCAATACAGCCTGTAAAGTAAAACATAAGCTACATATGAGGTTTTACACCCAGCTGAATGCAGATGTGGCAACATGTGCATCCGCTCATATTAAGTTGTGATACATAGGCATTCAAATATAGATGTAATTATATGTAGGCTACGATGGGTTATGTTAAGCTACAGACTAATTACAACCACGTTCCTTAATATTCAGTATGCCTACTCATTCATCCAGATACAAATGACACCTCTCGCGTATTGCAACGAATATTGCATATTGCACAGTGGGTCGGAGAGAAACGTATTTTCTATTGCTGTGTGTATGGCACATATTGTAGAATTGACTTGAAGTGCAGGAGTTCGATCCAGCGTTGGTTGTAGAAAGTCAATCTTATGAATGTCTGAATAGCTGCAATATTATAGTTAGGAAACAATGCAATTTCAGATATGTAGGCTACAATCCAATTGTTAATAGTTATTTTAAGTTTAGATATCCATAATTACAAAAAACATTCCAGATATAGTGTCATTTTAAATATTCAAAACTTCACTATGCCTTAAATGTTACATATATCATGCTATGAATGATATCTGAAGTTGAGTTTACTGAGTCAGCATATGAAAAAATCCCATTTCGAGAGGTGATAGGGTCAAATAAATGAACATAACATGAAACGTCCCCCGCTAATTACATACATTGACACCTTTATTATTCCAATAGGCCTATATAATACACCAGTTTTCCTACATTTCAGATACAGTGCTTAACGGTGAAGTGTTATAGTCACAAGTTGATTGGGGTGTCTCCGTGACGTGCAGTAAGAGACACAGTCGCCAGACAACGGATGATATTTTGTAACGACAACGTGTGCATAAATGTCTGTCGGGGCAGGAATTAATGCTCAGCAAGTCGTTTTTATCTTAAAGTTTCACAAGACACCGACAAATAAATGTGAAATAGAAGGAAAGCGATAATAATGTTTATTTCCTGGTTAGTCGGGAATGGGTCCTGAGAGACCACGCCTACACCACATCTGCCTCTATCACCAGTTAACGTAAAAACCAGTTAATTCGTAACACCGGTAACGTTAGGTTAGCTACAAGCTATCGAAGTTAGCGTAGCATGCTATAGCTGGTTAGCAGCACAGAGCTAGCGTGACTGTTTAGTAGACAGCAAACCGTGTTTTTCCCAGAGTTTGTGTGGAACAAAAAGTCCCTGTGATTGTGTGAAGATGTCTAAAGTCCAAATGCTGAATGCGTTGGTGAAGCAGCGACTAACCGCGGCTGCTGAAGAGATATTTGGGCTGTTTGAAAGAACGATAGCAGAGTACGAGGAGGAACTGTGTCGGTCGAAAGAGGAGAACGAGCGTCAACGGAACCTTCTAGACGCTGTTTTCAACCCTCAGCTTCGGTTACACAAGACAGGTTTGTTCATTTATGAACACACATATCTCCTCTGAGATGAAAAGTAACTGCATTTACTTTACTTAATTAACGTTACACAGTGTAGGACATTAAAACATATTCGAGGGCAACTTTTAAAAAACTGAGAATTAGTCGAAATGTAGTTTTTAAATGTGAAGTTGAATGAGCCTAGATTAAAATGCATACAGTAACGTTAACGCTAGCCTAATCATATTTATTAGGAGTGCATTTATATGTTAACTTATGTTTGTGTGTAAGGGGAGTTTCGCTTCTATTGCAATTTGGCCTAGGTTTTAATTTAATTTATAATAATAATTTATACTATTTATTCCCAGTGGGGAAATTCCAATTTACACTTTGTTAGAATCACTACACACAGGCCTGAAATACACACACATGCTCAGGACCTATTCATGCACAAATGGAGAGATGTCAGAGTGGGGGGGGGGGGTACAGTGCCTTGCTCAAGAGCACCTGGCAGTGCCGAGGAGATGAAGTGGCATCTCTCCAGCCACCAATCCACACTCCGTACTTTGGCCCGTATGGGGACTTGAACCTGTGGCTCAACTCCCTACAGAGTGAGCTACTGCCATCCCCATACTGTTGACCCCCATTTTGGCTTAAAATGACTGGACTACTAAAAACGATGTATTTTATTCTAACGCTCAAAGTTTTTGAGCAGTGATTTAACAACATTTCTGTCTGTTTCCTGCAGATGTCCAGCAGCTGTCGGTGAGTAAAGAACAGGTTCCCCCTGAGCAGTGGGAGTGGAGCCCCAGTCTGGACCAGCAGCACCCAGAGCCCCCACACATTAAAGAGGAGCAACAGGAGCTCTGGGTCAGCCAGGAGAGAGAGCAGCTTCAAGGGCTGGAGGAGGCTGATAGCACCAAGTTCCCATTCACTCCTGTCCCTGTGAAGAGTGAAGATGATGAAGAGAAACCTCAGCCCTCACAGCTTCATCAAAGACAAACTGAACAGATGGAAACAGAAGCTGATGGAGAGGACTGTGGAGGACCAGAACCAGCCAAGAACTCAAATTCAGATATAGATTTACATATAAATACTGAAGACCAGACTGGAGACTCTTCTGAACCTGAGACCGATGACAGTTGTGAGTGGAATAAGACCAGAGAAGCTCAGTCAGGCTTAAACTCTTCAGAAAATAATGATGATGATGATGATGTCAGTGATTCGAGCTGTAATACTGATGAGAAAACATTAAGCTGCTCGGATTGTGGCAAAAGATTTGAATGCGAGGCATGGCTGAAGCAACACATTAGAACTCATACCGGAGAAAAACCTTTCAGCTGCTCAGTTTGTAAGAAATCTTTTGCAAAGACTGGAAATTTACAGGCACACATGAGAACGCACACAGGAGAGAAACGATTAAGCTGCTCTGTGTGTCAGAAGAGATTTAGCCACAACACACATCTAAAGAACCACATGAGATGTCATACAGGAGATAAACCCTTCCCCTGCTCAGTTTGTACAAAATCTTTTGCACAACGTTATACTTTAAAGGTACACATGAGAACGCACACAGGAGAGAAAAGATTAAGCTGCTCTGTGTGTCAGAAGAGATTTAGCCACAACACACATCTAAAGAACCACATGAGATGTCATACAGGAGAGAAACCTTTCAGCTGCTCAGTTTGTAAGATATCTTTTGCACGGAATGATAGTTTACAGAACCACATGAGAATCCACACAGGAGATAAACCCTTCCCCTGCTCAGTTTGTACAAAATCTTTTGCACAACGTTATACTTTAAAGGTACACATGAGAATCCACACAGGAGAGAAAAGATTAAGCTGCTCTGTGTGTCAGAAGAGATTTAGCCACAACACACATCTAAAGAACCACATGAGATGTCATACAGGAGAGAAACCTTTCAGCTGCTCAGTTTGTAAGATATCTTTTGCACGGAATGATAGTTTACAGAAACACAATAGAATCCACACAGGAGATAAACCCTTCCCCTGCTCAGTTTGTACAAAATCTTTTGCACAACGTTATACTTTAAAGGTACACATGAGAACGCACACAGGAGAGAAAAGATTAAGCTGCTCTGTGTGTCAGAAGAGATTTAGCCACAACACACATCTAAAGAACCACATGAGATGTCATACAGGAGAGAAACCTTTCAGCTGCTCAGTTTGTAAGATATCTTTTGCACGGAATGATAGTTTACAGAACCACATGAGAATCCACACAGGAGATAAACCCTTCCCCTGCTCAGTTTGTACAAAATCTTTTGCACAACGTTATACTTTAAAGGTACACATGAGAATCCACACAGGAAAAAAACCTTTCAGCTGCTGAGTTTGTAAGAAACATTTTGCACACAAAACAAATATACATGTACACACACACACACAGGAGAGAAACCGTTGGAGGACTGTGGAGGACCAGAACCAGATACTGATGACAAGACTGGAGACTCTTCAGACCCTGAGACTGATGACAGTGATTATTGTCTGTGAATGACAATTATTACTGGTTAAGTGTGGTTAAAGACTTAAACAAAAGATGAACTAGGTAGTTCAATTTCAGAACTATGTTTTTGACAGCAGCGGCAGTAAATCTGCTGGTTAGGGTTAAGGTTTCAGCTGTGATAAAACTCTGGATTTAAAGTAGGTAGAAACAGTTCAGGGGTCTCATTGATAAAACTGTGCGTAGGATCCTTAGTAAAAGTGTACGTACGCCCAAAAGCCAAAAATCATGACAAATCATGACAACTTGCAGATAAAAAGCAATTAAATACAGTGAACTCATTGTCATGTTCAAGAAACCACTTTGAAATGATTCAAGCTTTGTGACATGGTGCATTATCCTGCTGGAAGTAGCCATCAGAAGATGGGTACATGGTGGCCATAAAGGGATGGACATGGTCAGAAACAATGCTCAGGTAGGCCGTGGCATTTAAACCATGCCCAATTGGCACTATATTTTACAAGGTGTTTATGGAACAGTTCTCACTCAGTACAAGCGCAAATAAAACTGCTGGATTTATCTTCGTAACGTGGATGATATGGAATGAAGAAATGTGTGTGAGACATCAATATTTGAAAATATCAAGAGCAATCATTACCACATTTACTTTTTGCAGTCTGACCCCAGTTCACCTCCTCACCATCTGCGTCTCCCAATTTCCATTGTCTCCAAAATGTGCGTACGCATGGGTCAGAGTTTGCGTGGAGGACCGCACATTGTCTCGTGAAGAGTTTTTTTATAAATCACAGCCTTTGCGTGGAAAGTGGCGTACGCACATTTTTAGCCCCCTTTTGTGCGTAGACGTACGCCACGTTTATAAATGAGACCCCTGGACATGTTTGACGAGAGAACACATTACAGAACGCAGTCCTCAAGACCCAAGTCTGGTTCCTGTGTCTCTCCTGCTACCTGCTGGTTAAAGAAAGGGAAGGGGGTTAGCCCTGGAGATAGCAACAACTTCAGCTGGTGGGCTGGCTTAAAGGTGGACCAGCTATTCTCATTTTAGTGACAAGACACTCCTTCAAGTATGCTTTAATGATAAAATAAAAATAATTGATCACAAAAAAAGTTTGCTTTAATGATCTTTCTACCAACAAGGCTACGAGCTGAAAACAGTGGACCAAACTAACACTGCTAGATACTAGTCTAGATACTAGTGTTTTTCATGGTAACTTGTTTAGAGGAAACAATAAGGTAAATTTAAGGGGTTTTCTAAATGGGCATAGTTAATTTGCAATCAATTAGCAATTAATCAGCAATTGCTTTGTGCAATTAAGCAGCTAATTAAAAACTAAGGAAGAGGTGTACTGAGTCACATGTTAACATTAAGTCATTTGACAGTAAAGTCACTTGGGGGCGCTGTTGTGTATATTTGTATAAAACATGATAAGGTAAGGGGGCTTGTGTTGGTTCATCCATTCTTATCATTTTTTAAATCTAGGTTATCTCTCTCAATTTCTGTCTTTATATATAGGCTGTATATTTTATATTTTTATTTTTATCAATTTTGTCTGACAGCACTGGTATGGAGGACAAAACATGACTTAAGTAACTGAACTACACTTGAACTGTTTTTACCATTACCTCTCAGCTTTTACAGTTGATACACAGTGCTGTGACATTAACATTAGGAGATCAACGCATTTTGAAGTATCGCATTAGAAAATGTTGATGGAAACGGCAAAATTAGAAAAAACATCCGAAAATTTGCATATATATATATATATTTAAAAGTATTTTATTAATTAGCATGATAGTTGACGCAGGCTTATTTTATTCCAGACAATAGTCTGCATTTATCTTGTCAACACAACCATAACATTCAGAAATCAGCAAACTATGTGCATGGCAAAATTGTTACTTTAACAGTTTTTAATGTTTTTCAATTGATTGCAACAAATGTGGTCACGAATTTACCCATGACTCCGTCTGGAAAATTATTCGCGATTTCGTATTTTTGACCCTCTGAATTTACCGTTGGACACACCTCGCATGAGACGGGACCGCATGAGACGGGACGGATGACATGGGACGCTCCAGGCCGCAGCCATATACTCTTGAATTCTCAGGGCGGACAAAGCAGAGAAAGGGGAGGTAACCTTGCCCCTGAAGGGCTCAAATGGGCCGATCTGGAGGTCATAAGGGGCAAGATTCCAGATCGGCCCATTTCTCAGCTTTCAATTTCTCAAAGGTAGAGCAAGATACCCAGGGCTTGGTTTACACCTATCACCATTTCTAGCCACTGGGGGACCATATTAATGTTTAGAAAAATAAAGTCGCATTTTCATGACATGGGACCTATAAGACATCTTGTGGTTTTGTTGCATCAATGTGTATTGAGACTCACTATTGGTGAAGAAATGAATGAGTTCTGACTGTATGACTGTATGATTTTTCTAAGGGGGAAAAGTTTGTTGTAGAATATCCAAAACTGTCATGTACCAATGAAAATTTTCCTGGTCAGATACTGTATGTAGTCTTTTTTCTTGATCAAACATTTACTTTGCCAGTTAATAACTGTATTTGATGTAGACCACGGTAATGTACAGAATACCTTTGTTTGGACAACATTAAAGAAGAACTGTCTTTCTTACACTTTGGTTTAGTTTTGAAACAGTGGTGAAAATGTAACTAAGTACATTTACTCAAGTAATGTACTTAACTACAAATTTAAGGTACTTGTACTTTACTTTTCAGGCCACTTTCTACTTCTACTCCACTACATTTCGGAGGGAAATACAGTGGGTACGGAAAGTATTCAGACCCCTTTAAATTTTTTCACTTTTGTTTCATTGCAGCCTTTTTCCAAAAAATCAAAAAGTTCATCAGTAATGTATCTGACAAGCTTGACAGAAAAAACAGAAATTTAGAAACTAAAAAACAAAAACTGAAATATCACATGGTCAAAGTTTAAGACCCTTTGTTCAGTATTTAGTAGAAGCACACTTTTGATCTAAACACATGAGTCTTTTGGGAAAGATGCAACAAGTTTCTCACATCTGATTTGGGTATCCTCTGCCATTCCTCCTTGCAGATCCTCTCCAGTTCTGTCAGGTTGGATGGTAAACGTTGGTGGACAGTCATTTTCAGGTCTCTCCAGAGATGCTCAATTGGGTTTAAGTCAGGGCTGGCTGGGCCATTCAAGAACAGCCACAGAGTTGTTGTGAAAGCACTCCTTCGTTATTTTAGCGTGTGCTTAGGGTCATTGTCTTGTTGGAAGGTAAACCTTCGGCCCAGTCTGAGGTCCAGAGCACTTGGAAAAGGTTTTCGCCCAGGATATCCCTTAATTGACAGAACCAGTCGTCCTGTCCCTGCAGCTGAAAAAACCCCCACAGCATGATGCTGCCACCACCATTTCACTGTTGAGACTGTATTGACAGGTGATGAGCAAAAACACATGCTTTAGAATTAAAAAAGTTCTACTTGGTCTCATCAGACCAGAGGATTTTATTTATCACCATCCTGAGTCCTTCAGGTGTTTTTTAGCAAACTCCATGCAGGCTTTCATGTGTCTTGCACTGACGAGAGGCTTCCTTCGGGCCACTCTGCCATAAAGCCCCGACTGGTGGATTGCTGCAGTGATGGTTGACTTACTACAACTTTCTCCCATCTCCCGACTGCATCTCTGGAGCTTAGCCACAGTGACCATTGGGTTCTTCTTTGCCTCTCACCAAGGCTCTTCTCCCCCGATAGCTCAGTTTGGCCGGACGGCCAGCTCTAGGAAGGGTTTCGTCCCAAACGTCTTCCATTTGAGGATTATGGAGGCCACTGTGCTCTTAGGAACCTTAAGTGCAGCAGAAATTTTTTTGTAACCTTGACCAGATCTGTGCCTTGCCACAATTCTGTCTCTGAGCTCTTCAGGCAGTTCCTTTGACCTCATGATTGTCATTTGCTCTGACATGCACTGTGAGCTGTAAGGTCTTATATAGACAGGTGTGTGGCTTTCCTAATCAAGTCCAATCAGTATAATCAAACACAGCTGGACTCCAATGAAGGTGTAGAACCATCTCAAGGATGATCAGAAGAAATAGACAGCACCTGAGTTACATATGAGGGTCACGGCAAAGGGTCTGAATACATATGACCATGTGATATTTCAGTTTTTGTTTTTTAATAAATATGCAAAAATTTTTTTTTTTTTCTGTCAAGATGGGTTGCTGAGTGTACATTACTGAGAAATAAAATGAACTTTTTTGAAAAAAAAGGCTGCAATGAAACAAAGAGTGAAAAATTTAAAGGGGTCTGAATACTTTCCGTACCCACTGTATTGTCTTTTTACTCCACTACATTCATCTGACAGCTTTAGTTACTAGTTACGCTACAAATTAAGATTTTTTCACACAAAACACATGCAGTTTAAAAAATACAATGTTTTATTATAAATTTGTTACCCAGCAATATAACATGTCCAGCTTAATTAAATTAAACACTTAGTTAATTGACAGAACTCTTTTGTTTCTAAAATGTGAGGATTTTTCTGCATTGAGTACTTTTACTTTTATTATTTAAGTTAGTTTTCCTGATTATACTTACTTTTACTAAAGTAAAATTTTCAATGCAGGACTTTTACTTGTAACAGAGTACATGTGGTGTATTAGTACTTTTACTTAAAGGTCCAGCGACATGGTGCTCTTTGGATGCTTTTATATATAGACCTTAGTGGCTTTGACTAACTGCCACTTTGCTCGTTTGAAAGCCATGATGTCTCTCTCTTTCTCATGGTCGGGTCATGGTTGTACAAAACAACGGCTAGCTGTACATCTGTGCCAACTGCAAACCAGTACAGAAGGCATCAATAGGCTACAGTGTTGTGGAGGATCATGCTTCTTTTCCCTCATTTTGGAGTGTCATAGAAAAATGTATTACAGTTACAAGAACATAGTTATAGGAACAATCCACTTCTTAACACTTCTACCAACTACTCTCCCCCAAAACCAGTTTACTATTTGCATTCACACTTATTAAAATTTAAACAGAGAAATTAAACAGAGTATTGGGAGAGCAGCATCCTTATCTAGTATCTGACGAGGCTGAAAGCTAAGGGGGGAGGGGAATAGACCATTGTGGAAGTCCACAAACTGAAGAGAGAAACTGTGAAATGTTAGCAATAGAACAACAAACCTATAATTTGCTATTAATTAAATTCACAAAAAATCACAAAAATGTAAATTATAATTACACTGTCTAAGATAAATACATTGGGTAGGCCTATATAAGAGTAGCCTACACTACTTCATCACAGGATTAATGAGGACTTGTTGATTGCCGTTTGTGTTGAACCGTCTGGGGCACCGTACTCCTTGGATCTCTGCAAGATACATGCTTTACTTTTGGGGGAGGGTCTGGGAAAGCGTAAAGTAACAAAGAGCTAGCTAGTCCAAATGCTGACGGGTAGCATATGGCGAAGAGTGATTTTCCGAGAGTTTGTGTAGAGAAAGAAAAGTCCCTGTGATTGTGTGAAGATGTCTAAAGTCCAAATGCTGAATGCGTTGGTGAAGCAGCGACTAACCGCGGCTGCTGAAGAGATATTTGGGCTGTTTGAAAGAACGATAGCAGAGTACGAGGAGGAACTGTGTCGGTCGAAAGAGGAGAACGAGCGTCAACGGAACCTTCTAGACGCTGTTTTCAACCCTCAGCTTCGGTTACGCAGGACAGGTTTGTTCATTTATAAACAGCTCTCTTCTCGCTAGGACGGAAAGTAGCCTAACTGCGTCATTTACTCAAGCACTCGGTGTCTTTAGGTCTGCAAAACAGAGCTGCCAACTTTTCCAAAACCTTGGAGTGAGGTTTGATGGGGCCGACCCATATTTTGCCGCGTACAAAGCAATTTCTTTGGCTCTTTCAGCATCACTATCCTTCAGGGTTTAAATTGGGATTTGTTATATGTGGGGGGGATGGGGGCTCTCCCTAGGGGGGTCTGTTGGTATGCCCCCCCAGGAAAATTTTTTGAAAAATAAACCATTAAATGGCACTTTCTGGAGAGTTTTGTGCAAAAAAATGGAGAAATCAAGTCTTACATGATATGTGCAAAACTGTAGGGTTAAGAGCCTTTGCATTGTTGTAGTATCAACAGGTATTAGGGCATTAAGAATTTACATTATTTACATTATTAGCTTCTTATGATATAAGAACTGACCCAGACAATGTGCCAAACATAATGAGCCACATGAAGAGACAGTAGCATATGTCAGCAACAGCTGAGAAGATTTGGGTCTGTGGTGAACAGGTCCACGGGTCCCTGGTGTAGGGACCAGGGACCCAAAGTTAAATTAATGTTGAGGGATCAACTAAGACCACTGAAATTCTAAAGAATGAGAACCACTAATTTACATAAATTCTAATCCTTTAACCTTTGTGCCAAGGCTCAGTAATGTTTGGCCCTCATCCTCTGTGCCCCCCCCCCACTTACTGTATTTACTTTTTTGGGAAAATAAAGACAATTTGTTCATTTTATAAAACATTGAATGAATTATTTACAGTTACATTTAGAGATGCACCGAGGTTAGAGGAGTACAATAGTGGCCCAACATTGCAGTATCGTGTATATATAGTATAGTATAGCTCAGATGTGTTTCATCAGATTTCTGCTCATGTTTACAACTTTGTGCACATTCTAAATATAACTCCTCCCATCTCTCTTGTCCGAGATTTGGAGAGTTGTAATATAGTCTGCTGTGGATGTTAATGCGCCGTTGATATGGTAGTATCTCACTCAGACCGTCTGACAGACACAGAGGCCCATTTGGGTCTCTGGTCTCTGACAGAGTTTAGAGGAGGCTGTACGTTGCTCTTCATCGGAGGTAGAGCACGGATGCAACGCGTCACTGTCCACAGCAGAGCAAGTCCATTAAAATGAACTGAAGCTACTACGCTACCAGCCGTGCTGCTCACCTCTATTGTTACAGAGAGACACGAAGCGACGGACGGTTCTGTAATAGTCAGAGCACACCTGAAGCCGGGGAAGTGCACCTGGGATGGATCGTGAAAATAATGTTTTCAGTTTGCGACAATTCGAAACTTCCACAGACAGGGAGCGCTCTTGAACCCCCTCACAGTCTCTGAAAGCACAACTAGTCGATCAGGAGTGGCTCAACAGGTAGATCTATAGGTAAACTCATCTTTCAGAAATCTGACCGACCAGGTTGACACTTCTGCGTGAGAAATCGGGGGTGTGGCGTGTGAGCGTGTGAATCCAGTCAAATGCGTGTGTCTCACGGCCAATGCGTGAGAGTTGGCAGCCCTGGCAAAATATGTCGAAGGCAACTATTAAACAAAACTAAAGTAACGGGCCAATTTTGTAAAATGTAAGGAGTAGAAAGTACCGATATACGTGTTGAAATGTAAGGAGTAAAAGTACAAAGTCGCCAAAAAAAATAAATAGTAAAGTAAAAATATCTGAAAAATCTACTTGAGTACAGTAACACATCCCATCTCTGGGTGTGAGACATCCATAGACAGTTAAAAACAGATCCCGTTGTTCTGACGGAGACCAGTGAAGGGTGTCACTCCCCAGTGTAAGTCGAGTGCAGATTTGAGTCGCGCATGCGTCACTTTGCCACGAGTGGCAATGGGTAGCATATAAGATGCTAGCGATGCTAACGAGAGACTTCTGTAATGTCAACACAGTAAAAATGGACCTACTTAACGAAGTTGGTTCACTGCTGGATAAAAGTTAGCATCAAACACAGGCTGTCAGTTAAATGGTGTTTTGAGCTAAAGTTAGCAATCTAACAATCATGGATTGCTAAAACATTTTTGAAATGAATCCCATCTTCTGTTATTGTTTGTAATCAGAAAAGTTTATTATTTCATGGATTTCACAAATTTCAGTATGACACGTTTTGCTGTAAACCGTTTAAATCTGAGCATGCGCGACTCATCTGCACTCGACTCACATTGGGCAGTGACAACGGTTCACGGGGATCTGGCAGCGTAATAACATAAAATGGAAATCATTTTACAGCAGATGGAAAATATCAAATGTTTCTATGATTGCTAACGTTAGCTCAAAACGCCATTCAAGTGACACCTTTAGTTGTGCTAGCTTGTAGCCATTGTAGTGAACCAGCTTCGTTATGTACAGTGTTGGGCAAGTTTCTTTTAAAAAGTAATTATTTACAGTTACTAGTTACTTCTTCCAAAATTAACTAAATTAGATACTCAGTGACAAATTATAAAAGTAACTAGTTACTTCAGAAAGTTTTCAAGTACATTTTCAAATTCTCAAATGTTCAATTGTTTATGGTAAATCTGAATATTACAATGAAACGTCATACCTGACTCTCGTTGACTTACTCGCTTGTGTTGTTCTTTGTTTGTGCTTTTGAACACCCGCCCAACTCTACCTCTGATTGGCTTACCATGAAATTTTACTCAACCTCAGCCAATTGTCAGCATTTATGCGCTTGTCTTGCGTGTATGGAGGACCAGGTCTTTCATATTTAAAAATAAATACAGAAATAAATAAATAAGCACACAATTAATTGCCCCAAAAAATACAATGAAGAAATAAATGTAGGTAGAAATTAAATTATACAGTGAGACATAAATGTATATATCTCTTTTAATTAGCTTCTTTATTTATTCACCTTTGTAATAATTACCTTATTTATTTATTGTCCGTTATAATCTTCAACTTTATTTATTCCTTACTTATTTTTTAAATGTATTTATTTCTGTGTGTTTAATTTTTTTGTCTGTTTTATTCTTCCGTTGCATTTTCTACCCTATTTATTTTCACCCCTGGTATTTATTTCTGCCTGTCACTTTTACATTTCTTCCTGTCACTTTTACATTTCTACATGCATTTCTGCCTCATTATGCAAATGAGGAGGGGTGGGTCTTAAGGGGTTAACTTCTGCCAATTGGTTGGTTAGCATTTTACTCCCTCGGTCAATCTACATGCCACCAGACACAACAAAGATGGCTACCTACGGTGAAGTTGTCAGTGAGCTCAGGCATTTAGCAACTGTTTTTGAAAACAATGCTAACGTTATAAGTATTGACTTTATAATTTTTCGTTTAGACGCTCTGACAGAACGTGTGTTTCAGTCAGCGGTGTCGTGCCAATGTACTCGTGTATCCCCTGGCCGCGGGAGCGCGCATGCACACAGAGCGGAGCTTCTGCTGCCCTTCGAATTGTTTAACTGCTGCACTTTGAATTAAACGGAACAAACAGCGACGTGGAAGACTCGACAGGGTTTCCATAGTAACAGGGGTCTCAGTTAACTACATAAATACGTGTATTTGTCTGTTACATTAAGGCGACGTGTCAAATGTTTATAGCGTGGTTTAATATCGAGTGATAGGCGTATCCTCCCTGTCCCTGTCTACCATATGAGTTACATAGGAGGTACTCAAATATCAGGCCGTTTTTTCACCTGATATTTGGGTATCCCCTATGTAACTTTTGATAAACAACAGCAAACCTCTCCAAATTGTGTCAGGTTGTTTATTGTGACCTATTAAACACACAAAATAACACCCATGATGACAGGACAGACCCTTTGCATGTTAGGGATGGGATATATAAAATATCAGGTGAAAAATGAAATTGATATTGATGATAGTCCTTCATGCAGTGCCATCACATAGGTTACACACACACACACCGCCGTGAGGAATACTAATCAACCTGTTCGCCATTAGAAGCGGCGCACAATTTAGGACTATATTCATTAATTTTGCACGCACCACTTTTCAGTTTTTTATTTGCTAAAAAGTTTAAAATATCCAATCGATTTTGTTCCACTTCACAATTGTGTCCCACTTGTTGGTGATTCTTCACAAAAATTTTTTTTTATATCTTTATGTTTGAAGCCTGAAATGTGTCAAAAGGTTGAAAAGTTCAAGGGGGCCGAATACTTTCGCAAGGCACTGTATTAGCAAGCACTTGCAAACATAATAGCTACTATAGCTTTCAGATTTATCCACATTCTACAATAACACAAGTGGCATACTGTGTACAAAATGCAGCTTTATTAAAACAAAGTATAAATCAACTAATAAATGATAAGGTTTTAAGTTTATTTTAAACAGTGTTGGAGTTTAAAATTTTATGTGCTTAAACATTGTGTGTGATTTGCATTATACATTCAAGCTAAAAGGTAAAAGCATTATTTCAACATAAATGAAGACATGTTGGTCATGCATTAAGTTTGTTGTTATAAATATATAGTTTTTATTTGTTGCCTTAAGTTGTTTTGCAATACTTCTGTTTTATAATATAAGATGTTCTGGTACATTTTGTTATGATCCAGCTCTACAAATGTATCAGAAGCTGAATTGATGTTAAAGACGCTTCCTGTCTCTGGTTGCAGTGTCTCTTTATGGCCCAACTGCTCTTTTGCTTTGCAAGTCCTGAACTGGGTCATAAACTTCCAGTCACATTCAAACTGAAAGATAAACAAATAAGCACACAGACACATCACTGTGGTCTAGAGACCCCACCCTTTGTGAATAAGATTAGGGATGCAAGAGCCAGAGAGCGAGACAAAGGAAGGGGAGAGCTGCGAGCTTGATCCATGTATTTGTCTCTAGGATATCCTATGTAATAAAATGGATTCACACATCAACATCTGAGATTTTGACAACTAATTGAATGAACCCTGAGAATGGAGCAGGATTTAGCTCCAACACCAGTCCTGTTTGTAATATGAATGGACAGGATATCAAGGCGTAGTTGTGCCGGGGAGGGGCTGCTGTTTGGTGCGCTAGGGATGTTATTGCAGTTTTTTGCATACACTTTTTCTTTAGCTGCAGACTGTTGTTGACTGTCCCTGTGTTGGAATCCTTTCAGATGAAAAACCGCCACACTTTAGACCCTTTAGCTTGAAGCATTTAAGCCGTGTTCAAGCAAGCTACTAGCTAACGGTAGGCACATGTTACCTGCTAACAAGTGTTATAAATATTACCTAGCGTCCTGTGGGGTAATGATTCTGTTGCCTGTAATGTCTGTTTCAAAGCATCAGAAGGCAGGGCAGGCACCAAATCGAGGCTTGGAAATCTCCATTGCCATTCGGTTTGATGGATACTGCTAGTATAACAACCAATGCAATATGGACATCACTTCGGATTTCAGTAACCAACATTTACCGACACGGCTGAGTGACCAGTTTGCAGCTGTTTGATGCTCCGTGATCTGTTGACGTTCAATAAGAATTGTGATGTGAATAAACAACAATAACTCTGTCTGTTTCCTTCAGATGTCCATCAGCTGTTGGCGAGTGAAGACATCGAGAGAGGCAGTCTTCAAGGGCTGGAGGGGGCTGACATCACCAAGTTCCCATTAAATTTACAACAAGATACCGAAAACCAGATTGGAGACTCTTCTAAACCTGCACCGGGTGACAGTGGTGGCTGTGGGGTGACCAGAGCAGCTCGGTCAGGTTTAAAGTCTTTGGAGAAAGATGACGTTCCTGTCAGTGATACCAGGTGTCGTACTGCTGGGAAACGATTTAGCTGCTCAAAGTGTACCAAAAGATTTGTTGTCAAGTCGTCTCTGAAGAGACACATGAGAACACACATAGTAGGGAAACCTTTGGAGGACTGTGAAGGACCAGAACCAGCCAGGAACTTGGATCCAGACAGACATCCAGAACCAAAAACCGATCACAAGACTGGAGACTCTTCTGAACCTGAGACTGATGACAGTGAGGATCAGGAGGAGCTTGTAAAAGCTCAGTCAAATTTAAAGTCTTTGAAAAGGGATGATGTTCCTGTCAGTGATACCCAATGTAGTACTGGTAAAGAATTTAGCTGCTCTAAGTGTACAAAAAGATTTGGCTCCAAGTCATCTCTGAAAAGGCACATGAGAATACACGCAGTAAAGAAATGTTTCAGATGCTCAGTTTGTAAGAAAGGTTTTCATATAAAAAGCCATTTGCAGAGACACATGATTATCCACACAGGAGAGAAAGCTTTCAGCTGCTCAGTTTGTAAGAAACGTTTTGGATATAAAGCTACTTTACAGCAACACATGGCAATCCACACAGGAGAGAAAAGATTGCGCTGCTCAGTTTGTGACCAAAGATTTGCTTGGCATAGTCAGCTCAGAAAGCATCGGCGTGTGTGTTGTAAGCCCTCACAGCTTCGACGACAAACTGAACAGATGGAAAGAGAAGCTGGTGGAGAGGACTGTGGAGGACCAGGACCAGCCAGGAAATCAAATCCATGTAGACATTCAGAACCCAAAACTGATGACCACACTGGAGACTCTTCTGAACCTGAGACTGATGACAGTGAGGATCAGGAAGAGACCACAGAAGCTCAGTCAGGTTTAAAGTCTTTGGAAAAGGATGACGTTCCTGTCAGTGATACCAGATGTAGGACTGGTAAGAAGGAATTTAGCTGCTCTAAGTGTACCAAAAGATTTGACTTAAAGTCAGTTCTGAAGAGACACATGAGAACCCACTTGGCAAAGACACTTGTCCATTGCCCAGTTTGTAAGCGAGGTTTTAGTCGGGAAAGCTATTTGCAGGGACACATGATAACCCACACAGGAGAGAAACCTTTCAGGTGCTCAGTTTGTAAGCAATGTTTTGCATGGGGTTCTAGTTTAAAGAGGCACATGATGACCCACAGAGGAAGTAAAAGACTCCGCTGCCGTGTTTAAGACCAAAGATTCACTTGGCTTTATCAGTTCAGAAACCATCAGCGTGTGTGTTGTAAGCCCTCACAGCTTCATCAAAAACAAACTGATCAGATGGAAACAGAAGCTGATGGAGAGGACTGTGGAGGACCAGAACCAGCCAAGAACTCAGAGCCACATAGACATCCAAAACTAAAAACTGAGGACCAGACTGGAGACTCTTCTGAACCTGAGACTAATAGACGTGAGGATTAAACGGACACTTTGAATAACATGTATTATTGGCAAAGTGTGGGAAAGAATTCAAGGTGCACTGTGAGTTCCTGCATTGTCACTTCTGTTGAAGTTCCAAGGAAATTTCCAACAAAACAGAGCAAGCTTGCCCCTCCCCCCCATGTTTCCGTGACTGTCATGACTGTTACTAAAACCCACCTCCCTCATGTAACCATCTTGTCAGTGATTGGCTGGAGCGTTTCTTTGATGTTTATGACCCCCGTGTTGTCCCCTGAGAGTGGGATTTTTCACAGTGTATTCAGGGGACCGGCAGTTATTGGAAGTATGAACTTCATATGAACATGTTTTATATACATATATTAGTTATCAGTATCGGCAAAATTGTTGCACATTCTAAATCTTTACATATTCTATTTTGATTGTTTGGGACATATTTGCAACATAATAAAGTGAATATATTAGCCCATGGAGTCTCATCACATAGCACTGCAAACTGCTAGAAATGTGTTTGTTTTATTTAGATTCTGGCTATTAAGTTTGTCAGTAAAAAAAATCATCACGATTTTTTTTTTTTTTTTTAACAAAATTACTCACTGACCTTTTGAAAGATGTTGCCATTATTGAATTTCACAAAGAATATCAACAGTGGAAACCTCTTAGACTCCTTTTTCTCGATGACTCTTTGTGATTGCTAGAAACAGTAATGTATAGGAATGAGTTTTCTTTGATTTTAAATGCATGTGGTACAGGCTGTAGGGTTGGTGACTTACTAATTAATCACCTAATGTACGCAGAGGATTTGGTCATCTTCAGCCCATATAGTGCTGGTCTCCAACAGCTTCTGAGAGTATGCACACAGTATGGTGTTGATTTTGATAAAAAATACAATGCTAAAAAGAGTAAGATCATGATTATCAGAAGTAGAGAAGACAGACAGGCAACCTTCCCTGACTTCTATCTGTCTGGCACTGCACTTATGGTGTGCAGTGAGATTACGTATTTGGGCCATATTATTGCAAATGACCTTTGTAATGATAAGGATATCTATAGGCAGCGTCGGAAGCTGTATGCTCAAGCGAACATGGGTCGTAAGTTTAGCATGTGCTCTGTACCTGTGAAAATCTCCCTCTTTAGAGCGTATTGTACGCCTTTGTATACGGCCTACCTGTGGTGTCGTTATGAGCAAGGCAGCATTAGAAAACCCATAGTGGCTTGTAATGACAGCATGAGGCTGCTGCTGAATGCTTCAAGAAACTCCAGTGCAAGCCATATGTTTGTCAGCGTTAGGGTACCTTCCTGCTCTGCTGTTTTACGTAACCTAGTATACAGATTTGTGTCGGGTATCTGATTTTAGAAAATGACATAATCACTGTTTTGGCTAACCCTGTACGTAGTTCTGTCAGATTCTCCTTCAGACTGTGGAACCATTGGCGAACATGTCTGTATGTTAGACACTGAACATTGTGGAAGGTTTTGTATTTGTGTATGTTCTTATTGTGATATGGATCCCCTGGGTCTGAATTAAAGTTTATTATAATCAGCCCTAGTTGCCGGTCATGTTTTTATCAACCTAGGTTAAGTTCTAAAATCCGATTCTATCCACTGAGGACTTAAACAGGGTTGTCCATGCTTTACTTTTTGGTTTTATTTCTGCAATGCTCGGTACGTGGGTGTAACTCATGTTTTCCCTCAAGTGCCTTCAACGACCTCAAAATGCTGATGCCAGAATCACTGGATAATACAGACAACACTGTTTAATATTGCATTGATTTTAGAATTGTATTGTTGACCTCCAAGGCTTTACATAACCAAACCCCTGATAGTATTAAAGATCTCCTACCCCTTTTATGTGCCTGTGTGCCATCTTAGATCTTCTGACAGTGGCCTTCTGGTCATTCGGTCTGTTGTGCTTTTGCAGTCCGACGACTGTCCTGTTACACCCCAGTGCATTAATAACTCCTAAAGAAAACGTAATTTGCAGAGTCATTCAGCAAAAAGACTGCTGCTGATCTTGACTGGGGGTAGGATATGATGAGCCTAGGGCTTTTAACTGTCACTTATTGAACTCCATTGTGTTGTGTGAACATTTTGTTTTTGTTTATATATTTAATATCTAGTATTTCTTCTAATTATTTGAAAAAAGATTTTTCATTCATTGATGTCTGTGAGGCAATCAAGCTGGTCTGAACCATTTCTTTTCAGGAAGATTTGATTTATTCTAATTTGGGGCTGCTTTTACAGGAACATCTAAACGTGTCATACCACCATGACCACCACTAGTGACACTGTCATGTTTACAATACATGTATAGTTCAGTTGTAGAATTTAAGTAACCCTCCTATTAATAATAATGTAATCTTTTTTTTATAATCTTAGGGACTCTATTTTTTTTTCTCAGCAAGGACTCAATACTGTACTGTATAAACGTATGGAACTTGTACTTTACCTGAATCTTTTCAGTGAGTACTTTTTACTCCACTATGTTAATTTGACAGTTTTAGTTCCTAATTGCTTTACAAGTTTTCCCACAAAACACATTTTACACAGTTCATAAAATACCATGTATTACCATGTATGTAATACCATGTATGTAGACCATTAAACAACTGTTTTGATTGTGTGAAGTTTTTAAATGTGTTTTTTTTTTTCTTCATTGACTACTTTTAATTAAGTACATTTCCTGATTCTACTTACATACTTAGTGTAACATTTTCAATGCAAGACTTTTAATAACAATATTTATCAGTACTTTAACAGTGGGGTATTAGTACTTTTACTTAAGTAAAGGACTTGAATTCTTCTACCACTGCTATTCAGAATAGTTGTCTTGGACAGGTCAGCCAGTTGATTAGCTTACCTTGGGATGGAGACACATCGTTGTCTTTCTCACAGCATGCAGACTCTGTTTATAACAAAGCCCAGCAGTGCTTCTACCTGTGGAGGAAAGTTGTCTAACTAGTGTCAGCAAGGACATTTTCACTACCGCTGAAGTTGGCTTCCGAGTCGGTGGTTAAGGGGAAATTCAAGGGACACTGAAAGCTAAAGTTAGCTTCCAATTCAGCAGGGAAACATAACATACTGACTGATCCTCCGTTTTTTTGAACCTCTAACTGTGAAGAAATAAAAGTAAATATGCTAAATGCCTAGTTTCAATAAAATAAGGCTACGCCAAGGCCTTGAGTCACTGTATTGAAAGCTTGTTAATCATTAAGGTAAATTATGTCTAAAATACACTTAGATTTGTGAACGCTTTACTGTCTTTATGAGAACGCAATAAAGGGGGGTTTCACAGTTTTTTCACATGTAGACCACATTGGACCAGGTCCAGATCCAAAACCTCTATACCTAGACTTGTAATCTGGACTTTAAATCTGGACTAAATTATCCCAGAGAGGCTAAAGATTCTTAACACCGTTTCAGATTTGCGAAAGCTTTATTGTATTTGTGAAAATGCAATAAAGGGCGATTTCCTTGTTCTTTTTCATAGTCCACATTAGACCAGGTCCAGATCTAAAACCAGTACACCTAGACTTGTCAAATCTGGACCAAATCATCCCAGAGAAGCACACAGTTTCAGATATGTAAAAACTTTCTATTGGTGAAAAGTGCAATAAAGGCAGATTTTACTTGCTTTTTCATATGTAGACCACGTTGCACCAGGTCCAGATCCAAAACCACCCAGACTTTTTTAAATCTGGACTAAATTATAAATAGTGGTTTTGGATCTGGACCTAGTCCAATGTGGTCTGAATATGAAAAGAAAAACTGTGCAATCCTACTTTATTGCACTTTCACCAATAGAATAAATTGGTCAAACTGACCTGTTTTCCCATATCAATGTTCTTTTTAATTACCCAAAATAACATGATTGATTCCACACAATGCTCTTTAGCAAACTACAAATCTCTACTTTCATTAATTTTGGGGCATCTCATTCAATTTTATAGCATTTGAAAAACAAATGGAAGTGGTTTTGAAATAGTATTGAGTAAAAGTTGACATATTCCAGTCTGTGATGATCCATCAATATCCATTCCTTTAATTTTAGTCTAAATAATTCCTAATTTCTGCTTTTCTAACTCAAACATTAGGTATACTTTCCTATAAATGAGGTTTATTGACCATAAATTCCAAAAATAACTTGTAACTAAAGTTGAAAACGTCAAAATAAGTTGAAAGAAACAGTCAAAAGTGTTGAAAAAAGAGACAAAAACGTATTTAAAAGGTTAAAAACATTACAAAAGCGTCAACAAAAGTGGTGATTTTCAATTTTGACGCGAAGACAACACAGCATAGACAGTTAAAGAAGGGTTCATGTTTACGCCGTTTGCGTAGACGCTCTTCTTCGCCCTGCATTGTCTACCACGCACGGGCAACAGCTGAATGGTTTTTACTGTAGGTGTGTGAAAAGCCCACAGTAACACCCCTACCCCACACCAACTCAACAACTCACACTTCAGTCAGTCACCTCCCCCCACCCGTACGCTGTCACCTCACCCCGGACACAACCTGTTCCAGCTTCTCCCCTCTTATAGGCGCTACACAGCATAGACATAATAAAGAGTAGACGCCGCATCGACCGCTACTGCCTATTGGCGCTGACGAGATTTGGGGCCGCCATCTTGGACCGGTCACCCGCTCCACTCAGTGTAATGTGTTTGGCAGGTGCAATGAGCTGTCAGCGCGTTTAATTAATCAATCTCACTGAATACCCAACTGGTTTTCATGGTTTTTTGCTACAAAGGTCATACATGTAGCTATGATACAGGACACATGATTAGGCGTATTTTAATATTCATAGTGTGCTTAACAGTAATAGAATATTCTGATATGATATAAATTCACCAGACATCCGAGATCAAAACTGGAAACATAATCCCCGAAAAGGGAGAGCAACGGGGATATTTCCAGTTTGACTATAAATCTGATTGAAAAACCTAATGTTGTGTCTTTAAAAAAAAAGAACAAGGACAGAGGTAGTTTTTCTTCTGTATTTAGTCAGGGGACAAAAACGGGGGACTGTCCCCTAAATCCGAGGACGTCTGGTCACCCTAGACCAGACATCCTCGGTGTATATATCATTTGTAAATGATAGGTATTTGCAAAATACCCCTACATAACATATATGATGTAGGCTACAATAGGTATAAATACCCCTACATCACATACAGTGGGTACGGAAAGTATTCAGACCCCTTTAAATTTTTCACTCTTTGTTTCATTGCAGCCTTTTTCCAAAAATCAAAAAAGTTCATTTTATTTCTCAGTAATGTACACTCAGCAACCCATCTTGACAGAAAAAAACAGAAATTTAGAAATTTTTGCATATTTATTAAAAAACAAAAACTGAAATATCACATGGTCATAAGTATTCAGACCCTTTGCCGTGACCCTCATATGTAACTCAGGTGCTGTCTATTTCTTCTGATCATCCTTGAGATGGTTCTACACCTTCATTGGAGTCCAGCTGTGTTTGATTATACTGATTGGACTTGATTAGGAAAGCCACACACCTGTCTATATAAGACCTTACAGCTCACAGTGCATGTCAGAGCAAATGACAATCATGAGGTCAAAGGAACTGCCTGAAGAGCTCAGAGACAGAATTGTGGCAAGGCACAGATCTGGTCAAGGTTACAAAAAATTTCTGCTGCACTTAAGGTTCCTAAGAGCACAGTGGCCTCCATAATCCTCAAATGGAAGACGTTTGGGACGACCAGAACCCTTCCTAGAGCTGGCCGTCCGGCCAAACTGAGCTATCGGGGAGAAGAGCCTTGGTGAGAGAGGCAAAGAAGAACCCAATGGTCACTGTGGCTAAGCTCCAGAGATGCAGTCGGGAGATGGGAGAAAGTTGTAGTAAGTCAACCATCACTGCAGCAATCCACCAGTCGGGGCTTTATGGCAGAGTGGCCCGAAGGAAGAAGCCTCTCCTCAGTGCAAGACACATGAAAGCCCGCATGGAGTTTGCTAAAAAACACCTGAAGGACTCCAAGATGGTGATAAATAAAATCCTCTGGTCTGATGAGACCAAGATAGAACTTTTTGGCCTTAATTCTAAGCGGTATGTGTGGAGAAAAACCAGGCACTGCTCATCACCTGTCCAATACAGTCTCAACAGTGAAGCATGGTGGTGGCAGCATCATGCTGTGGGGGTTTTTCAGCTGCAGGGACAGGACGACTGGTTGCAATCGAGGGAAAGATGAATGCGGCCAAGTACAGGGATATCCTGGACGAAAACCTTTTCCAGAGTGCTCTGGACCTCAGACTGGGCCGAAGGTTTACCTTCCAACAAGACAATGACCATAAGCACACCGCTAAAATAACGAAGGAGTGGCTTCACAACAACTCTGTGGCTGTTCTTGAATGGCCCAGCCAGAGCCCTGACTTAAACCCAATTGAGCATCTCTGGAGAGACCTGAAAATGACTGTCCACCAACGTTTACCATCCAACCTGACAGAACTGGAGAGGATCTGCAAGGAGGAATGGCAGAGGATACCCAAATCCAGATGTGAGAAACTTGTTGCATCTTTAAAAAACGACTCATGGCTGTATTAGATCAAAAGGGTGCTTCTACTAAATACTGAACAAAGGGTCTGAATACTTATGACCATGTGATATTTCAGTTTTTGTTTTTTAATAAATATGCAAAAATTTCTAAATTTCTGTTTTTTTTCTGTCAAGATGGGTTGCTGAGTGTACATTACTGAGAAATAAAATGAACTTTTTTGATTTTTGGAAAAAGGCTGCAATGAAACAAAGAGTGAAAAATTTAAAGGGGTCTGAATACTTTCCGTACCCACTGTATATGATGTAGGCTATAATAGGTATAAATACCCCTACATCACATATATGATGTAGGCTATAATAGGTATAAATACCTATTATAGAAAAATAATTTGCACACACATTATAAATATGATAGGGAAGAAGAAACAGATAGTGACCGTAAAGTCAGATATTTAAGTACAAGAAACAATATGATTATATTATTAGAGTCTACTTGAAGCTTTTTATATTTGTGTCTCTCTCTGTCACACACACACACACACACACACATACGCAAGCTCACACTACCACGTTGTTCTGCATCAATTGCCTCCCAGACCTTGACATTTAGCAGCCCCACTCCCAAACACACACACACACACACACACACACACTAGGGTTGCACAACATTGACAAAATGTGATATTGCAACATCGATATGAATTCCGATATTTTTAAACATATATAAAATTACAAAATAGATTCATAACAAATTAAACAAGTTTTCTTACAACACAAGGTTTATTTTAACTGAAAGTTATATTGGACTGGTCCAACATGAATAAATAACTAAGGACCATGTCTACAGAACAGGACGGGTTCTACTGGTTGGACAGTATAAAATATATAAATAAAGTTATAATATAAATAACTAAGGACCATGTCTACAGAACAGGACGGGTTCTACTGGTTGGACAGTATAAAATATATAAATAAAGTTATAATATAAATAACTAAGGACCATGTCTACAGAACAGGACGGGTTCTACTGGTTGGACAGTATAAAATATATAAATAAAGTTATAATATAAATAACTAAGGACCATGTCTACAGAACAGGACGGGTTCTACTGGTTGGACAGTATAAAAATATAAATAAATCAAGTTATAATATAAATAACTAAGGACCATGTCTACAGAACAGGACGGGTTCTACTGGTTGGACAGTATAAAATACATAAATAAAGTTATAATATAAATAACTAAGGACCATGTCTACAGAACAGGACGTGTTCTAATGGTTGGACAGTATAAAATATATAAATCAAGTTATAATATAAATAACTAAGGACCATGTCTACAGAACAGGACGGGTTCTACTGGTTGGACAGTATAAAATACATAAATAAAGTTATAATATAAATAACTAAGGACCATGTCTACAGAACAGGACGTGTTCTACTGGTTGGACAGTATAAAATACATAAATCAAGTTATAATATAAATAACTAAGGACCATGTCTACAGAACAGGACGTGTTCTAATGGTTGGACAGTATAAAATATATAAATAAAGTTATAATATAAATAACTAAGGACCATGTCTACAGAACAGGACGGGTTCTACTGGTTGGACAGTATAAAATATATAAATAAAGTTAACAGGACAGCTCCACAAAATAAACTAAATATTGCATACTTATTGCGACTTTCGATATATTTGATAAATGACCAGCTGTCTCAGCTCTTATTACATAAGTATTTGGACAGATACACCTCTTTTATGTTGTGTTGACTCAAGCACATTGCTATTGAAAAGGCTATATAATTATATATATATATATATATATATATATATATATATATATATATATATATATATATATATCTTATAAGAGTAACGTGCAAGTCTTATCAAACAAATCCCAACTAAACCAGAGACAATCCCAATGTAATAACCACACAAGCATACATTAGTGCTGCTTTTGGAACTTAACTTATGTAGCAATTTTCAAAACACAGATAGGCCTACAAAATGCTTCACAGAACCCAGAGTGAAAGAGATAAGATCTGAGCAGGAATATGCTGCACAGTGCTCTGGCATCTTGTATCTTCTGCTGCCAAGTAACGAGTATGACCGGTCCAAGATGGCGGCTGGATTTCTCGCGCTCAGCAGCCAATGCGGCGTCTACTCTTTATTATGTCTATGCTACACAGCACTGTACGCCAAAACTAACAGACTCAGGAACAGTTTCTACCCACAAGCCATCTCTCTGATGAACAGCTGACTTCTGACTCACAGTGTCTGAGTGTCATGTTCAGTTCTGGTCAATAACCCCAGCAACACTGTCTCTACAGCACCTGTTTACTGGTTCCACTTATTATTCCACTTGTTTAGTATCTATTCATCATTCTCATATCTCACTTATTATTTGTTATTTATTCATCATTCTCCTTCCCTATTCCAGAACTGTTCATGTTCATACTGTTCATATTGTAATATAATGACATAATACTATTTATCCCAACATCCTTTGCACTATGGCCCACATTTAAATAATTTTTATTGCACTCATGCCTCTGATTCTGATATATACAGTATATATTGGCGAGATAGCCGCCAAATGACATTTCTCATTTCAGAAATTAAAATAAGTCTGAACATATACATTAATATGAATGCTACATTTTAATAGCAAACATAAATTGGCCTATTTGTGAAAAAAAAATTACACATTGAAGATAAGCTTACTATAGGTAAGCTAGCCACTATGGTAGTCATACAGTTTAACTAAAGGAGTCACTGGGCCTTCCAGATGAATGTTTAACATTAAAACTTGATGCATATCCATTTATTTTCATCCATTCTGCACAATTTAATATGCAACTGAATTGTATATAGGTCTATATAGAAATATATGAGGTAGGGGATTCCTACTCGGTCTGTCTTTCAGCTTAGGGGTCCTTGGCATAAAATATGTTGAAGACCCCTGGTTTAAAGTCATGATATTACACGCTCCGGTGCAGTAGGTGGAGGCTGAAGAAGAAGATGGTTAACTCAGCATCAGCGGAAGGAACCGGATGTTCCTCTTTGAGCAGTGAGGCGCGTACCGTGAGCTAGTAGGACAGCCCGGTTTGTTGTGTTTTCTGTTTCTGTAATCCCAACAGTAACGTTACTGATCCATCAGAGCCTCTGGATGTCTCGAAACCCGGATGACTTTGCGCTGTTTACCTTTTTTTCCCGAATGTTTTGCCTCGGAATCATCTGCCTCTAGCTACAAAGCTAGCTTAGCATGCTAAGTGACTGGTGGTTTTCAGGTGTTTTGACCGAGTTTGTGTGGAACAAAAAGTCCCTGTGATTGTGTGAAGATGTCTAAAGTCCAAATGCTGAATGCGTTGGTGAAGCAGCGACTAACCGCGGCTGTTGAAGAGATATTTGGGCTGTTTGAAAGAACGATAGCAGAGTACGAGGAGGAACTGTGTCGGTCAAAAGAGGAGAACGAGCGACAACGGAACCTTCTAGACGCTGGTATGTTCATTTAGAAACTTCTCCTGCATTAGATGGAAACAAACTGAGCGCATTTACTAAAACTAAAGGAGTCACTGTAACTTTACTCGTAATTACAGTTACTTTGTTAAAAAATACTATGCTAGAAGTACTGATTTAAGTTATTTACTCAAGTAAAAGTAAAGTACAGGCTTGGAAATGTACGTTGCGAATGGCAACCATTTTTTATGCATAGCTACCCGGACCACATACATGTTGATAAATGAAACAAGGAGAAAGAGCTCTTTATATGCCATTGGCTACATTTTAAATGGATGTCTGCCAATAGGCCTAAAACATCCCATATATGATTATTGTGACAGAGACTGGGACTCCAGGTTTATAAGATTCAAGAGATTCAAGTTAATAAGAGCAAGATATGAATTCATTGTGATTCTGTGAGAATTCACAGATCTAGTTTCTTTTTTTTAATCTTCCCCTTGACATTTAAAGAAATCTACATGTATGTGTGTGCACTCAAATATGGCTTATGGAAAAATAAAATTAAGGATACAATATGAATGACTAAACTGACATAAATTAAGAAGTTTGCCATACTTTGAGTACAACTAACAGATGGCAGCGTATTAGAAATGAACTGACAGCTAGTAAATCTTTGAACATGGAGTGTTAATAATAATTAATGTAATATGTCAGCTCACGATTTTTACAATTGAAGTGCTATAAAAGTTGGAGAAATCACAAATTCAATGTGCATTTTATTACTTTTTTTTATTGATATGCAGGTAGGTAATGTCCTCAAATCTGTAGATGTGCATGGATTTGTTTATAATTTTTTTTTTTAAAAAGGCCAATAAAATCGGCCCACCGATATATCGGTCGGGCTCTGGTTTAAATAGCCAATAGACTAAAGAAGACATATATGAACAGGTGTTTTTAACTTTGATTCAAGTTAAGTGACAAACTTATAGAAGTCAATCGACTCACACAGTTGTGTAGACATCCCAGTATCAATCCACATATTAACCCACGCTTCCTCCCACCACCTGCGTATTTACCGACCAGCAGTTGCTGGGTCAGCAGTGTAAGCCCTCCTGTAGTGTTCTCTGTCCTGCGGTTGTCTCCGTCATGCTGCCTGGTTCTGTATCTATACATCTATGCTAGGCCTGCAAGATATTGGAAAAGTCTTACATTGTCGATGCTAAAACACAATATCGTTCAGTCCTAATCTATGCCCTGTACTGTGGTCAGCTTCTGTTTCGGGGGAGGGGGGCTTACCTTGTTAAGGTAAGCTCGGTTAGGCTCCTTGTGCACGCTTCTCAAATGTACTTTCAGATTCATGGTATTTTTTCCTTTTTAATATATTATCCACATATTTTACCACCTTCCACTGCAAGGCACTTGCTTTTATCTGAAAGTCATAATTACATTTTCTTCCAGAACCAGGTGAGGGGCAATTTGACATGGAATGTCGGAATTTCTGGAACCTATATAAGTCCACGGCATAAACTGTATAAAATAGGTCTGTGGTCGGAAATGTCAGCTTTGAAAGATATGTTATTTGTTTTATAAAAGACAAAGATGCAAACTAAGGACATTCACTAGATTATTTTATTTTAGTTTTGCAAACAGACCTTATCATTTTAGTCAGTTATCTTTTTTTTAATGTCTCGCTTTAATTTTTATTTCAGTTTACGACAATGTTTTTTTCCAACCTATTTTTTGTTATTTTGTCCGTTTTTGTTAACGATTATAATATATATAATATATATAAACATATAATTGGTCTGAGGTGTATTTCACATTTTTATTGACCCTTTCTGTCTCTGGTCCTGCGCTGTGGTCAGTTAGTGAGCAGGGTGAAAGGCAAAATCCAATGTGTGCTTCTTTTACCAATATGTATATAACAATATCTTTTGCATTTCTAATCCAAACAAAGTAACGGTTCAAAAGAACACATAATACACAGACGTTCCTGTAATTTATAGATAGATATGTTTTAATCATGTTAAATGTCTCTTTGAAGGATTTTAACTAATGATAGTGTAGTAAACACAGATTTGAAATTTTGGGAAGTTCCACATTGTTTTTTAGGATGGCTTACATTGTGTTTTTTCCCTGGATCCACTCAAATGACCACCTAAGGGTTCTGTGGACTTACTCATTTGAAAATCAGCTTTACTGGATGTTGTGAGGAAACTTGACACAGCTGAATGAACAGTGTGATACTCAGTGATCTGTAAACATTTGTAAAACTTACTAATTATCATTTGTATATTTTTTGGTATGCACAGCTTCTCACTGTTCTTTGAGCTGTGCCATTGCGATGCAGTCAGAGGCCAATGTAGTGATCGTGCTTATTGTGTCGGGTGCAGGTAGATTCCTAGGCTCTAGGCTTGGGACCGCGTCCACTGTGAAAACATAGTCATTGGTGAAAGAAGACAGCAAAGCTTTCACCGTAGCCTACGTGGCTGGTCTGATGTGTATACTTCATCAGGCATGTGAGGCTGTGGGGACTGGGTGATAGAGCGAGGGAGAAGTGAGCGAGTGGCAGCAATTAGCTTTGGAGCAAATACCGACTCTACAGTCATAGCAAGAGAAACAAAGTGTAATGGACTATATTTATATAGCACTTTTCTAGTCTTAATGACTACTTAAAGCACCTTTACATAGTACGGGAACCATTCACAAACATTCATACACTTGCCCAGGAACACTTCAACATGGGACTGCAGGGCCAGGGATCGAACCGCCAACCTTCTGATTGGTTGGCAACTGCTCTAGCAATGTTCACCTTTAATTCATCTCTAATAAAAACTAAACTAAAACTAAGCATTTTTAAAAAATAAACTAAACTAGCAAACCTGCTTTAAAAACTAATTAAAACTAAACTTGAAAACAAAAAGTAAAAACAAAAAAAATACTGAAAAGTACAAAACTATAATAACCTTCACTGCATGTTGCTTGTTTGACGTTTGTCACATTTCTTGTCATTTTTGTTGCTTTCTCTGACACTTTTTTGATACCTTTTTTTTTTTGCAGTTTTGTTGAAAAAAGTTCCTTATCCATCATAGAGTTCAGCAAATGAAGCAAAACAATGATTACATTTTTAAAAGCAGGCTGCCACACAGCCGACAGCAACCTGTTTCACAGATTTTCAAATGCACGCTTGGTGCCGTCCCTCGAGTTGGGCCATTTTCATTACTCAGTGCCAGACCCTTAATCTTTGGGATTTGGGTTCCAGGCTGATGTTCTTTGGGAGCTGCCTGGGAGAACTGAACTGATAAGACCGGGTGACTTTTTTCCTTGAACTCCCCTGTGATTAATTACATTAAACCTTTGCAATATTCACCTTTAATCATCTCTGTGTTTCTCTGTGCTTTGTGTTTGATTATTTGAGTATCTCTGGAGAGTTCAGAGAATCTCTATTATAGTTCAATACAGAATTTTTGAACAGTGATGTGAATTAACAACATTTCTCTGTCTGTTTCCTGCAGATGTCCAGCAGCTGTCGGTGAGTAAAGAACAGGTTCCCCCTGAGCAGTGGGAGTGGAGCCCCAGTCTGGACCAGCAGCACCCAGAGCCCCCACACATTAAAGAGGAGCAACAGGAGCTCTGGGTCAGCCAGGAGAGAGAGCAGCTTCAAGGGCTGGAGGAGGCTGATAGCACCAAGTTCCCATTCACTCCTGTCCCTGTGAAGAGTGAAGATGATGAAGAGAAACCTCAGCCCTCACAGCTTCATCAAAGACAAACTGAACAGATGGAAACAGGAGCTGATGGAGAGGACTGTGGAGGACCAGAACCAGCCAAGAACTCAAATCCAGATATAGATTTACATATAAATACTGAAGACCAGACTGGAGACTCTTCTGAACCTGAGATTAATGACATTTATGAGTGGAAGAAGACCAGAGAAGCTCAGTCAGGCTTAAACTCTTTTGAAAATAATGGTGTTCATGCCTGTGATTCGAGGTGCAGTAGGCCTGCTTGTCAGAAACCATTTATCTGCTCTGAGTGTGGGAGAAGATTTGGCTGCAAGTCACATCTGAAGGGCCACATGATTATCCACACAGGACAGAAACCTTACAGCTGCTCAGTTTGTAAAAAATCCTTTGCCCGGAATGATTATTTGCAGTTACACATGAGAACCCACACAGGAGAGAGACCTTTCAGCTGCGCATTTTGTATTAAATCTTTTGCACGGAATGATTATCTGCAGTTACACATGAGAATCCACACAGGAGAGAAAAGATTCCGCTGCAGTGTTTGTGACCAGAGATTCACTTGGCTTCATCAGTTCAGAAACCATCAGCGTGTGTGTTGTAAGCCCTCACAGCTTCATCAAAGACAAACTGATCAGATGGAAACAGAAGCTGATGGAGAGGACCGTGTCGGACCAGAACCAGCCAGGAAATCAGATCCACATAGACATCCAGAACCAAAAACTGAGGACCAGACTGGACACTTTTCTGAACCTGAGACTAATAGACAGTAATGATTAGGAGACCACCTCAGCCAGGTTTAAACACTCAACATAATAATGAAATCCCAGTGCCAGACACAAAAAATAGTTGAGTGAGGAAGGAGATTTTTCCGCAGAACACAGATACAAGACTACAGGCCTGCTATCAGCGCAGGGGACAACCTGCAGTCACATCTCCAAGTGTGATTTCCAAAGCAGCGGCAGAAAAACTGCTGGTTCAGATGAAACTTTCAACGGTGATGAAACTGTGGAGCAACAGAGGATTAAAGGGTAACAACCATTTGTTTTCAACCTGGACCCCATTTTCCCATGCATTTGTGTCTAATAGACCAATGGGACCATAAACTAGGCTACAGAAATTGTGGGTTTGTTTTGTCTAAAAGATTTTCAATGCCATAGCTCAATATTTAAATGTTGTCAATGTGGATGAGGTTGCTATGGTTCGATGACCACCTGTATTCATTTGAGCCACAGTATAGGCTATGGAAGAAGTATACGGATAAAGAGCGGACAAGGGAAGAGAGAGAAAGGCTGCAGCTTCTCAGTGTTTGTGCGGTAATTAGGCTATACCCATGGTTTTATGTTCTCTAAAAGATTTTCAATAAAAACAGTGGTTCATATTTTCTCACAGCCCTTTTGATTAGAGAAGGGAAATCCTGACTTGGTAACAAAACTTTTGTATTCATGAAAACAGCAAAATTTCAACGTGGCTTGTTTGGTGAATATTTTCCCATGTAGCTCTAGTCTCGGCCCCCCCATCCCTAGCAGATGGCTGTGACCCAGAGGCGATTTCCTTAAGACTGCAACGGAAGCTCATCTTCCTGTAAAATTTCCAAAAAATTAATGGTCAAATATGTACTAATGTGTTAACATTTTATTGACTAAAAATGAGCTGGAACAAGTTCAGCCTAAGATTGATTTATGCAAAAGATAGGTCAAAGTAAGAGGTATTTTTAGTATGACAAGGTTAGCTGGCAGACTGGAAGTACTGTGGCAAATAAAATGTACCGCTGGCCATGCCTCTTGATGAAACCATCTCATGGATATTATGAAATTATTAGTGCTGTCAGATGAGTCAAATATTTAATTGCATTCAATTAATCGCACATTGATCTATTCTAAATTTCCCTTAATTTCTATTTGTCCCGGTTCCTACACCGTGTTATCCTCCTGCATGCGTTAGCAGCCAACAGGCTTAAACAGGGCAAGTTTTAACCATGTTTTTATCCTCCCACCATGTTCGAAATGTCATTACTAGTGCCTACTCATGTGCACTGATTCCTTCTGTAGATATGACAGAAAGGCGTAAAAGTTGTGTTAATCCATAACATAAATACACTTTAGTGTTAGATTTTACTAACTACGTGTTTGTTGAATCTCTGAAGAAAGAGGCTTGGGTCCAATGGAAAATTTACACAAAGATTTATTAATAAAAAATAATAAGACAAAGAATTACGCTACAGCGGGCTAGAAATAGTGTCTTCACCCAAAAGTTTTACATCTATATTTCTCGTCTCCCTCCCTTCTATATTCCTGTTACCCCAGGGGCGGTTACTTTTCACCCTCAGGAGTAAAACCCATTGGCTCTTCGTTGGCATGGTTTCTTCGCTGTCCAATGAGAAAGAGGACATGCTCTAACTCCGCCCCTTTGGGGTCCTTTTCAGACACAGATCAAAAGGTTATTATCATGTAAGTGAGAAGTTATAACAAAAGAACAGTTAATTAACATTCTATTCTGTTAGCCTAGTGTAAGACACCAGGGGGTCTGAGACAGAAGGTTACTTCCTGTTGTGAAGCTATTGTTTTTTTCTATAAATTAGTTTTTAGTTCTAATCTATCTGGCAGAGACAGAAGAAGAGAGGGGGTAAATGAGACAAAAGGGCCATGTTGATCTACTCTTCACTGAGACCAAAGATAATTATAATAACCCTTTTCCACTGTGCATTACAGACAACTAACAGAATGTCACACTATGCTCACTTTAATTGTAAAGGCAGTTTTTTGTTTCTTGACCCGGGCATTTGGACTTGACAGAGTGCTGCACAACTGCTTTAAGCTTTATATGTTAAGCTGTATTTTTATATTGTGGTTTGTTTCAACCATTTCTACTGTAATTAACAACGTGGCACTAGAGATTTAACTCCTTTTTATTATGCAGACATATCTTGTGACAGTTAAGTTTGCCTTTACATTGACCCACAGCCGTGTTTTATGTGTGGAATTTACACTGGATTGTAAAAGGTGAACTACATTAATGAATTCAATTTTTAACAATCTTAGAAATATTGCCAGTGTTTGTGGTTTATGCATTTTTTAAGTTGATGACTATTTCAATTTTGAAAATAAAGGTCTTTCTAAAGCTCCATTTGTTTTTCCTAATGTAACTATAGGAACATACAGTATTGTAGTCTTACAAGAAGACATTAGTAATTTGATAGAATTTGTAATGAATTAAAAGTGTCTATTTTGGCTTTAATCAGATATAGTTTCTTAATGTTACCATACTTCAATGTTGACAAAGAAGGATCGGGAAAATGCACTTTGTGCTGCTTTTCTTGTGTCAATTTTAATCACCATGAAAAGACTTAATTTATAGGCATATAGGTAATTTTGAAATACGTAGTCAAGTGTAATTGAAAATGCACTAGGTGCTGTTTAATCTGAAGGGTTATGGTAAGTTCATTATAACAAAAGTATGATCACAAATTGCAAAGGAAAAAACAATTAATTCAGTGTAATAATGTAAAGATGAAATCAAATGTACCTGATATTTACATTTGTAGTATGAAGTATGCATGGGAGCTACGCCTAGAGAGGAGAGGCTTACCCCCTTGCTAATATCCTTCACTGGTCTCCGTCCAGAACAACGGGATCTGTTGGTCCATTTCTTTAACTGTCTGTGTGAACGCTGGCAGTCTGCAAAACAACGTAATCACAGGGACGGTCCCTGATACTCCCTAGTCCCAGGTAGCATGAACGCAGCATCAACTACTACAATGAGTTTTTTTAATTAATTTGACCCCTCTGGCTTGAATGTCAAACTCCGCATATACAGTGAGGAAAATAAGTATTTGAACACCCTGCTATTTTGCAAGTTCTCCCACTTAGAAATCATGGAGGGGTCTGAAATTGTCATCGTAGGTGCATGTCCACCGTGAGAGACAAAATCTAAAAAAAAATCCAGAAATTACAATGTATGATTTTTAACTATTTATTTGTATGATACAGCTGCAAATAAGTATTTGAACACCTGTCTATTAGCTTGAATTCTGACCCTCAAAGACCTGTTAGTCTGCCTTCAAAATGTCCACCTCCACTCCATTTATTATCCTAAATTAGATGTACCTGTTTGAGATTGTTAGCTGCATAAAGACACCTGTCCACCCCATATATTCAGTAAGAATCCAACAACCAAGAACAAAGAGCTGTCCAAAGACACTAGAGACTAAATTGTACACCTCCACAAGGCTGGAAAGGGCTTGATGATCCAGAGGAGTCATGGGAGAAGGTCATGTGGTCAGATGAGACCAAAATAGAACTTTTTGGTCATATTTCCACTAACCGTGTTTGGAGGAAGAAGAATGATGAGTACCATCCCAAGAACACTCTACCGTGAAGCATGGGGGTGGTAGCATCATGCTTTGGGGGTGTTTTCTGCACATGGGACAGGGCGACTGCACTGTATTAAGGAGAGGATGACCGGGCCATGTATTGCGAGATTTTGGGGAACAACCTCCTTCCCTCAGTTAGAGCATTGAAGATGGGTCGAGGCTGGGTCTTCCAACATGACAATGACCCGAAGCACACAGCCAGGATAACCAAGGAGTGGCTCTGTAAGAAGCATATCAAGGTTCTGGCGTGGCCTAGCCAGTCTCCAGATCTAAACCCAATAGAGAATCTTTGGAGGCAGCTCAAACTAGGTGTTTCTCAGCGACAGCCCAGAAACCTGACTGATCTAGAGAAGATCTGTGTGGAGAAGTGGGCCAAAATCCCTTCTGCAGTATGTGCAAACCTGGTGAAAAACTACAGGAAACGTTTTACTTCTGTCATTGCAAACAAAGGCTACTGCACCAAATATTAACATTGATTTTCTCAGGTGTTCAAATACTTATTTTCAGCTGTATCATACAAATAAATAGTTAAAAAATCATACATTGTGATTTCTGGAATTTTTTTTTTTAGATTATGTCTCTCACAGTGGACATGCACCTACGATGACAATTTCAGACCCCTCCATGATTTCTAATTGGGAGAACTTGCAAAATAGCAGGGTGTTCAAATACTTATTTTCCTCACTGTAACTCTAGAGGGCAATATGCTAGAGGCAATATAAATGCTACAATATCAATGACTGAGGAAGCCTAGTGATGAGTCCATAGCAACCAGTTCATGTGTTGAATTTATTACCCATAGTTTTGTTTTATTTCACATGAATACTAGTTTACTAGAGGAGTAACTTAGTATTTGAAAAATTGCAATAATGCAGGAAGTGTGTATTTAGTTTCCATGTTTATTGTGTTTCCACCACAATGTTAGTGAGTAAATCGTTTGTTATTGCTGTACAAAAACAATGGTTTGCTGTATAACCTTATCAAATGTAAATCAGTACAAATGTTATCAAAACGTTGTCGGGAAGCGTCATGCACCCCTTCAATTTAGTTGGAGTGTCATAGAGAATGAATTACTGGAAAGGAAAGGTGACGTCTGTTCTGACTGATACCAAAACTCCACCGAGGCTTGGTTTATTTGACATTGCAGTCCCTTACCCTTAAGGAGTCCTGGACACATTTGGGGCGTATTAACAAATTCACCTCTGTCTCTCCTCGTTGGTATGTATCCATGAATGTTAATGTTCCAATTTGAATTTCAATTATTAGAGAATAGACCCAAATATAAAAAGGCTTGTATTTCCCACCTTGCCCCAATGAAGATATCTGAAAAGTTGGGTTCTAGACTTTTAGACAGCAATATACACCCCCAACAACAGGGGGCGCCAAATAGCTGCAAACTGAATGTGCTTCTCATGACCAGAGCGAGGAAGCCCGTAAGATGCAGCGGTGAGCGCCCCAAACAACGTAGACCAAGTTAGCAAATAAATGAGAAGAAGTTAAAAATGATGGTGATAAACGCAGCAGCACAGCACTGCCAGTGCCAGTAGCCAAGACATATGCGGCCACATATGTAATTATAAGCAGTGGTGGGCCGTGTATTTTACACCTGGGCCTCCAGTACTAACTCCTCAACCTGGTACAAATGCACGAATAATAAATCAGGCCGGCAAGATAATTGGCTCCACCCAAACAGAACTTTACACCCTTCCAATACATTAGAAAGCCACTATAATCATTGTTTGGAGTCATGATATTACACGCTCCGGTGCAGTAGGTGGAGGCTGAAGAAGAAGATGGTTAACTCAACATCAGCGGAAGGAACCGGATGTTCCTCTTTGAGCAGTGAGGCGCGTAGCGTGAGCTAGTAGGACAGCCCGGTTTGTTGTGTTTTCTGTTTCTGTAATCCCAACAGTAACGTTACTGATCCATCAGAGCCTCTGGATGTCTCGAAACCCGGATGACTCTGCGCTGTTTACCTTTTTTCCCTGAATGTTTTGCCTCGGAATCATCTGCCTCTAGCTACAAAGCTAGCTTAGCATGCTAAGTGACTGGTGGTTTTCAGGTGTTTTGACCGAGTTTGTGTGGAACAAAAAGTCCCTGTGATTGTGTGAAGATGTCTAAAGTCCAAATGCTGAATGCGTTGGTGAAGCAGCGACTAACCGCGGCTGTTGAAGAGATATTTGGGCTGTTTGAAAGAACGATAGCAGAGTACGAGGAGGAACTGTGTCGGTCAAAAGAGGAGAACGAGCGACAACGGAACCTTCTAGACGCTGGTATGTTCATTTAGAAACTCTCCTGCATTAGATGGAAACAAACTGAGCGCATTTACTAAAACTAAAGGAGTCACTGTAACTTTACTCAGACTCAACTTTGAGGTCATTCTACTGTACTGAACGTTACATTTGCCTTCCAGCTTTAGTTCGGCTAATTTACACGTTCATATTTATACAACAAACTGTAAACTAACTAATACATGAAATAATATAACCAACCATATACTTTAAACTAGCTTCACTTTTAGCAGCTCCAACATTAAAGTGATAAACACATTCATTATAATAAACAGCTGTCTTACATATCTATTTCAGGATGTCCCCAGTAAATGAAATTGTAAGACTGCATGTCAAAGTGGTGTAAAGTGTAGCCTATAAGTATAGAGTGTATAAATCAATCCATCAGGGGGTAAACTGACCATCTGACATTTTTGACCCATTAACAATAAAAAAAGAGTATTAAATATTCTATTCATCAAGGTTGTAGGGAAATCTGAATTATTGCAGTTCCTCCAGCCTTTAGAGGGTGAGGTAGTTTCTACAACTCATCACTCAGTGGGAAGCATGCATCATAAACTGATTATTAATCATAGTTAGTAAAAGCTACATCATTATGATGAAACGGTACGTGTGATTTTGGTTAGTTGAGTGATTAGGAAGGGGACATTTGTACTCTTTAGACCAGGGGTGTCATTTTCACTAATGGCCCTACTGGAAAATGAAAATCACATCAAAGGCTAGATGTGGATTGTTTATTGACATGCTGTTATTGAGAAAATTCTACTTAATCTTATCTTTATTCTACTATCTTTGACTGTATTACTGCATCATGCCGCTTTTTTTGACGTTTGTCACATTTTTTGTCATTTTTGTTGCTTTCTCTGACACTTGCAGCCTTTTTTATACTTCTTTTTTCCAGTTTTGTTGATGTAAAGCCCTACTTAAGTCAGCAAAAAAGTTTCACAGCCTGAGCATGTAAACTCTCTGCTTCTGGGGAAATTCTGAGTCTCACAGTTGGCAAATCTGACTAATTCTGCTTTGAGTGTATTGTAATTGCAGTTAGAAAAACAGTTTTCTGTCTTTTCGGTTTGGAGCACAGCTATTGAATTTATTGTGAACCTCAATTGATATGCCGACTGGATTAAAACCTGCAAGGGCCGGGTTAGGCCCACAGGCCTTGAGTTTGACACGTGTTGTTGTGATTGTTCGTAGTGTTATCCAATTGCGTGCAGTGAGATTTTCAAATGCACGCTTGGTGCCGTCCCTCGAGTTGGGCCATTTTCATTACTCAGTGCCAGACCCTTAATCTTTGGGATTTGGGTTCCAGGCTGATGTTCTTTGGGAGCTGCCTGGGAAAACTGAACTGATAAGACCGGGTGACTTTTTTCCTTGAAACTCCCCTGTGATTAATTACATTAAACCTTTGCAATATTCACCTTTAATCATCTCTGTGTTTCTCTGTGCTTTGTGTTTGATTATTTGAGTATCTCTGGAGAGTTCAGAGAATCTCTATTATAGTTCAATACAGAATTTTTGAACAGTGATGTGAATTAACATTTTCTGTCTGTTTCCTGCAGATGTCCAGCAGCTGTCGGTGAGTAAAGAACAGGTTCCCCCTGAGCAGTGGGAGTGGAGCCCCAGTCTGGACCAGCAGCACCCAGAGCCCCCACACATTAAAGAGGAGCAACAGGAGCTCTGGGTCAGCCAGGAGAGAGAGCAGCTTCAAGGGCTGGAGGAGGCTGATAGCACCAAGTTCCCATTCACTCCTGTCCCTGTGAAGAGTGAAGATGATGAAGAGAAACCTCAGCCCTCACAGCTTCATCAAAGACAAACTGAACAGATGGAAACAGAAGCTGATGGAGAGGACTGTGGAGGACCAGAACCAGCCAAGAACTCAGATCCAGATATAGATTTACATATAAATACTGAAGACCAGACTGGAGACTCTTCTGAACCTGAGACCGATGACAGTTATGAGTGGAAGAAGACCAGAGAAGCTCAGTCAGGCTTAAACTCTTTGGAAAATAATGGTGTTCATGCCTGTGATTCGAGGTGCAGTAGGCCTGCTTGTCAGAAACCATTTATCTGCTCTGAGTGTGGGAGAAGATTTGGTCGCAAGTCACATCTGAAGGGCCACATGATTATCCACACAGGAGAGAAACCTTTCAGCTGCTCAGTTTGTGCCAAAACATTTGGTCGCAAGACACATCTGAAGGTTCACATGCACTCTCATACAGGACAGAAACCTTACAGCTGCTCAGTTTGTAAAAAATCTTTTGCACGGAATGATTATTTGCAGTTACACATGAGAACCCACACAGGAGAGAGACCTTTCAGCTGCTCGGTTTGTAATACATCTTTTTCACAGAGTCAGGGTTTAAAGAGCCACATGATAACCCACACAGGAGAGAAAAAATTTAGCTGCTCGGTTTGTAATGCATCTTTTTCGCAGCGTTGGAGTTTAAAGGGCCACATGAGACGCCACACAGGAGAGAAACCTTTCAGCTGCAGTGTTTGTGACCAAAGATTCACTTGGCTTTATCAGCTGAGAAACCATCAGTGTGTCTGTTGTCAGTAGGCCTGCACCATTAATTGTTATAAAATCACAATCTCGACTCACCCTGTTTTTTGTTACAGGTGTTGTGACTTTTTTTGAATGACTTCTTATTTAATTTTTCGAGCTGACTGCATCACAAACACTACTACTTTCTTCTGTGAGTTTTAAACATAGACTGTATAAAATAGGTTTTAAAGTGCTCCTAAGCGCTGCAATGCTCTCCCTTCTCTTCATTAAAGCCTCTAGGTTTACAGGCTTATGATGATGGCAGTGTTTGTTTGTTGTTTATCTCATTGCTTGGTAACCGCCCATATTATGCATTTTCAGGTTCATAAATGTATTTTGAGGTTGTACCAGAATACGTTAACACGGTTTTATTTTCAAAAAACAGCATATTTTTGTTGTAATGCACATTGCTGCAGATCCTGTTTTCCCCCTGTGTGTTTAGGTCTCGATTTTAGCTACAGAGTGAGACCTCTCACTTCTGTACTATCTTTGTTGGGAGTCACAAATGCGCAGTAGCTAGGTAAGATCCCATCAGCTAGATAACTCTTTCTCCAACTTTGGTCAATACAAGGCAGGACTAGCTGGGAGACTTCTTCTAAACGAGGGCCCTCTTGTGGAATATCTGCAGAACAGGGACATGGAAGTAGTTATTTTTGAGATTATGGTGAACTAGTGTGTGTTGTAGGAGTGTTTTGCCATTGAGAACGAGCTAGCATACTAGCGCTAGCATGTGCTACGACACCTCGTCTCGGCTAGTGACGTAAGCCGTGCAGATTTTGAACAGCTCACCGCAGAGACTGAAGGCATCTCACTAAAAACATCATGGATGTTTTTTTCCAAGTTTGTATGCGTGTAGAAGCACCAGAGACACAAAATAACTCCAAATCCCAGAAAAAGTGATTTCTTTTCATAAGATGGGCGCTGTAATGATGCAATATGTAATACTGACAGCTAGTGTTTAAAAGAGTTACTGCAGGACAAATTCAAAACTTGGAGAGTCGTCTTCTCCCCAGGCTCGAAGTTCATGGAGGTCGCCAGGCTGAGACCACAGCCTCCACAACAATGTTGCTAGAAGCTTCTTCTTCTTACTTCACAGCACATCGGAGTAACGTTGGATGCTGGCTATATAGACAGTCATAAAAGCCCATGCTCACGCAGAGCGCTGTACCCAAATGACAGACACACTTTTTCGGCTTAGAATTGCCGTGACAACTGCTGCAGACAGCACTGCAGCAGTTGAAAGCATTGATGATTTGTTTCTTATTTGCAAGTGTGCTGAAGTTTTCCATGGGAAATAAAAGTATGACAACAAGGAAATGGACGGGCCGCGCTGTGAATGCCTAGGATGACCATACATCTGTATACTCAACAATTATGAAAAACTTTGAAAATGTATAGGCTACAATAAATATATTTTAATAATATTTCTCTGTTATCGAAAACTTTGGCACAATGACAAATACGGAATAACCCATGAATGAATATTGTTATTCCAACTTGAACTACCTGGTTAACAGCAGATATTCTATGGGCCATAGTGACCTCAAGACACGCACATGACCATGAAAACACATGGAGATGCTGCCACACACATTATTTAACATAGATCTTTTTTATATAGATCAGGGGTTCACAATATTTGAATTTTACAAACGTGGTAAATAAGATCAAAATCAGATACAATACTTTAAACTGACAAGAACAAAAACTTTTAGTTAAAACCACATGAATGAAAGAAATGGGCGGCTATCCTCTCCAGCAGCGGTTACATTTACGCACGGTCAAGAGAAGCTCCCCAAGGTCATAATGAGCCAATCCAGAACTTACTTCATTTGTATATTGTCTGTATTTCCCCATATCACACTCAGGATTTTTTATTGCTATCGCCGAGGATTTTATTTATCCACCTGTACAGTAAAGTTTTGGATATTATTCCTCGGTTCAATCCCCGCCTCCTGCCTCTCATGGCCACACTGCTCCCTCACGGAAGTAGATATTCCTCAGCAGTTCTCAGCGAGTCTCTCTCCGTCCCGGTAAATGGTAACAAGCAGCCCTCACAGCAACGGACGCTTTCATACCGCCAACTACCAGGACTGATGACATTAGGACAGCTGCAGTCTCCTGCTGATTCGTGTAAAGATGCGTGTGTATGAACCAGGAGTGGTTACTTTTACGCACAGTCCACGGGATTCCAGTGTCAAATCACAACAGTTGTTATCTCAGGACACTTTTCAGAAAGTGGGGTTCGGAGACCCCAGGGGTACTTGAAGGAGTTCCAGGGGTCCCCTTTAAGAAGGAGAGGATTTTTTTCTTTCAAGTGTTTACTATAATTTCAACCATATAAAAACACAAAAATATTCGGAATTAGTTTTAGGATTGAAGGTGTGGTTACAACTTCGGGTTCGAAATCGAACTGTATCCAATAAAAAGGGAACACTCATTCATGTTAAAGTCAGATTTAACTCACGATGGAAGGAGTCCGCAGAATAATCACCGGCACACTGCTGCAGACGCTGATGTCTCTCAGGGACTTCATCTCCCAGTTGTATGTACAGCTGCGCCAAGAGGAACCTGACGGACTGGTTCTTACCATTTCAAGGGCCAGAGAAAGGCTCGCTGTGATATACGTCACTAGACTGATCATGCTGATGTTCACCACCAGAGGAGAAGAGTAGCAGAGGGAACACAGCGAGGTGTGCGGCGCGGCTGGTCTGGGAGGGACTTGCTTCTCAACATGAAATTCTGTGGAGCGTCAACCACGCGATCTCAGAGCTGAAGGGGACGAACAAGAGCGCAATGCTTTCAACTGCTGCAGACAGCACCACAACAAGGAAATGCACGGGCCGTGCTGTGAATGCCTAGGATGGCCATACATCTGTATACTCAACAATTATGAAAAACTTTGAAAATGTATAGGCTACAATAAATATATTTTAATAATATTTCTCTGTTGTCATGCTTTTATTTTCTATCGAAAACTTCGGCACTATGACAAATACGAAATAACCCATGAATGAATATTGTTATTTCAACATTAACTACCTGGTTAAAAGCAGATATTCTATGGGCCATAGTGACCTCAAGACACGCACATGACCATGAAAACACACGGAGAGATGCTGCCACACACATTATTTAACATAGATCATTTCTTTTTATAGATCAGGGGTTCACAATATTTGAATTTTACAAACGTGGTAAATAAGATAAAAATAAGATACAATACTTTAAACTGACAAGAACAAAAACTTTTAGTTAAAACCACATGAATGAAAGAAATGGGCGGCTGTCCTCTCCTGCTTATTCATGCCTGTGTAACCAGCAGCGGTTACATTTACGCACGGTCAAGAGAAGCTCCCCAAGGTCATAATGAGCCATTTTGTATAATTTGTATATTGTCTGTATTTCCCCATATCACACTCAGGATTTTTTATTGCTATCGCCGAGGATTTTATTTATCCACCTGTACAGTAAAGTTTTGGATATTTTTCCTCGGTTCAATCCCCGCCTCCTGCCCTCTACGCCACACTGCTCCCTCACGGAAGTAGATATTCCTCAACAGTTCTCAGCGAGTCTCTCTCCGTCCCGGTAAATGGTAACAAGCAGCCTTCACAGCAACGGACGCTCTCATACCGCCAACTACCAGGACTGATGACATTAGGACAGCTGCAGTCTCCTGCTGATTCGTGTAAAGATGCGTGGGTATGAACCAGGAGTGGTTACTTTTTACGCACAGTCCACGGGATTCCAGTGTCAAATCACAACAGTTGTTATGTCAGGACACTTTTCAGAAAGTGGGGTTCGGGGACCCCAGGGGTCCTTGAAGGAGTTCCAGGGGTCCCCTTTAAGAAGGAGAGGATTTTTTTCTTTCAAGTGTTTACTATAATTTCAACCATATAAAAACACAAAACTATTCGGAATTAGTTTTAGGATTGAAGGTGTGGTTACAACTTCGGGTTCGAAATCGAACTGTATCCAATAAAAAGGGAACGCTCATTCATGTTAAAGTCAGATCTAACTCACGATGGAAGGAGTCCGCAGAATAATCACCGGCACACTGCTGCAGACGCTGATGTCTCTCAGGGACTTCATCTCCCAGTTGTATGTACAGCTGCGCCAAGAGGAACCTCACGGGCTGGTTCTTACCATTTCAAGGGCCAGAGAAAGGTTCGCTGTGATATACGTCACTAGACTGATCATGCTGATGTTCACCACCAGAGGAGAAGAGTAGCAGAGGGAACACAGCGAGGTGTGCGGCGCGGCTGGTCTGGGAGGGACTTGCTTCTCAACATGAAATTCTGTGGAGCGTCAACCACGCGATCTCAGAGCTGAAGGGGACGAACAAGAGCGCAATGCTTTCAACTGCTGCAGACAGCACCACAACAAGGAAATGCACGGGCCGCGCTGTGAATGCCTAGGATGACCATACATCTGTATACTCAACAATTATGAAAAACTTTGAAAATTTATAGGCTACAATAAATATATTTTAATAATATTTCTCTGTTGCCATGCTTTTATTTTCTATCGAAAACTTCGGCACTATGACAAATACGAAATAACCCATGAATGAATATTGTTATTTCAACTTGAACTACCTGGTTAACAGCAGATATTCTATGGGCCATAGTGACCTCAAGACACGCACATGACCATGAAAACACACGAAGAGATGCTGCCACACACATTATTTAACATAGATCATTTATTTTTATAGATCAGGGGTTCACAATATTTGAATTTTACAAACGTGGTAAATAAGATAAAAATAAGATACAATACTTTAAACTGACAAGAACAAAAACTTTTAGTTAAAACCACATGAATGAAAGAAATGGGCGGCTGTCCTCTCCTGCTTATTCATGCCTGTGTAACCAGCAGCGGTTACATTTACGCACGGTCAAGAGAAGCTCCCCAAGGTCATAATGAGCCATTTTGTATAATTTGTATATTGTCTGTATTTCCCCATATCACACTCAGGATTTTTTATTGCTATCGCCGAGGATTTTATTTATCCACCTGTACAGTAAAGTTTTGGATATTTTCCTCGGTTCAATCCCCGCCTCCTGCCTCTCAGTCTACGCCACACTGCTCCCTCACGGAAGTAGATATTCCTCAGCAGTTCTCAGCGAGTCTCTCTCCGTCCCGGTAAATGGTAACAAGCAGCCTTCACAGCAACGGACGCTTTCATACCGCCAACTACCAGGACTGATGACATTAGGACAGCTGCAGTCTCCTGCTGATTCGTGTAAAGATGCGTGTGTATGAACCAGGAGTGGTTACTTTTACGCACAGTCCACGGGATTCCAGTGTCAAATCACAACAGTTGTTATCTCAGGACACTTTTCAGAAAGTGGGGTTCGGAGACCCCAGGGGTCCTTGAAGGAGTTCCAGGGAGTTCCCTTTAAGAAGGAGAGGATTTTTTTCTTTCAAGTGTTTACTATAATTTCAACCATATAAAAACACAAAAATATTCGGAATTAGTTTTAGGATTGAAGGTGTGGTTACAACTTCGGGTTCGAAATCGAACTGTATCCAATAAAAATGGGGACGCTCATTCATGTTAAAGTCAGATCTAACTCACGATGGAAGGAGTCCGCAGAATAATCACCGGCACACTGCTGCAGACGCTGACGTCTCTCAGGGACTTCATCTCCCAGTTATATGTAGAGCTGCGCCAAGAGGAACCTCACGGACTGGTTCTTACCATTTCAAGGGCCAGAGAAAGGTTCGCTGTGATATACGTCACTAGACTGATCATGCTGATGTTCACCACCAGAGGAGAAGAGTAGAGAGTGAACACAACGAGGTGTGCGGCGCGGCTGGTCTGGGAGGGACTTGCATCTCATCATGAAGATCTGATGAGTGTTGACCACGCGATCTCAGAGCTGAAGGGGACGAACAAGAGCGCAATGCTTTCAACTGCTGCAGACAGCACCACAACAAGGAAATGCACGGGCCGCGCTGTGAATGCCTAGGATGACCATACATCTGTATACTCAACAATTATGAAAAACTTTGAAAATGCTACAATAAATATATTTTAATAATATTTCTCTGTTGTCATGCTTTTATTTTCTATCGAAAACTTCGGCACAATGACAAATAAATACGAAATACGAAATAACCCATGAATGAATATTGTTATTTCAACTTGAACTACTTGGTTAAAAGCAGATATTCTATGGGCCATAGTGACCTCAAGACACGCACATGACCATGAAAACACACGAAGAGATGCTGCCACACACATTATTTAACATAGATCATTTCTTTTTATAGACCAGGGGTTCACAATATTTGAATTTTACAAACGTGGTAAATAAGATCAAAATAAGATACAATACTTTAAACTGACAAGAACAAAAACTTTTAGTTAAAACCACATGAATGAAAGAAATGGGCGGCTGTCCTCTCCAGCGGTTACTTTTACGCACGGTCAAGAGAAGCTCCCCAAGGTCATAATGAGCCAATCCAGAACTTATTTCATTTGTATATTGTCTGTATTTCCCCATATCACACTCAGGATGTGTATTGCTATCGCCGAGGATTTTATTTATCCACCTGTACAGTAAAGTTTTGGATATTATTCCTCGGTTCAATCCCCGCCTCCTGCCTCTCAGTCTACGCCACACTGCTCCCTCACGGAAGTAGATATTCCTCAACAGTTCTCAGCGAGTCTCTCTCCGTCCCGGTAAATGGTAACAAGCAGCCTTCACAGCAACGACTCTCATACCGCCAACTACCAGGACTGATGACATTAGGACAGCTGCAGTCTCCTGCTGATTCGTGTAAAGATGCGTGTGTATGAACCAGGAGTGGTTACTTTTACGCACAGTCCACGGGATTCCAGTGTCAAATCACAACAGTTGTTATGTCAGGACACTTTTCAGAGAGTGCGGTTCGGGGACCCCAGGGGTCCTTGAAGGAGTTCCAGGGGTCCCCTTTAAGAAGGAGATGGAAGTGTTTACTATAATTTCAACCATATAAAAACACAAAAATATTCGGAATTAGTTTTCGGATTGAAGGTGTGGTTACAACTTTGGGTTCGAAATCGAACTGTATCCAATAAAAAGGGAACGCTCATTCATGTTAAAGTCAGATCTAACTCACGAAGGAAGGAGTCCGCAGAATAATCACCGGCACACTGCTGCAGACGCTGATGTCTCTCAGGGACTTCATCTCCCAGTTGTATGTACAGCTGCGCCACGAGGAACCTCACGGGCTGGTTCTTACCATTTCAAGAGCCAGAGAAAGGCTCGCTGTGATATACGTCACTAGACTGATCATGCTGATGTTCACCACCAGAGGAGAAGAGTAGCAGAGGAAGAGGTGTGCGGCGCGGCTGGTCTGGGAGGGACTTGCTTCTCATCATGAAGATCTGATGAGTGTTGACCACGCGATCTCAGAGCTGAAGGGGACGAACAACAGCGCAATGCTTTCAACTGCTGCAGACAGCACCACAACAAGGAAATGCACGGGCCGCGCTGTGAATGCCTAGGATGACCATACATCTGTATACTCAACAATTATGAAAAACTTTGAAAATGTATAGGCTACAATAAATATATTTTAATAATATTTCTCTGTTGTCATGCTTTTATTTTACTATCGAAAACTTCGGCACAATGACAAATAATATCCCATGAATGAATATTGTTATTTCAACTTGAACTACCTGGTTAAAAGCAGATATTCTATGGGCCTGCACATTAAACGTATAGTAATAGGAGTTTACTGATTCGGGAAGGTTCAGCAGCGTAGTGTGGTGAGATGTGGTGAAATGCTATGAAAATCCCAAGAAATGTTTAAGCTGCAACCATCATTAAAGGGTAATTTCGCAGTTTGCTTCCTGTGATATTAGGATGGCTCTTTGGTCTGATGGACGACTAGAAAACAAACTGAACTGTATGGTTTGCTAAAACATTATTTAGTCATCGCTTGTGATAACATCCGTTCATGTTGGCTTACAGAACAAATATTATTTTTTTTAATGTTGATAAATTAAGCTTTTATTCTAAAAAACAATCTGAAAAAGATACATTTTGTCTAAATGATTGTGTGTTTGTTTGGTCACACTGAGAAAAGAAACACATTCAATCCAGTTTTACCTGATTCTCTGCTCTGCTCCCAGACGCGAAAATATCTAGTTATCACATAAAAAGGACATAGCATTAAAACTATTGTAATTGCTGTGCTTGTGGTGTGGATCAGAACAGTATCTGAACTGGGACCTGATGCAGGCTGTCTGTAACCGCTTTGTGTTATTATTTTAAATATACAGCAATGGGGTGCTTGTATGTGTAACCATCTCCAATCTAAAAGCCCGCTGTTGGAGGAAAACTGACCTTGTAATCAAGAGTGATAAATATTTACTAAACAGTAGAAACAGTCTGGATCCCTACAATATATGCATTTTTTTTATTTATGTGCATGTTTTGGTTCAGGAAGATGCTACTTGAAATGCCTGTTGAGTTTTGTGTCCGTTGTATAATAAATATAGCTGTAGCCTCTGTTCATAAATATCTGAGTAGAGTGTAACTGGCATTAGTTTGTAAAGAGTGGTTTGTAGCACCTATTGTTTTCATTGTGGTATTTACCCATCTGGTGCAAGCCAACTGTTTTTCACTCTTTGCATTTATCTTTGTCATGGGTCTCTTCCTCAGCAATGTATACTTTTCATCACTCTCCCAAAGGTACAGGTCTTCCTGATCCTATTTGGGGCTAAGAACGCCTGGTTCCAGCTTGGTGCTGCTGCTGCGGCCCCAGCAGCTGGCTGTGATCCTCATGCTGCGCTGTGCTGCTCCCTGGCTGTGGCTGTGAGCGCACTCCAGCCGATCCCGCTCCAGCCTCTCGCCGTCTGATTGGCTCTGTGTGCGTTCTGGCCTGTTGTGGATGCTGCCTGTTGGGGAGCTGGGGGTCGGTTGGGAGGAGATGGTGCGCAGCAGCTGGTGGTTCCTCTTCCTTAGGAAGTCGCTGTTTGCACCCAAGCCGAAGCTGCCTTTACGTAGCACCATGCGTGCACTGCTGGACTTAGCTGGCCGAGAACGGTGGCTGTCCTCCAGCTGGGACAAATGAGCCGCATATCCCTCTGTGATGAACTGTTGAGAGGATCAGAGAAGAGACATTATGTCAACTATGAAGAATCCGAGAGTTTTGATTCAGTTAACTGATATTTATTCATTCAGTTAAATGAGGTATTGGTTGTAATAGTGGCAGTATTAGGAAATAATTTTGGTATTTACTTTAGTATCCTTGTAATATGTGAATTCAATATTAATTTGAAAAGCAAGATAAATGAAATAAATAATCAAATAGTACCTGGCACTGCATCTTCTTGGAGGGTCTCCCGACGATGTATATTTGGGAGGGAGGGATGCCGACGGAGGTGTAGACTGAGATGTCCTTGGTGGATCCGTAGCCAGCGAAAATCTTCATGTTCACCTGGGATCAGCCAAATGAACAAGAGAACTGTTTGGCACCCTGTATTTTTTGCGATTGAGATAATATTTCTCTTATAGTTGTACAATGTCATCATTGTTTTTGTTTTCACCTCTAGTATATTCCTTATTCATTCCACAAAGATCAACACTACACATGAACACACTATGGTACTGCACATAGACCCCCCCCCCTCAATCCCCCCTTTCTCCCAGTCTGACCTCTGTCAGGGACTTGAGGAAGTTGGCCTTGTGTCTGAGCGGGTCGTGGACCAGGCCATCACAGAAGGAGACAATGCCATGAGGGAAGTTGTGCTGAGACAACCAAGCCACTACCCCCTGCTTCTGCATGTCTGGTCGTCCTGCCACATAGATGATCATATAGCCTAAATCTTGCCAGTGCCTGCAATGAGGAGGAACAAGATAACAGAATTGAGACATAAATAACAATGCAAAATGTGCTTCAGTTTGAAAGAGACTCAAACCCAAGAAACAGGAGAAGAAGAGCAGCTAGGTACCTGACAACATCTACAGCTCCTGCCCGCACTTTGGGATCACTGCCCATGATTGACACACTGGCAGCAAATGACCCGTCAATGCTGAATACAACAAACTCTGTGCCACGTGGAACAGCTGTCAGGTAGCTGTCTGCACATGTGTGGTCACCCCTGAGGAATGAAAAGAACAACAGAAAGTAAGGAAATGGAGAAATACCAAGTAAATGTTTTATCTCAACAATCCACTTGAGGACACTGAAACGCAAGAATAAAACTGAGCTAAAAACAAATATAAACCAGGCTTCTTGATAAAATGCCTGAAAAATAGCCTGCATAATTCAGTAAACTGTGATATGCCATCAGGGTTTGGGAATAGGCCTTTTTATGCTGTATATAAAACAATTAAAGATGTTAGAAACCTTATTAGGAACACAGAACATATGCAAACATGAACACAGGACAGGGGAAAAAAAACACACTGCAAAACATTAGCACAATATTGCTAATGCCATACCCCTGTCTGGAGGGTTAGGGTTAGACATTCTCCCTCACTACCCTCTTTCAAAACCCCACTCAAAACCCACCTATTTAAATCCGCTTTGAATCAGTGATTTATTCTCCAAATGGTCTTCTGAAATGGTCAAACTAATCTCACCTGACAACCATTTTGACTGGGTAGACTCCAATGCCCAGACGTTTTTTTCTGGGATGGCAAATGACACACGGCCACTACTGTTAGTCACTTCTGTGTTGAAGTACACCCATTCTCCTGATGGGGGCTGGGTCATGATGTGGAGATGAACCTGTACAGGATTACAATACCATGAGCACAAAGGTGACACAGACATTACTGTGCTGTTGTGGTGGCGAAAGAGATCACCTTCTCCCCGGCCAAGGTGACCATGTCCAGAGGGCCGTACATAAATCGACCTGTTATGACCTGCTGGGAATCTTCTGTGAACACTGCGTCATTAATGCGGTGGTTGGCAGTCACGTTCTGTCAAAGGAGTGAAAGAAAGATACATACTGAAATGTAATTTTGTCCATGGGATTTAACAAAAAACAAGTTGGTGATGTTGACTTGTCACACATTGTTAACACATTTTCACTTATTTGGCATTTTTCCTTCATTTAATGAGATGTGATGGATGAGAAAAGAGGTCAGAGACAAGTAAGGAATTCAGGGTTTTGTGTCCCCTGACACTTAACTCTGACACCCTGATGCCTACCCTTATCTTCACAAGGGTCCTCTTGCGGAGCCACTTCTCTCGAGGTTTAGAGGGAGTGAATTCAGTCACTTCTTTGCCATCGAGCTCCAGGATGCTAGAGTTTTCATGCCTCATGACCTACAGGAGAAATTTCAATGACTCATCCTCAGTAACTCTGAAAAGGACTAACAGCCTGCTGGTCACTTATGAACAGGCCATAAGTGATATTATTATTCTTCTTATTATTATTATAACATAAGAATTATTAGTATTCTTATGTTGACTCACCTGTCTCAGGAGAAACGATACAACATCAGTGGACTCCCAGTATGATGCGTGGAACAGGTGCGGTAAAGCCACTGTGGGGAAAGCGGTGAGAGCAACGGGGCAGTACAGGGCAAAATCCAGCCGCTTTGTGCCCCACCAACGTGCTGCAACTGCGTTGGGAATGTAGTGAATGGCACGTATCTCAGCAGCTCTTCAGCTAAAAGAAAGAAATCGGAAGAAGGAAGTTAAGGAATTAGTTAACAGGAAAATCTTATGCAGGAGGAAGAAAAAGAAAGTTAGAGACACGTGATTATATGAGCAACTGAAGAAGTTATTCATGTTAGTATGAATATGAAAAAAGATGATGGATTTGGAAAGTTTTATTCTTCATCAATGTAAATGATTGCCTCATGTCCTTAGGTTATGAATTCAATCTTTTTTCTTAAGATTATTTTTGGGCATTTTAGGCCTTTATTTTATAGGAAAGCTGACAACATAAAAAGGGGAAGAGAGGAGTCAGGGCATGATATGAGGTCAGAACTGAGCCCGCGGCTGCTGCGGTAAGTACTGAGCCAATGTACGTGGGTCGTGATGTCAACCAGGTGAGCTACCCAGGCGCCCACTTATGAATTAAATTTTGAAAGAATACAAGGGGAGGAAAAAGAAGCTTTCTAGAAGAGCAGCGTTGAGTGTTTGGACTTTGACATAGTATAGTACAGCGCACAGAAAAGAACTGTAGCCTCATGTTGATTTTAGAAGTCCCCTTTCTCAGAATAATACCTTGGTCCACTTCAGCCTGGGAGTCCAGTGAGACCAGCTCAGATATAGCACACTCCAGCCCAGGTGACAGGCAGTTCTCGTGCTGGCCAGTGGGACCTAGACGGGCACTAGTCTCTGCCGCATCGTCCAGCTCTGCTACTAGATCTGCATCAGGACATCCTGCGGCCTTGCCAGCCTTTGTTTTCTTACGGGACTTATGAGGACTTTTCAGGAAGAATTTGTTTTGTGATGAAAGGGCGAGTTGGGACAAAAGGCTGAACTTTTTGAATTGGTTAATTTGGCATGATTTGACTATGGGGAGAAAAGAAAGAGAAATAAAAAAAATCACATGAAAAATGAATGCATGTTGGTATGTGACAGTTTATGACAGTTTAAACAGTTTGAAGAGTGATGTTGAGTGATGTTGTTGATGAGTCCGGTGTTAGTAAGCTGTCGTAAACAGAACTGTGAACGTCAAAGCTGGAAAATAATTGTTAGTACAGTAACAGTTAGTTAGTAGGGCAGGGTAATGCTGTTGAACATATTATGATGCTCTGTTATCGCATGAACAAATCTGTTATAATTAGTTAATGTGCACCTCCAGGGCGGTACTGTGTGTTTGCAGAACAATAATGTCAGGTACAAATAAAAGCTCTGGTAACAAAAGTGAAATAGTGAATGACAGGGGGACTTTGGAGGACAATCTCACATAAAACAATAGAATACTAGTCATCTCCGCAAACACCGCACTAGGGAGTGGACAATACAGGAATGGATGACAGGTGCAAGTGTCCACATGCACTGCAACATTAGAGAAATGCAGCACTCCTTCATTGCATTTACATTTAGACAGTGGAGAAGAATAAGACAGACAGTGAAAAGTGGCACTAAACTGGCTCTTTTTTTAGGACTCTTCTTGCTCATATTGGGACTTTGAATTTTAACATGACGGAGAAAAACTCTCTGCATGACAGTCTGGTCACAATGCAGGTGTTAAGTTTGGCTAAGTAGAAGAGTAAGCTATCTGGCTGACTAGATTTCTCCAGCTGGAAAGCAGGGTGTATGTAGAGTCAGAGTAGTGGGGTTGAGAGAGAGAGCGAGAGAGAGAGAGAGAAAGTCAGCGTCGGAGCAGTCGGAAAAACAAGATAGAAATATAGAGAAGATTTAGACTGAAAGAAAAAGAAAAAGGGAGAATAAGTAGACCAGTGTTGTGTTTGTGTGAGTGGGAAGGAAGAGAGGCTTTTTGGTGTTGAGAACACTAACTGTTGGCTATGTTGGAGGCAGTGTGACTGTCTGCCATTCCTGAGACCTGGCTGGCAATGCTGACTTCACTGGCCCTCCGCTGGCCCCGGGAGAGGGGGCCCGCTACGGGGGATGAGGGGTACGAACTGTCCATGAAGACACCACCATGAGACTGAACAACATCTGCTACTGAGCCGAAACAAGGAGATCTCATTAGACAGAGACACAAGTAAGGGGAACTCATAGTGATGAGGGGGAGGGAGATGTGGGTTAGGGTGGCAGCAGAGAAATGTGACTGCAGGCCCCATAGTTTCAGAGGACATGTGAAACCATACAGTGCCGCATGGTGGCCAAGGTCAGATTTCTGCAACCGACTAAGGGAAATACGGGCGTATGAGTACATATAACACTTAAAATCACAAATGTGCACACGTGTTACAGTCACACCCATGTGTTAGTATCTCTTAAGAAGATAATTATGAAATAGTGCTGAAGAATTTGTTTTTAAATCAGATAACCTCTGACTCTTATCCCAAAAATAGGTAACAGTATATTCAGTATGCACAGGTAGAGCTCCACTTTACAGTGCACTGTGCAAACACATCACAAAATCCCAAGCAGCGCAGTCTTCATATCAAAACGTCTCTGAAATGTGGATGATAGTAGAAATGATATTGATATTATGGATTATGGAGTGATGCAGACACACAGAGACCCGGCTTAATAAACCACAGCACAAACACAAATGGTTGCGTCCCCGAAAAACATAGATGGTGGCATAAATATGTGATGGCAACATAACAAAATGTAACGCCACATGAGATGCTAATCATATTTTCCAAAGTATGTCCATGGCAAGTTGTAACAATTTCTAACTAGATATGAGGCCAAGAACTCAACAAGGAAATTAAATATCATATACAAAGTAATTTAGATAAAAGACTAGATATTGCAAGAAAGGGTGTATGCAGTACTGTAAATACAGTATAATAATCAGTGTATCTGATTTATCAGAAACATGAATACAGCTCTTGACTCTTGAAACAACAGCAATGGGAATACTCAGAAAGGCGATGATGGATATAAATCTGAGCATCTTGGATGTGACAGCAAGAAGGTTGTAACAAACAGAAATAAGAGATACAGTGAATGGGGGTGAAGGCAGACGCAGGTGAATGGGAGAGGCTACACACACTCCATAGTGGCGGGTGTGGCTTTGAGGGAGCCCTCCGCCCAGTTTAGCACAGGTACAGGGATGCAGGTCTCACTGATGGTATCCTGACAGCGAAGGGACAACGGAGGCCCGCTGTCAAGTAGCAGCTGAGCTTTGCTCTGGACTGTCTCCACTACAGAGGGAGGTGGAGGGGCAGAGGTAAGGGGAGGGGTTGGAGGTAGAGAGCCACACATGCAGATATGGGGACAGGAGGCCGAGAGAGAAAGAGGAAAAGAAGACAAGAGGACAAAAGTAAACAGTAAGATGCATCCACAGACATTATTTAACATAGATATTTTTTTTTTTATAGATCAGGGGTTCACAATATTTGAATTTTACAAACGTGGTAAATGAGATCAAAATCAGATACAATACTTTAAACTGACAAAAACAAAAACTTTTAGTTAAAACCACATGAATGAAAGAAATGGGCGGCTGTCCTCTCCAGCGGTTACATTTACGCACGGTCAAGAGAAGCTCCCCAAGGTCATAATGAGCCAATCCACAACTTACTTAATTTGTATATTGTCTGTATGTTTGGGGGGACCCCAGGGGTCCTTGAAGGAGTTCCAGGGGTCCCCTTTAAGAAGGAGAGTATTTTTTTCTTTCAAGTGTTTACTATAATTTCAACTATAAAAACACAAAAATATTCGTAATTAGTTTTAGGATTGAAGGTGTGGTTACAACTTCGGGTTCGAAATCGAAATGTAAAAGAAAACGCTCATTCTCAAGTGCGGGTGCGGATGCGGGTGCGGGGGCTACAACTTCGGGTTCGAAATCGAACTGTATCCAATAAAAAGGAAACGCTCATTCATGATAAAGTCAGATCTAACTCACGATGGAAGGAGTCCGCAGAATAATCACCGGCACACTGCTGCAGACGCTGATGTCTCTCAGGGACTTCATCTCCCAGTTATATGTACAGCTGCGCCACGAGGAACCTGACGGACTGGTTCTTACCATTTCAAGGGCCAGAGAAAGGCTCGCTGTGATATACGTCACTAGACTGATCATGCTGATGTTCACCACCAGAGGAGAAGAGTAGCAGAGGAAGAGGTGTGCGGCGCGGCTGGTCTGGGAGGGACTTGCTTCTCAACATGAAGATCTGATGAGTGTTGACCACGCGATCTCAGAGCTGAAGGGGACGAACAAGAGCGCAATGCTTTCAACTGCTGCAGACAGCACCACAACAAGGAAAGGCACGGGCCGCTGTGAATGCCTAGGATGACCATACATCTGTATACTCAACAATTATGAAAAACTTTGAAAATGCTACAATAAATATATTTTAATAATATTTCTCTGTTGTCATGCTTTTATTTTCTATCGAAAACTTCGGCACAATGACAAATAAATACGAAATACGAAATAACCCATGAATGAATATTGTTATTTCAACTTGAACTACCTGGTTAAAAGCAGATATTCTATGGGCCATAGTGACCTCAAGACACGCACATGACCATGAAAACACACGGAGAGATGCAGCCACACACATTATTTAACATAGATCTTTTTTTTATAGATCAGGGGTTCACAATATTTGAATTTAACAAACATGGTAAATAAGATCAAAATAAGATACAATACTTTAAACTGACAAGAACAAAAACTTTTAGTTAAAACCACATGAATGAAAGAAATGGGCGGCTATCCTCTCCAGCGGTTACTTTTACGCACGGTCAAGAGAAGCTCCCCAAGGTCATAATGAGCCAATCCAGAACTTATTTCATTTGTATATTGTCTGTATTTCCCCATATCACACTCAGGATGTGTATTGCTATCGCCGAGGATTTTATTTATCCACCTGTACAGTAAAGTTTTGGATATTATTCCTCGGTTCAATCCCCGCCTCCTGCCTCTCAGTCTACGCCACACTGCTCCCTCACGGAAGTAGATATTCCTCAGCAGTTCTCAGCGAGTCTCTCTCCGTCCCGGTAAATGGTAACAAGCAGCCTTCACAGCAACGGACGCTTTCATACCGCCAACTACCAGGACTGATGACATTAGGACAGCTGCAGTCTCCTGCTGATTCGTGTAAAGATGCGTGTGTATGAACCAGGAGTGGTTACTTTTACGCACAGTCCACGGGATTCCAGGGTCAAATCACAACAGTTGTTATCTCAGGACACTTTTCAGAGAGTGCGGTTCGGGGACCCCAGGGGTCCTTGAAGGAGTTCGAGGGGTCCCCTTTAAGAAGGAGAGGATTTTTAAAAGTGTTTACTATAATTTCAACCATATAAAAACACAAAAATATTCGGAATTAGTTTTCGGATTGAAGGTGTGGTTACAACTTTGGGTTCGAAATCGAACTGTATCCAATAAAATGGGGACGCTCATTCATGTTAAAATCAGATCTAACTCACGATGGAAGGAGTCCGCAGAATAATCACCGGCACACTGCTGCAGACGCTGACGTCTCTCAGGGACTTCATCTCCCAGTTATATGTAGAGCTGCGCCACGAGGAACCTGACGGACTGGTTCTTACCATTTCAAGGGCCAGAGAAAGGCTCGCTGTGATATACGTCACTAGACTGATCATGCTGATGTTCACCACCAGAGGAGAAGAGTAGCAGAGGGAACACAGCGAGGTGTGCGGCGCGGCTGGTGTGGGAGGGACTTGCTTCTCAACATGAAGATCTGATGAGTGTTGACCACGCGATCTCAGAGCTGAAGGGGACGAACAAGAGCGCAATGCTTTCAACTGCTGCAGACAGCACCACAACAAGGAAAGGCACGGGCCGCTGTGAATGCCTAGGATGACCATACATCTGTATACTCAACAATTATGAAAAACTTTGAAAATGCTACAATAAATATATTTTAATAATATTTCTCTGTTGTCATGCTTTTATTTTCTATCGAAAACTTCGGCACAATGACAAATAAATACGAAATACGAAATAACCCATGAATGAATATTGCTATTTCAACTTGAACTACCTGGTTAAAAGCAGATATTCTATGGGCCATAGTGACCTCAAGACACGCACATGACCATGAAAACACACGGAGAGATGCAGCCACACACATTATTTAACATAGATCTTTTTTTTATAGATCAGGGGTTCACAATATTTGAATTTAACAAACATGGTAAATAAGATCAAAATAAGATACAATACTTTAAACTGACAAGAACAAAAACTTTTAGTTAAAACCACATGAATGAAAGAAATGGGCGGCTATCCTCTCCAGCGGTTACTTTTACGCACGGTCAAGAGAAGCTCCCCAAGGTCATAATGAGCCAATCCAGAACTTATTTCATTTGTATATTGTCTGTATTTCCCCATATCACACTCAGGATGTGTATTGCTATCGCCGAGGATTTTATTTATCCACCTGTACAGTAAAGTTTTGGATATTATTCCTCGGTTCAATCCCCGCCTCCTGCCTCTCAGTCTACGCCACACTGCTCCCTCACGGAAGTAGATATTCCTCAGCAGTTCTCAGCGAGTCTCTCTCCGTCCCGGTAAATGGTAACAAGCAGCCTTCACAGCAACGGACGCTTTCATACCGCCAACTACCAGGACTGATGACATTAGGACAGCTGCAGTCTCCTGCTGATTCGTTGAAAGATGCGTGTGTATGAACCAGGAGTGGTTACTTTTACGCACAGTCCACGGGATTCCAGGGTCAAATCACAACAGTTGTTATCTCAGGACACTTTTCAGAGAGTGCGGTTCGGGGACCCCAGGGGTCCTTGAAGGAGTTCGAGGGGTCCCCTTTAAGAAGGAGAGGATTTTTAAAAGTGTTTACTATAATTTCAACCATATAAAAACACAAAAATATTCGGAATTAGTTTTCGGATTGAAGGTGTGGTTACAACTTTGGGTTCGAAATCGAACTGTATCCAATAAAATGGGGACGCTCATTCATGTTAAAATCAGATCTAACTCACGATGGAAGGAGTCCGCAGAATAATCACCGGCACACTGCTGCAGACGCTGACGTCTCTCAGGGACTTCATCTCCCAGTTATATGTAGAGCTGCGCCACGAGGAACCTCACGGACTGGTTCTTACCATTTCAAGGGCCAGAGAAAGGCTCGCTGTGATATACGTCACTAGACTGATCATGCTGATGTTCACCACCAGAGGAGAAGAGTAGCAGAGGGAACACAGCGAGGTGTGCGGCGCGGCTGGTCTGGGAGGGACTTGCTTCTCAACATGAAATTCTGTGGAGCGTCAACCACGCGATCTCAGAGCTGAAGGGGACGAACAAGAGCGCAATGCTTTCAACTGCTGCAGACAGCACCACAACAAGGAAATGCACGGGCCGCGCTGTGAATGCCTAGGATGACCATACATCTGTATACTCAACAATTATGAAAAACTTTGAAAATGTATAGGCTACAATAAATATATTTTAATAATATTTCTATGTTGTCATGCTTTTATTTTCTATCTAAAACTTCGGCACAATGACAAATAATATCCCATGAATGAATATTGTTATTCCAACTTGAACTACCTGGTTAAAAGCAGATATTCTATGGGCCATAGTGACCTCAAGACACGCACATGACCATGAAAACACACGGAGAGATGCAGCCACACACATTATTTAACATAGATCATTTATTTTTATAGATCAGGGGTTCACAATAATTGAATTTTACAAACATGGTAAATAAGATCAAATAAGATACAATACTTTAAACTGACAAGAACAAAAACTTTTAGTTAAAACCACATGAATGAAAGAAATGGGCGGCTGTCCTCTCCTGCTTATTCATGCCTGTGTAACCAGCAGCGGTTACATTTACGCACGGTCAAGAGAAGCTCCCCAAGGTCATAATGAGCCAATCCAGAACTTACTTCATTTGTATATTGTCTGTATTTCCCCATATCACACTCAGGATGTTTTATTGCTATCGCCGAGGATTTTATTTATCCACCTGTACAGTAAAGTTTTGGATATTATTCCTCGGTTCAATCCCCGCCTCCTGCCTCTCAGTCTACGCCACACTGCTCCCTCACGGAAGTAGATATTCCTCAGCAGTTCTCAGCGAGTCTCTCTCCGTCCCGGTAAATGGTAACAAGCAGCCCTCACAGCAACGGACTCTTTCATACCGCCAACTACCAGGACTGATGACATTAGGACAGCTGCAGTCTCCTGCTGATTCGTGTAAAGATGCGTGTGTATGAACCAGGAGTGGTTACTTTTACGCACAGTCCACGGGATTCCAGGGTCAAATCACAACAGTTGTTATCTCAGGACACTTTTCAGAAAGTGGGGTTCGGAGACCCCAGGGGTCCTTGAAGGAGTTCCAGGGGTCCCCTTTAAGAAGGAGAGGATTTTTTTTCTTTCAAGTGTTTACTATAATTTCAACCATATAAAAACACAAAAATATTCGGAATTAGTTTTCGGATTGAAGGTGTGGTTACAACTTCGGGTTCGAAATCGAAATGTAAAAGAAAACGCTCATTCTCAGGTGCGGGTGCGGGTGCGGATGCGGGGGCTAAAACTTCGGGTTCGAAATCGAACTGTATCCAATAAAAAGGAAACGCTCATTCATGTTAAAGTCACATCTAACTCACGAAGGAAGGAGTCCGCAGAATAATCACCGGCACACTGCTGGAGACGCTGATGTCTCTCAGGGACTTCATCTCCCAGTTATATGTAGAGCTGCGCCACGAGGAACCTGACGGACTGGTTCTTACCATTTCAAGGGCCAGAGAAAGGCTCGCTATGATATACGTCACTAGACTGATCATGCTGATGTTCACCACCAGAGGAGAAGAGTAGCAGAGGGAACACAGCGAGGTGTGCGGCGCGGCTGGTCTGGGAGGGACTTGCTTCTCATCATGAAGATCTGATGAGTGTTGACCACGCGATCTCAGAGCTGAAGGGGACGAACAAGAGCGCAATGCTTTCAACTGCTGCAGACAGCACCACAACAAGGAAAGGCACGGGCCGCGCTGTGATGACCATACATCTGTATACTCAACAATTGTGAAAAACTTTGAAAATGCTACAATAAATATATTTTAATAATATTTCTCTGTTGTCATGCTTTTATTTTCTATCGAAAACTTCGGCACAATGACAAATATGAAATAACCCATGAATGAATATTGTTATTCCAACTTGAACTACCTGGTTAAAAGCAGATATTCTATGGGCCATAGTGACCTCAAGACACGCACATGACCATGAAAACACACGGAGAGATGCAGCCACACACATTATTTAACATAGATCATTTCTTTTTATAGACCAGGGGTTCACAATATTTGAATTTTACAAACGTGGTAAATAAGATCAAAATAAGATACAATACTTTAAACTGACAAGAACAAAAACTTTTAGTTAAAACCACATGAATGAAAGAAATGGGCGGCTGTCCTCTCCAGCGGTTACATTTACGCACGGTCAAGAGAAGCTCCCCAAGGTCATAATGAGCCAATCCAGAATTTACTTAATTTGTATATTGTCTGTATTTCCCCATATCACACTCAGGATGTTTTATTGCTATCGCCGAGGATTTTATTTATCCACCTGTACAGTAAAGTTTTGGATATTATTCCTCGGTTCAATCCCCGCCTCCTGCCTCTCAGTCTACGCCACACTGCTCCCTCACGGAAGTAGATATTCCTCAGCAGTTCTCAGCGAGTCTCTCTCCGTCCCGGTAAATGGTAACAAGCAGCCTTCACAGCAACGGACGCTTTCATACCGCCAACTACCAGGACTGATGACATTAGGACAGCTGCAGTCTCCTGCTGATTCGTGTAAAGATGCGTGTGTATGAACCAGGAGTGGTTACTTTTACGCACAGTCCACGGGATTCCAGGGTCAAATCACAACAGTTGTTATCTCAGGACACTTTTCAGAGAGTGCGGTTCGGGGACCCCAGGGGTCCTTGAAGGAGTTCCAGGGGTCCCCTTTAAGAAGGAGATGGAAGTGTTTACTATAATTTCAACCATATAAAAACACAAAAATATTCGGAATTAGTTTTCGGATTGAAGGTGTGGTTACAACTTTGGGTTCGAAATCGAACTGTATCCAATAAAAAGGGAACGCTCATTCATGTTAAAGTCAGATCTAACTCACGATGGAAGGAGTCCGCAGAATAATCACCGGCACACTGCTGCAGACGCTGACGTCTCTCAGGGACTTCATCTCCCAGTTATATGTACAGCTGCGCCACGAGGAACCTGACGGACTGGTTCTTACCATTTCAAGGGCCAGAGAAAGGCTCGCTGTGATATACGTCACTAGACTGATCATGCTGATGTTCACCACCAGAGGAGAAGAGTAGCAGAGGGAACACAGCGAGGTGTGCGGCGCGGCTGGTCTGGGAGGGACTTGCTTCTCAACATGAAATTCTGTGGAGCGTCAACCACGCGATCTCAGAGCTGAAGGGGACGAACAAGAGCGCAATGCTTTCAACTGCTGCAGACAGCACCACAACAAGGAAATGCACGGGCCGCTGTGAATGCCTAGGATGACCATACATCTGTATACTCAACAATTATGAAAAACTTTGAAAATGTATAGGCTACAATAAATATATTTTAATAATATTTCTATGTTGTCATGCTTTTATTTTCTATCTAAAACTTCGGCACAATGACAAATAATATCCCATGAATGAATATTGTTATTCCAACTTGAACTACCTGGTTAAAAGCAGATATTCTATGGGCCATAGTGACCTCAAGACACGCACATGACCATGAAAACACACGGAGAGATGCAGCCACACACATTATTTAACATAGATCATTTATTTTTATAGATCAGGGGTTCACAATATTTGAATTTTACAAACATGGTAAATAAGATCAAATAAGATACAATACTTTAAACTGACAAGAACAAAAACATTTAGTTAAAAACCACATGAATGAAAGAATTGTGCGGCTGTCCCCCCTGCTGATACATCCTACCCGAGCTTACTGATACTATAAAAGACAGCTAGACTGGGTTGACTGACTAACCTTTTTTCAACTCCACCAGTTTGAACTAGGATATTTGCTGCAACGGCTGTTATCTTCCCACACTAAGATTTTATTTGGAACGTGTTTCCAAACTGTTTGTCACAATTCGAAGTGCAGCAAACTATGGACCGAAACACAGGACGCTTGACTGCTACACTACAGCAGTGGCTGCTGTCTGTCCTTCATTTCGTCTCTCGGTTTCACGTTCAGCTGGGCTATGAGCTCCCTCAGAAACTGGTTGTCGTCATTTACTTCGACAGATAGCGACTTTCTGTGATATCCACGCCGGTGGTGATAGCCAACGTCTTCGGAGCAGAGTAGCGGAGTGATCACAGCGACTCTCTCAGGGACTCTCTCAGAGTCTTACAGGGATCTCTCATCACATGAACAGCTCTGGAATAGGGATGGAGAATGATGAATAAATAACAAATAATAAGTGAGATATGAGAATGAGAATGATGAACAGATACTAAACAAGTGGAATAATAAGTGGAACCAGTAAACAGGTGCTGTAGAGACAGTGTTACTGGGTTATTGACCAGAACTGAACCTGACACTGTGAGTCAGAAGTCAGCTGTTAATCAGAGAGATGGCTTGTGGGTAGAAACTGTTCCTGAGTCTGTTGGTTTGGGCGTACAGTGCTGTGTAGCGCCTACCAGAGAGGAGAAGCTGGAACAGGTTGTGTCCGGGGTGAGATGGGTCTGCAGTGATGGTTCGTGCCCGTTTCCTGACTCTAGAAGAGTATAAGTTATGAACGGAGGGCAGGTTGGCACCGATGATCTTTTCTGCTGTCCTAACTGTCCATTGTGCTCCTGTCCTTTTGGTTGCAGATCCAAACCGGACAGTGATGCACGTGCAGAGGACAGACTGGACAGACTGTGTAGAAGTGGACCAGCAGCTCCTTAGGCAGGTTGAGCTTCCTGAGCTGGCGCAGGAAGTACATCCTCTGCTGGGCCTTTTTGATGATGGTGTCAGTGTTGGGCTCCCACTTCAGGTCCTGGGATATAGTGGATCCCAGAAACCTGAAGGATTCCACAGCAGACACAGGGCTGTTGAGTATGGTGATGGGGGGAAGAGTGGGGGGTCTCCTTCTGAAGTCCACGATCATCTCCAGTTTTGAGCGTGTTAAGCTCAAGGTTGTTCTGACTGCACCAGAGAGCCAGCTGATCCACCTCCCGTCTGTAGGCCGACTCATCACCGTCCCGGATGAGGCGATGACCGTTGTGTCATCAGCGAACTTCAAGAGTTTAACAGATGGGTCTCCTGAGGTGCAGTCATTTGTGTAGAGGGAGAAGAGCAGTGGGGAGAGCACACACCCCTGGGGGGAGCCAGTGCTGGTAGTCTGTGTGCTGGATGTGATGTTCCCCAGCCTCACCTGCTGACTCCAGTCAGTCAAGAAGTTTGTGATCCACTGACAGGTGGAGGCTGGCACAGTGAGCTGGGAGAGTTTGGTGCTGAGGATGTCCGGGATGATGCTGTTGATCGCCAAGCTAAAGTCCACAAACAGGATCCTTGCATAAGCCCCTGGGGGGTTGAGGTGTTGCACGATGTAATGCAGTCCCAAGTTGAATGCATCATCCACAGACCTGTTAGCCCTGTAGGCAAACTGCAGGGGTCCAGCAAGGGGACTGTGATGTCCTTCAGGTGGGCCAACACCAGTCTTTCAAAGGACTTCATGACTACACATGTCAGGGCGACAGGCCTGTAGTCATTTAGTCCAGAGATGGAGGGTTTTTTGGGGACTGGGATGATTGTGGAGCGTTTGAAGAAGGATGGAACTTCAGATAGCTCCAGAGATCTGTTGAAGATCTGAGTGAAGATAGGCCAGCTGGTCTGCACAGATTTACAGGCAGGATGGTGACACACCGTCTGGGCCAGGAGCTTTTCTAACTAGACTTTTAGCTACCCTGATTGGAGTGTTTAAGACTGCAGCACATGATCAACCTGATGGTGTGCACATTGAGAATTGCAACATCCAGATCAGCGATCTGAACAGGATTATTTTCATTGGTGAAAAGTAACGGTGCTTTTACTCTCATTCACTACACTGTTCATATACAATGTTGTTTTATTTCAATTTTATGCTGTTAAATTTTTTACTGCACCAAATTTCAAAGGGAAACATTGTATTTTTTACTTCAATACGTTTCTTGGACAGCTATTTTACGAGTCACTTTTCAGATTTAGTTGTAACATGTTTAATGACCTTATAAAATACTTTGTCAAAGTGTCTATTTTGCTCGATTTTGTGGCAATTGCATTTATTGAACGACTATCAGTTGTTAGCAGCAGTTCCACACGAGAGTGACTTACATATGACTTCTATAGTATACATGGACTGTAAATCATGCACAAACTCTACTACAGAACACACACAACAAAAATCCACCCAAACAACAGATGAAATAACAACAGTAAATGTTATTGTTAAGAAGCAGAAATATTACAGTAACATTCAGTGAAAGTTGATTTATGTAGTTTAATACCAACATGTTTCCCTTTAAATCACATCTGAGTAAAGTCTGAAAATAAACAGTAAAGCATCTGGAAGCATACATTTATTGCAGTAAGTTCATCATTTTTCATAAAACCCTGAATATGTCAGAAATCAACTCAAATCTACTTACATTCAGATAAAAGTACAATGAGTTAGTTTCAGAGTTCATTTGCTGATAGCTGAATTGAAGATGCTTAAATAAAAAAATGTCATGGGTAAAAGAAAAGCAAAGTCAGCCAACAAATCTGTAGCAGTCTTGTGAGGCTGTAACAAACATTACACTCCATATAAACAATATTTCTGGATGAACAACTTTGCTATTCTTAGATTCTAGAGGTCTTGAGGAAAGTTTGTATCTATATCTAAAAGGTTTATCCTCTGTACGGTGGCCTTTTTAGGACATCTGAAGCCTAGTTTGAGCTTACCTGACATTCTAAATGCAAAGCATCTGTGTTCTGATGAACTAAAACATTCAACAGATTTGTGGTTCTGTATATAGCAGCGTCCCGTAAAGGCACCGTGGGTCCCAGCTGCCGGGCCAGTTTCCATCTGCAGGCGTTTTTTCTTATTCTATGGTTCTTTTCTCCACACTTCCTCTCCAGAAATAAAGGTGGCTTTGACGTTGAGGGCGTCATCGAGCAAAACAAGGTCTGAAAACACAGTCAGGGTAAACACGATTAGTGTTTAGGCCTACGCACGGCAGAGATGGGGATTCATTTATGCAGTAAATCCTGACCTGCATCTGATCCGTAGTCCAGGGTTCCCTTCTTGTGGCTGACACCCAGGAGTTTGGCAGGATGGAGCGAGGCAGCTTCCAGAGCTTCCTCTACACTGCAGCCTGTTCATAGAAAACATGGTGGAGTTATGTGTGAAGTTATGGGTTAAATAACTGGGATTTAGATCCTGTTATGCAGCTTAAATTCTCTTCTTAACTTCTGCAGGATTCTGGGATTCTGAGATTTTCTGGGTTTTAAAATATTGAAGAATAATTTTATGTCGTGGAAGAAAGATGCTATTTTATGATAAATTATATGCAGCTCTGGTTTTTAAATCATATAACCCTCATGTTGTCCTCGGGTCAAATTGACCTGTTTTCCTATATTAATGTTCTTTTTAATTACCCAATTGTAATTACTCAAAATAATATGATTATTTCCACACAATGCTCTTTGGCAAGTACAAATCTCTATTTTCATTCATTTTGGGGTGTCTTATTCACTTTTATAGCATTTGAAAAAAAATTTGAAGTGGTTTTTGAAATAGAATTGAGTAAAAATTGATCAACATCAACATCCATTCCTTTAATTTTAATCGAAATAATTCCTAATTTCTGCTTTTCTAAGTCAAACATAAGGTATAATTTCCTATAAATTAGATTTATTGATCATGAATTCCAAAAATAACTGTAAAACTAAGGTTAATAAGTTACTGTTATGTAGTGTTAAAAAAAACATTGAAAAAAAGCATCAAAAGTGTTGAAAAAGGGACAAAAACATAAGAAAAAGTAAAAAAACATCCATAAAAAGCGTCAACAAAAGTGTGGATTTTCAATTTTGACGGGAAGACAACATAAGGGTTAAAAGGCATTAACTCTCAGGAAATCCTGGGAAAATATACTATATATTTCCAGGAAGTGTTCATTTTAAAATTCCCGTGAAAATTCTCGACTCTACATAAAGGAGAGTAGTAAAATCATATCTTGTTCCAACATTTTTAAACTGGAGTATTATTTGGCTGCATTTAAACTCACCTGAAGCATGTTTAAAGTGGCGTACACACATGTCCATCGTGGCAATGCTGCCGCACAGCGTCTTAGTGCCTAAAAGAGAGAAAGAGTTCAAAACACAGAGGTAGCAATTTAAGATCACGTTACATGACTTTCACAGTGGTCAGATCACTGCAATGTCCACGCTTCCCAACTGGCTTACGTTTTATAATCTGGAGTCTATGTTGTAATCTCTGCTGTGATTTGTACGGGACATGATGTAATACTATGATGAGCAAGACAGGATTTGTTTTGAAAAAAACAATTGCTGCATGTTGTTGTTGGCTGATATGCAGCAATAAAACAAAGAAGAAAACGTAAAAAAGGGTGTGGGCATCACCCTTCATTACGTTCATTCTTTATTCAGGGGTGTCAAACTAATTTTAACAGTTTTTCAAACAATTTGATCTCAAGTGGTTTTGGATTAGTAAAACCATGATGGGTCATGATGAGTCTGGAGCGGATTTTTAGATTCCTTGAGCATGTAACAGTGCTGTGAACACACCACGTACAATGGCTTCCCATTTACCTCTGAAAGAATAGGGACTGGTCCATTTTGAAAAACTGACTCCTCTGTGTCTACTTTTCTTCTATTGGACAAAGACACGCTCCACGGCTGGCTCCTGCAAGAAGAGCAGTCTACACTTGACATGTGTGTGTGTGTGTGTGTGTGTGTGTGTGTGTGTGTCTGTCCAGCATAGGGACTGCTAACCTTAGTAGGACAGTGCCACCTTCAGTTGACAGATAGAAATAGCTTTGCATTTTTTTTTGCTAGATTGGAATTAATGACCTGCAGTTTTTACACTTTGTAAAGTCATCCAGTGGGCCGGATTGGACCATTGTCCGAATTTCCATTTCACACATGGGAGTTCTGGCCACATAGGGCACTGTAAATACTATGTTTGACAGTTCTGGGTAAGGGGTTGTTGTCGTTGGCACACATGCCACCTTTACTAATTGTAGCCCGTTTCCTCGAGGTGCAACAACAACAACAACTTGTTGAAAATGCAACACATAAGTCACATATGAACATATGAACTCCAGACAATACCCAAGGAGTTAGATCCGGACATTGTGCAGAATTTCCATTTCACACATGTATCACACAACAGGAGATGTACATGTATCAGACACATTCTCACAAAGCACCAGAGAGCCAATATGCGAGCGCCAGGCCAACGCTGATTTGCCTCTGATGTGGGAATGTTGTCGTGGAGCTCAAATCAGGACCAATGTTATGTGCTTGAATTTGTGTAAATTAGGCAGCAAATGCGGGATATTTATATTTGATATTTGATATCTTACCTCCATACAAGCACCACAATTAAATAGAAAATGTATTGATACAAAAACTGAAAAAAAAAACTTGCAAAGACCTGCAACATAAGCATGGAGACCCTGGATCTCAATGACCTGCTGGCCCAGAGTGTGACGCCCAGGAGGGAGACCCATCGCTGTGATCGCATCCGTCACCAACACCAAACCTGGAGGTGCAAACACATATCAAAGGCATCAGTTTATTTTTTAATTTTGGACATGTTATAAAAAAAGATGAATAAGAACATGCATATTTCAGTACAGGCAAAAAAAGAAAGCAACAAAAATCCTTATCTACATATCTTTCTAAATGATTATAAATTATTCAAATAGGGATTCCCATGTTCAAAAGGAGAAGAAAGAAGATAAAAAAAAAATATTTTTCTATTTTTGTGCTTTAGTTAAATACAAAACAATTTAATTCTGCACTTATTTATATATGTATGCATAAACATTTTATGCATGCATACATGCACACACAGACATACATACAAATACATGTTTTTCTTTGTCGGCCAAATGCCGACAGGAAGTGACATCATGACTTTGGCTGACTATAGTTCAGTACTCTTTCCATCGACAACAACAGCCTCCACAGACCTGAAGGGTGAGCTCTGTGGGCAATGCGTAGGGCTGCAGGGTTAGTGTGGATCCCGTCAGCTATCATGCCGTAGTAGACTGTCCTGCCTGCAGGAACCTGGTCACTGGTCAGGAGACCCACTATACCAGGGTCCCGATGGTGGAACTAGATCACAACACAGCAAAGAGAAAAGCCGATGCTTTAGGGAGAGAGGACTGGCAGTTTGACTCCCAGACGATCCCCCTTCATACAGTCTAAGCACTGAACTGCACCTCCACTCTACAAACTGTCTCATGATTAGGGAAGGGAATCACAAGGTACCCTACGATACAATAAGATGGCTCACAATACAGAGAATATTGCAATACAGCAATTCTGCGATAATGAATGTATTGCTGAACAATCCAATAATGACACAGTATGAAATTGTAACTATGAATACAAAATGCCCATGAAAAAAGCTCTCTCTTTTTTCTATGTGGTTCGATCCCTGGCCCTGCAGTCCCATGTCGAAGTGTCCTTGGGCAAGACACTGAACCCCGAGGTGCCCCTATGCTGCGCCTCCGGAGTGTAAATGTGTTTGAGTGTTTATCTGATGAGCAGGTGGCAGCCTCGGCCACAGTGTGTGAATGTGTGTGAATGGTTCCTGTACTATATAAGAACAGTCCATTTACATTTACATTAAATAAAAACTACAGAACCAAAGAGCAACTGTGGGCCCAGACTCATTCTTAAGATCATGCAGTGAAATGTTATACGTTGCATTACAATATTGTTAGATACAGGCTCTGAGAATGCGAGACTCACAGGCAGCATGGCGTTGAAGAGGTGAGTGATGAAGGAGGCTCCGTGATGAACGGCCTCCTCAGCCTGGGACAGGTTGGCCACAGAGTGACCTACACGAGGGAAATAGTAACTGAGTCAGAGGAGTTAGCAGAATAATACACTTAACAGAACTTCATTGTTTTTCTTCAATTTAAGGTGATAAAACAAGCTTTTTCATGGTGCTCACCTAACGACACAGTGATGCCTCTCTGGCAGAGCTCCTTCACCACCGATTGGCTGCCGCCCAGCTCGGGAGCCAGCGTCACCATGGCGATGTTGTCCAGGCCACCGTAGGCCTCCATCAGGTCCTCGATCCCTCCAGACTGGAAGGTCCGGAGAAACTGCTCCGGGTGAGCTCCTTTCTTCTCCACGCTGATGAACGGGCCCTCCAGATGAAAACCTGCAGATATATACAATATAAATTAGTGCTGTCAGTTAAATGCGTTATTAACAGCGTTAACGCAAACCCATTTTAATGGCATCAATGTTTTAAATCACGTTCTTTTTGGCCTAGCAAACTTTGTAGTTTTTTTCACATGCTGTTGCAACAACTGGTAACGTTAGAAAAACTACAACACCACACCGGATCTAGCTAGACCGGACACAAAACAACAGGCACACCACACACGCCGTTTGGGCTTGCGAGCCGGTCGAAGCGTAGTAATGTTACGTTTTGAGTGGATGGCGAGCGTGAGACGCTGAAATGGACGCCAATAAGATTCTGGATGGAAAGTTTCCTTTTTAAAAGTTGCCAAACGTTCCATTGACAAGACCAAAGTGATCTGTGTGTTTGGTTTTTGTCGTTGTGAACTGAGCAATCATTAAAGCACGTCCAGTCTGAAATACCACTGGATGGCCAAGCACACAGCTGATGCTGATTCTCAGCCCCCCCACGTCAAAGTAGGTTTTTCACCCTTTTATTGATGGCCAGTGTTACACTGTGTGAGAGATTATTTGCTCAAGTGAGAATGTTAAATTGAACTCTACAGTAGGCTATATACCAGTGTTGTTTTCAACAAAAAAAAACATTTGCACAAAGCAAGCCGATCCACTTTTTCATATTGATAAAAGCATTAAAATGAGAAAAAAAAATAATAGGACAAAAAGAAATCAAGGGACATTTAGACTAGATACAAATGTGCGATTAATTACAAGTTAACTATGACATTAATGCGATTACTCACGATTAAATATTTTAATTGTTTGACAGCACTAATATAAATACGTGAAATATTTTAAAGGATTAGTCTGCCTATTGTTTGTGTTTTATCACAGCCAATAGGTCTTCTTCATGTGTGCCATAAAAACACATCAATGAGCCACACTGTTGCACTGGCTGACATGTCAACCACACACTGTGGTTCATTTTTTATTTATTTATTTATTTTTTAAATCAACCCCACATACACTGTCCTGCTGCTACTGAAAAACAAGTTCAGGGCTGTTTTAATGTACACAGTGCCATGGTTCGCCTCTGCTTTATCATCTATTTTATAATAAATGGGACCATAATGTACATCATTCTGTATTTAAGGAGACTTGACACTAGCAATTGAGATGATAAAAGTCATTATGAAGATGTTTGCTGAGTATATAAATAAAAAATTCTTAATAAATCAAGTAAGAACTAGGATTATTTTCTCATAGAGAAACTCTTCTTTTTGCATGGAATGGTTTTGCCCCCTGCTGGAAATGAGACAGAATGCAGGTTAAAGGCACTTCTGCATCGGCTTCACTATTCAGGTCTGCAAGCTTCATCCATTATTATCCACTATCCACTATTATCCATCATCCACTTCATATTGTTAATTATTATTATTAAGTCTATGCTACGCATCTTCTCTGTAGTGTCCTTGTTGTTTCCACTTTACGACTTAAAGCTCATGCACACAGTGAAGTCGGAAGAATGACTTCCCAACTGGGGCAATAGGACTATCCCAGGAGCACTTGAATGCACCACAACTAATCTTACCAAGAACTCCAGCTCCATCCTGTCCTCCATCGCTAACTTTGATCTGAGGAAGAACCTGAAACACACATTTTAGTAATGGGGGGGATCAATGACAGATTGTATGCGCAGCAGCTTCATCTCACAAATAATAAAAACCAAGAAAATCCTTTTTAAAAAGCAACATTACTCTGAAAAGCCAGCAGTGATACTTACTCATTAAATCCAGTGTGAGAACAATGTGATGTACTGTAAAGTTCACTGATTGAAAATGCGTGGAGTTTGATCTATTTGTGGAAGTAATTAGTGTCAGACAGCAGCTAATTAGACGACCTCATGTCTGTGTCCCTCAGTTACTGCTTTACTGACTTATATCTGTCAATATTTACTTAAAAAAAGGTGTTTCAATTAAGATTATTAGAATATTTGAAAAAAAGTAAAAGTTCTTTGATTCCAGCTTCTTAAATGTGAATAGTTTCTAAGTTTTAAAGTATTTCATATTAGTTATTTATTTGGACCATGCACATGGGACTGTGCAAGATATAGATATTATATTGATATCAATATATGAGGCTAGATATCATCTTACATTTTGGATATTAGTGGTGTCTTTTCCTGGTTTTTAAGGGTGCATTACAGTAAAGTGATGTCATTTTCTGAACTTTCCAGACTGTTCAAGCTGTTCTATTATTTACCTTTACCCACTTATCATTATCTAAATTCAATGATCTAAATTCTCATTGTGTTAATATTTTGTGTTGAATAATCAACCCTACAATATAATCGCAATTGAGGTATTTGGTGATATTTGATTTTCTCCATATGTGAATTCTTGGTTATAGCTTATAGAAATAATATTATCTTTACAGTTTAGCTCATGATAAACACTCCAAGGCCCCGTACATACTCGTGATCGTCTGTCTGCAGCCTGATGTGGACTAAGGAGGTGAAACCTATTGAACCTATTGATTGTATTGGTGTTGGTGTTACCTTGTGGTAGACAGCGGGAGGCGAGGTGACCAGAGTGGGACAGAAAGACGTCACGCCGTGCTGCAGGATCTTTTTGGCCACAAAAGAAACTCCACTGCTGACGTTGTCGGAGGCCTGAGAGAAGTCGATGCCGTATCCTCCTGCGTGGGAGAGGACAGACTGCTGAGGTCATGTCCCAGAAGATATTTATGTCTGCCCCAAAAACTAGACTGAGAAAACTGGATTAACTCATGTTTTTATTTAGAACAAATTCAAAATATACGTATATATATCCTGTTCCTTTATGGAATTTTTTGTATTTTATATTTTAATTTTTTTAATTTATTTTTTGTATATATATATATTTATTATGTTTCCCACCCCTCTTTCCCTTTTGGGAAGAATTCTTTTCTTTGCCAATATTTTCTCAATGATTATATTATTAATAATTTGGTCTGTAAAATGTTGGAAAACAATGGAAAGGAAAGTTGCGTTTTCCCCAACCAAGTGTCCAAAACTGAAGTGTGTGTGTGTGTGTGTGTGTGTGTGTTACCATTGATCTGAACGTCTATAAAGCCCGGGGCAATGATGCTGCCTTCACAGTCCACACGCTTGTCGGCATAACCCTTCTCATCAAAAAACAGCTTCTCGGGATCTAAAACCTTTCCTTCACGCACCCACAGGTCCTCTCTACACACACACACACACACACACACACACACACACACACACACACACACATACACACATACACACACACACACACACACACACACACACACACACACACACACACACACACACACACACACACACACACACACACACACACACACAAACAACTTTGTATTTCTGCTTTACTACATCTCAGAAGTAATATTGTACTTTTTACTCCCCTCCACATAGTCTGACAGCTTCAAGTACATTTCAGATGACGGTTTTTCACCCCCACAAAGTGTGAGCTTCGTGTGTGTAAGTGTGTGTGTGTACCTCTGCAGCCGGTGGTCTCTCAGTATTCTGCAGTTGATGAACTGAGTGATGGCAGCATCAGACACTGACTTGTTGGACGGCATGTTTTTCTCTCAGCAGACGAGTGGAGACAAACGCCGTCCTCTCTGCTTCAGAAGACTGAAAGACGCAGCAGAATAAATCTAAAGTTTCTCTCTGTTACACAAGCAGGAATGTCACCTAAAATGTCAACATTTTCAAATCCTATTATTACATCGTTGCCATGACACCCGGGCTGCAACTATAAATTACATGAATTAATTGATTGATTAAATCGTAAACGTTTTTTTTCAAGCAAAATCAAAAAGGCCCCTTAATTTAAGCTTTACAGTTGCCACCATGCTCTGCTTTTTCTTTGTCTGATGTGATAATAAACTAAATATTTAGGGCAAAAAGGGAATTTATAGCAGTGGTTGAAGAAGTACTCAGATCTTTTGCTTCAGTAATACAGTATAAAAACACTCTATTACAAGTAAAGGTCCTGCATTCCAAATCGTATTTAACCAAAAATACAAAAGTATTAGCATAAATATACTTAAAGTACCCAAAGTAAACATACTTGTTGTGCAGAATTACATACTTATACTGGTATTATAATTATCAACACATTAATGTATTCATCACTCTAAGGTTGCAGCTGGTAAAGGTGGAGCTCATTTTAATTGCTTCATATACTGCTGGGTAGATTCATTAATCTATAATAATACATCATCATTTTTCGTTGATTAAAGTAAAGCAGTAAAAGGTACAATATTTCCCAATGATAGTTGAGTAGAAGTATAAAGTAGCATGAAATAGAAATACTAAAGTACCTTCACAATTGTACAATACTTGAGTGTGAAAGGTACTTTAAAGTGAAAAAAGTCCATCACAATTTCCTAAAGCCCAAAATGATTTTGTCCAAATAGGATATTCCATATGTGTATACAGCATAAGACAAATAGAAGGAGCAAATAATCACAATTAGGAAGGTGTAACAATGAAATGTTTTATTTTGTAACCCTGGTGTGTGGGGCAGTTGAAAGTCATGTCTGGTGTACTTTCTTTTATATTGAATACCATCACTGTCTATGATGCACCAGTATTAAATCATACCTGATCTTATCAGTGTAGGAGGTGCAGCAGCTGACTTTGACCCCTGGTCGTCTTTATGCTCTCAATGACTTTACTGAATGATGTTGCAATAAGTAAAATTATATATGAATCTACTTTAATCATCGTTTTTAAAATAAGAACACGTATACTTAATCTGGCTGTCTTTGGGAAACTATTACTTATGGCTATGAGCCGTTATTTTCGTCAACATTCACAACGCCAAACGTTACCCAGAAAACAGTCAATTGAAGTCGTCCATAGCTCTGACCTACTTTACATACCTTGAGAGAGAAAGAAGTCAAAAGTCTGAAAATTTACAGCATCCAGTTGTCAATGCGGCGTACATTAAATGCGCAATACAACACGTATTCCTGTACAAATTAAACTTGTTCAACCGTCACTCCGTCGCTCTTCTTCCACAAATATACAGCAGCAAGCTGCAGTAAATTAACGTATTTTTTAACCGAGTTCGGCGACCGTACATTCCGTGTTTCCCTTCATCTATTTTGACATTAACAGGCAAAATACAAAACTATACCAATGTTTTCTGTTTTAAAAGTACTTGTCTCTTGTTGGTACCTGCTCCAGAATCCTTTTAGCTGAGTTTGTCGATTACACAGGGAAACGGATGTCATGTGACAGGTCAGCTGATCAAAACAAAAAATACTGGCCCTGCATTTACAGACGATGAATGCTGGAGTATTCAGACCTTTTACTTAAGTAAAAGTTCAAATACATTAATATAAAAATAATAATTATAAAAAAGAATAACCTAATACTAACTCCCAGAAACCTGCAGATCTGCTGCTACTCTCAGTTCTTTTAAATCAAGGCTGAAGATCTTTCTTTTTCTGCCTTTCTTTAAATGACTGCTCATTTATTTAGTGTTTAATTTCTTATACTACGCTGTAACTTTTATTCTTGTGTTTTATCTGTTTTTATTTTTTATTTTTAACTGTTTCTTCTGTGTTTTATCTGTTTTTATTTTTTATTTTTAACTGTTTCTTCTGTGTTTTATCTGTTTTTTTTTTTTTTTATTTTTAACTGTTTCTTCTGTGTTTTATCTGTTTTTGACTTATTTTGTGTAAAGCACTTTTGGCCTGTTGCTGAAATGTGCTATACAAATAAAGCTGCCTTGCCTTGCCTTGCCTAATAGTAAAAGCCCTGCATTTAAAATTCTACTCTGAGTAAAAGTACACAAGTAGACTATTCTTAATTGCATGAGGTAAAAGTAGAAAATACTCTTGGCTTCATGCAGTAAAAGTACAGAAGTATTCTCAGCTTCATGCAGTAAAAGTACAGAAGTATTCTCAGCTTCATGCAGTAAAGGTACAGAAGTATTCTCAGCTTCATGCAGTAAAAGTACAGAAGTATTCTCAGCTTCATGCAGTAAAAGTACAGAAGTATTCTCAGCTTCATGCAGTAAAAGTACAGAAGTATTCTCAGCTTCATGCAGTAAAAGTGTCTCTGCCTGTGACTGAGATCTGATTCTATGTGACATTATTAGATATTAATACTGAAGCATCAGTGTGAGAGGAGCATGTTACTGTTATTAGCTGCTACTTCAACCTCAATAGTTTAGTCCAGTGGTTCCAAACCTAGGGCTCAGGCCCCTCATAAGGGTCACCATATACATCTGAGGGGTAGTTGATGGGACATTTTCTAATTTTGTGAAATATTGGATTTCTTTTGTGTTGTTACATAAAATGGAAACACTGGCTCTCTGATGGGACCAATTATGCTTGCTTTAAACTGAGGTTAGGGTCTCCGCCTTCAGTATAACATATGGACACAGAATACAGCAATACATAAACAAACAAACAAAAATGTAGAAATAAATTGAAAGTATTTATTTATACTTGTATTTATTTATTGATACATGTATTTCCTCAGTTATTAATGCATTTATTGAGACTTAGGCCTCCTGAGTAAGAGAGTGGATCCTCTGTTGTAGCTTGGTGGTCTCTGATCCAATTACACTGGTATCTTTGATGATGGGCTCACAGGAACACCACAGTATCATTTCCTCTCCAAACTCACTGATCATAGGAAACTGAGAGGAGAGGAGATTGATTTGATCTGGATTGATTTGCTAAAAAACAGTAAAAGGTGATGTAGTTGTTGGAGCAGTAGGATAAATGTCTAATGAGTTTTACTATTGTAGTGTCTGGGATCCCTTACATCCCTTATTACAGGAACATATAGAAACAAAGTGTGAGTTTGTGTGTGTGTGTGTGTGTGTGTGTGTGTGTGTGTGTGTGTGTGTGTGTGTGTGTGTGTGTGTGTGTGTGTGTGTGTGTCTACGGAACCAGTAGAGGGAGCTAAAACACAACGTCGCCTGTTATTCCCCCACAAACAGATATTCTGGATATTTCTGTTCTTCCAGTAGGGACACAATGCTTATTAAGCAAAATCATGTAATTATCTTAACCACTATAATTCATATGTAAAAGTCTGAAAGGCTTTCTATCTGTCAACTTTTCTTCACTGTACGCATTTATGCAATGTGAGTGTAGAAAATATAACTCACAGGGGCAAATGCTTTTACATTTGATACTTTAATTAACTTCCTACTTTTTCATATTCACTACCTTCAATGCAATGCAAACCCTGTGGATATATATATATATATATATATATATATATATATATATATATATATATATATATATATATATATATAAAATAACAAAAACCTGTATATATATAGATTTAAATATAATGAAATAAAATAGCAAAACCCTTTATACATAAAGGTTTTTTGTTATTTTATTTTGTTTTATTTCGTTATATTTAAGTAACAAAACAAAACAAAACAAAAAAAAAACATTTATATATATATGTATATATAAATATATTTTTGTTAAAGGTTTTTTTATTTTGTTATATTTAAGTCTTTTTAAATTTACTATTTACTTTTTTATTTAATGGCTTTTGTGTCTATTTTATTATATTTTATTTTATTTATTTTATTATGTCTTTTATATTTACTATTTAGTGTTTACTTCAATGGAGCCTGACATCGTAAGTATATCAAACAATTCTGTATTTTCACATTATTGTATTTGTACTTTTACTTCAATAAAGGATTGGAATCCTTCTTCCACCACTGTCGTGTATATGTAGCCAGCAGTAGGTCTGAGTGAGCATTCCTACCACGAGGTGCGGGTACGGGTACGGATGCGGGTGCGGGTGCGGGTGCGGGTGCGGGTGCGGGTGCGGGTGCGGGTGCGGGTGCGGGTGCGGGTGCGGGTGAGGGTGCGGGTACGGGTGAGGGTGCGGGTGCTGGGCCTGTGAAGTGAGCAGGTCCATGAAGTAAAAATCCAGCTCAACCGATATTCACTCTACCAGGAAGTGCTGCCCCAACCTCCGTGTCCAACCCCCCTCGCTTCAGTTCAGAGCAGCAGCCCCCTCCCCATTCCTGAAAGTCAACAATAAACCACGTTTCCAGTAAGCCGGATACCTCCCCAAGTCCTGCTCATCCCCATGGAGACCACTACGCGAGTCCATAGTCCTGTGTCTGCTGGCCAAACCAGGCCACCCATGAGGAGAGAGAGAGAAAGAGAGAGAGTGTATATTTATTCCCCCAATATGGATCAGAGAGTAGATCTCTCTTGAGTCACAGTGCCAATGCTCCTCTGCGTTCCCTCTGCCTGGACACAAAGAGCAGACTTGGCAGCAGCTCTGGTGCGTATTTGAGAGGAGAACCAGAACTCAGAGTGCTCATACTATATTTTACAGCCTCACTGTCCTCTCTTTTGTGAGACGTGACGTCAGCATTCCCCTCAGTGCAGTGTGAGTGACACAGTAGCTTTGTTTTGGAGTTGCCACATCTCATTCACGGCCGCTTAACTCCAGAGTCCGTGGCTGTGTGGTGGCCTTTCAGGTTCCCTGATTCCTTAATCTGGTGAAAAAAAGCTGGTTTTTTAAGGCACTGAATAACCAGCAGTTTGTATGCTCAGCTCAGGGGCGGCCGGGTGCTTCTGCTTTATGGCAATTGTTGACTTGCAAAACACGCCTTTAGGACACCGTGTGACTGATACACTGAGGCGGAGACTGCCAGCAGGGTCATGGTGAAAGGTCCTACTGCTCACATGTGGATGCTGCCGAGAGGCAAGAGAATCAAATTATGCCATTTCCACTTACAGCTTCTCAGATGTGAGAATTTGTCTGATGAGAGATTAAACTGAGTTTTTCACTGTTGCCTGGACAAAACAAGACTTTGAATATGTCACTTTCATCTCATTAGAATCAGCTTTATTTGCCAGATATGAGGACACATACGAGGAATTTTGCTTTGGATCATCATTGCTCACAATGCGCTTACACATACAAAACAAACAAACAATATATACACACTAATATACACACACTATAACTATAACACTATAACAGCTCTGAACATCATTATCTGATGTTTTATAGACAAAAGAAGAAAGTTTACAGTAGTTCCAACTAGCGCCCAGCCCATATCATCAGCTCATATCATCTTATCACAGATATATTGGTATTGGCTTTCATGTCACCTGATTAGTACAGTAGTGTAGAAACACTGTCACCATCACATGAACCCTATTCAGACATGGAACATGAAACATATCTGACTTTATATTTCTATTAAAATAATTTATTTTTCCTAAAGTCCTAAAATGTTTTTGCTGAACGTATCACTAAAATGTTCTCTGACAATGTATTTGTTTCTTGACAAAATCTGTTTTTATTTTTCTGATCAGAAAACTCAAAGTACTTCTTGAAAAAGTCCACATCAACTAAAAGCACGAGACACGACCTGTTTACCTAAAGGACCAGTGTGGAGGATTTAGTGGTGTTTCTGCCAACAGATCCCCCTAAATCCCACACACTGGTCTTTTAATTAACATTAAGCTGAAATCTCTCTCTCTCTCTCTCTCCAACCTTCACCAAAGTGTTGACAAAACCTAGCTCTCTGCTGTCAAAGTCCACACTCTGCATGTGAAATTTCCACCCAGTGAAATGCCAAATACTCTCCTTATGTTGTCTTAAAAACATGAACTTCCCATTAAAGTGAAAACAGCTTGAGGCCTCACTTGAAGGTGATAAGAGCTGTGATTTTCAGACAGTCTTTCCTGAAGATCTTTAGCCCCTTTCACACATGCACTGCAACCCTGAACTTATCTTGACCTTACCAGGAGTAGCTGTATGTGTTGGGCCGGACATTAAGCAGACTTTCCCCTGCCAGCTGCCTAGCACAAAGCCTGTGTAATGTCCGATTGAGCCCATGTGTGAATAGTGCAGGTCATTGGGTGGAGAATTCACAGTGATTGGGCATATAGATGAAGTTTATATCACGCGGAAGAAGAAGAAGGGTGATTTACACAAGGACACCAACAAAAGTTTAATTGGAGAAATTACGAGATTCTGGAACTTTTGTCGGAAAGGGTTGAAATGGCCAGACAAATTCAAGGAACCGCAAGATACCTGTTTTTTAATGCCAAAATAGTAAGCTATGTTCTACCCAGGCACCTCTGGCCTAAAACCAAACAGAGTATATACAGCAAGTGATAGTTTCTTAACTTTTCAATGGGTGGGCAGGACATACTTTTGTGCGGGCTACTGTACGCCTCGACAATCTCCATGTGCTACATGTCTGAAAGGGAAACTCCGGACATGATTCGTCGGACATTGTCCAGAGTTCATGAAAAAACGGCTCTAGTTTTGCACTTGGAAAGTACAGTAGAGAAAAGTACTTTCACACCTCTGCTCCTGCTATCACTGTGTGAGGAAGCAGGCTTGTCGGTTTTGAAAAATTGTGGAAAAGAAATCTGATGCAGCTCCAAATATTATTAAAGATGTGATAAGCACTTTGTTGGAATGCTTACATTTTACAAGTAGTTCTGTAACAGACTGCAACACACCGTTTGGGTATAATGATGGGTATGAGTCTTATAATCAATCTTCCTGCTCTGTTTCTAGGAATCTTCTGCTTGCATCTATGACATTACATATTACATCAAATACATTTCCCACCAATACATGCATCCAAAAGCAGAATTTCTTTTTGACACATAAGGGGCATTGTACACAAGTGGTGGGAGGCTTTTCTCTCTCCACTCTCCAGCTCCACATTCTGATCCGGTTAAAGTCATTATCTTCACCTTGAGTAGGGAGAAGTTCAACCTACTGCTCAGCGACACCTGTCATGTCCTGTGACATCTGAGGGCTTTGGGTAGTTTGCAAACAGATGTGGAGGGATGGTAAAAAGTAAAACCATTAGCAAACAAAGCTTCAATACCTCCACACGATGTGCCCTCTCATTCCTCCACTCACTACTTCACACTCACTAATCTGCTAAATCTGTTGTCGTTTGTCCTCAGTAACAACACCCCCCCCGCCCCTCCTCTGCAGCCTCCTCCTGCTCCTCTGGACTAATCCACATCTTCCACTTGTATACATGTGGACTTAACTGGATGAGGAGAGATGAACAGGAAGCTGAATCCAAACAGAGAAGGTCACAATGTATTACATTAACTCCCAAAGTTACGTCATTGAAATGTCTTGTTTTATCCAAATAAACCTGAATGTATTCAGGTCACGATCACAAGAGACAAAGAAAAGCAGCAAAAACACAACTTTAATGATTCACTGATTATCCATACAGTTGCTAATAAATGACTGTTGCATGACTATTTAATTTGTCCTTGTCAGTTTTAGTTGTGCGTTGCATGCAATACACAGACTAACCTCCAAAAAGACTGACTTTCTTAAACACGCAGTTTTGTACAGGGCTTCAGTAGAATGGAACAAACTACCATACCATACAATCAAATAAAAAATAAAAAGTTTAAGTACCACACTGGCAATATGTACTGTATGTATGTGCACTGCTTGACATTTTGTGTTTTATTCGTATTTCTATTTTATATTTTCTAATTATATTTTATTTCTTGTACTAATTATTTCTGTATTTGTAACTTCATGCGTGTCAGGTTCACCATGTTCAGTAGCTCCACGGTCGTTCTTCTGGAAAACTCTGGATCAATCTAAAGGGTGGGGAGTTTACAAGAAGTAAAGGAGGAGGTGGGAGGAGGAGGGTCTTCTCCTTTTCCCCTTTCCCTTTCTTCACCCCCACATCCTCCCCTTACCTCCCACCCTCAGCCCTCCACCCTCGACCCTATGCTGTCCTGCATCTCAGCAGCTCCAGCCTGTTTGCATTCCTCTCAGTTAATAAGTGTTTGTCTGATCCCTTGCGGGGGGGTGTAAAGATCACCCCACACAAACAGTGCAGCCCACCCCCCCTCCCCTTAATCACCCAGCTGTAAAGAGGACAGGAGAGATGCTGCGAGGAACACAGGAGGAAGATGGGAGGTGTCATAAATTTCATGGACACGCTGCTCAGCCATTAACTTTTATAATAAGCAGCAGGCTGCAACACAAAATAAACACACACACACACACACACACACACACACACACACACACAGCTGATATCTGAATTTTAATTTAAGTATGATAACTGAAAAGTATAAACAAACAATAATAACAACCACTGTCTATGTGATGTGAAATGTCTGAATATTTTAAAAGCTGACCCGAAAACTGTCAGTTGGAAGCAGCGTCACTTCCCCCCTGTGAAGTCAATCATTCCTTGACTGAACAGGTTATTAGATCACATATTAAACCCAAACCTGGAACTCCAGCGTTCTTACTTTCTTGTTTTGGGAAAAGATCAGGGAAAGACGAAGAAAATGATTCTGCAGCCAGCTCTGTGAGGCTGAACTGTGAGCTAATTTTATGCTAGATGAAAAGACCGAGGATAACCAACGTTATCACTGTCTTTGCTGAAAGAGAACAGGAACAATGAACCACATTTCATCACAAGCCATGCAACAGTTGCCAAAAATACCCAAATGTTGTATGAATTCTGAATGAATCCTCCAGTATGCATCAGACCAGTCTGCTTTGCCTACTGTGTTGGAGCATTGGAGCGATCATCGGCCCTGCCTGATCTGTACTGGAAACCTGATTTTGTTTACACATGTGTGAAAATGGTTGAGGTTAGGCATTGACCTTGAATGGTTAGGATCAGGGTAGCCCATTGGTCAGGGGATAGGGCCTGAACAAATCAGATTTTCAGTAAGGATTGGGTAGAAGTGGTCAAAACAACCATGCATACTTCCACTTTACAACACCAGTAACTGGCTAAAGGCTGTTTTATGGTTCAGCGTAGAATCAACTGCGTACCCCTGCAGACCCCTCTGCGTCTACGCCGGACCCCACGTCTCAAAAAATGTAACTACATTCCGTGGCCACGCACGCCGCTTGCCTGTGGCTTGTTAGCGTTGCATCCCCCCCTCCCCCAACTCATTTCCTGGTTCTCTTTCTCCATAAACAACATGAAATCAAGGAGAGGGTTAACTGTTCCTGCTACAGATTTCCTACCGCGGTCAGAAAGCACAGGGGAGACACTTTGTCACTGGTCACTCCAAAGACATCAACGCACAAGTAAACAAAGAGTTTCACAATTGACCCTCTGGAAACCACACACCCCATAGCGTTCTGGCGGTGAAATGCACCATGATGCTAAGAAAAACGAAAGAGTCACCATGTATGAGGAGTTTACACACAACCATAAAACGACCTTAAGGCTGGGCTATTGCAAAAAAAATTGATTTAACAGTTTCATACTTCATGCTCCTAGTGAATGCACTATATGTTTAAGTCAAGTTTGACGTAATTTTATGAGCAATATGACTTGATAAGATGTGCCCGGGCTGGATTAAAGATAATGAGGATTAGAGGGAAGCTCCACAGACAGAAACTGATCCTGGCATTTGTTTCACTGGTAATAAACCACGCTGCCATGTGAAATCACAAATCAAGCCAGCTGCCATTGAAAGGTCCCGCTGCAGCAGACTGATAGCAGAGGGAGGGAGAGGGAGCAGTGCCAGAAACATCCCGACTGTGAGCTCTTTGGGAAAACGTCCTGGAAGCTCGCTCTCTCACTCGATCCCACGTCCAGTCCAATCAAGTCATTCTGTGGATGCACTAAACACAACAGAGCTGCTCTTTGCTGGGGGTGTGAGGCTGCACCAGTGAATGGGGTGGCCTGGGTCTACTGGTGTAGAGATCCCTGGCTGTGCTGAGCAGCGAGGGGGTCCGAGGCCTGGACCATGCCCGGCTGGGTGTGTGTGTGTGGAAGGGGCCTTTGTCGCTGCAGTCGCCACGGTAGCTCACCTATTGAGGGTAGAGTCTAAGATATGTAAAGCAGCAGTGGTTCAGTGCTTTCCCTCCGCTGTGGAACAAACAAAGACATAAAGAAATCAAATTAAAGTTTGGAAAGGAATGAGTGAAGAGCGGGAGAAAGAGAGAAAGTTTTCTCTGTGGTAAATGCTTATGCACCGGGCCAAGCCATGTGTTGGAATCCGATGAGTGTTGAGAAATGGAAAAAGAAAGAAATCATTCAAAAGATGGAGCAAAGTGGAGCGAGATTACTATGCCCTTGTTTACCCGGAGTGGTATTTTCTTTTTTCATTGAGCCGGTCCAAATCCTGCAAGCGGCTTGGTGAGTCTCCCACCCAGCATTGAGAGGCAGGCCTGGGCATGCCCGGACGCCAAGGTCAAACTGTGGCCGCCAAGAACGCACACAGGGCTGAGCCTGCCCCCCAGCTGCCAGACTCTGTTTGTTTGTTTTTTCAGTGCGTTTCCCTCTTCCTGCCTCCACAGGGATGACCTCAGCAGCTCAGCCTCTCTGAGGGTTCCGCAGCACACGCAGGTGTCATGTTCCTCAAGGACAATGTGGATGAGATGCTGCTGCTGCACACCTCCCCTCAGCCTCATTATCACACTCTATATGGTCTATATATACAGTGTTAGCAAAGTATATGTTGCCACATCATTTAAACACCTTTCTGAAGGAACGTGCATTTTCTTTTTTTGCCACGGCGTTGCATGAGAAAAGAACAAGTGGAGTGAAGGAAGCAATACACACGCGGGTGTGAAATGGCACAGAAGGGAATGTAAGCTGAGAATATGTTTGGTAACTGACTCTAGTATTTAGAGACCATTGTTCTGTCACTGCAGTGAGTCACTAACCTGGTGTTACCTGGACAGCAAAACACAAAACTCCAAAGTATACTGGAGCAAATAAACATGGGCCAACAAACCTTTTAGAGGACTATTGCGTTTCAACAACAGGTGTGTCTTCGTCACATCAAAACAGGCAGGGGCAGAGTCAGATGTTGTAAACATTCGGGGCTCAGACCAAACCTGAGGGGTCCAGGGGGATTTTTTCTACCATTTACGGCAGCTATTTGCACTATTTTTCAAGACATTTGATAATAGAGTGTGCAAAAGCCTGCAAGAGTTTAGGTGGAGTATCTCTGTATACCTATGGCTGCAAGGTTTCTCTGGTGAACACCCCCATTACTTCTAGAAGTTTCTAAGTTCTTCTAGACGTTTCCCAGCTCTCTGTGAAGGTTTAGTGGTCACTACAGAACTGGCTTTGTCATGCTGGTCTTCTGCCGCCTCATTCAGTCTCTAAAAATACCTACAAAAGAACGTCCCCCAGCCCTGCGTAATGAATAAAGAGGCCCTCCCACTGTTTCCTTGGGTATTGTCTCCATGTTGTTACACAGAGTGTGTATTGCTCACTAAGCCTGTGATGGATGTCAGATTACCCCTCTGCCTGTGTCTTCCTGACAAAGAAGCATCAGCCTGCACTGCCACAGTGGACACACACAAACTCACCCAGAGGCAAACATGCAAACACACACTCCCCAAACATACACCCACCGTAATCTGGAAGACCCTGCATACAATGATCTACAAATCTTTGTCGTGACCCTGACACCCTGGACACATCAGTAGCCATATGGCACTGACAGGATATTCATGCTTTTATTGCAAAGAGTTGTGTTTTGGTAGCTATTGATACAAAGACATCTTACACAAAGAGACACAAATATCTTAAATGAAAATATATAATGCATACACTCCCAAAAAGAACAAGATAAATGTCTGCATGTATGCAGATGGGAAAAATATCAAAAGTTAATGTCAGCTTATTAATATGTTCTTTTAAGTTTTTTTAACCTGTTGAACTCACCACCAGCTACAAAACCCAAGAGCCACCGTGATGTATTTTATCGTGTTGATTTTTAATTAACTGCTGTGATAATAAGATAAAATTCAAAATATCATATGTTTTACGGTTCACTTGTCTTGTGAATGGAAGAGTGTATATTTTATTTAATTTTGTGTCTGATTCAAGTCACCTGTTTGGGCAGTTCACCTTTCCTGAAATATCTATCCAACACATCTTCTTCATCCTCCTGGAGTCCCACAAGGTGCAATACTGGGCCTGGCCCTTTTCTTCATTAATATACTTATGAAACCAAAGCACAACCTTTCTTTTCACTGTTATACTGACAACACCCTCATTTACTTCACCTAAGAACCTACAGAGGTGAAGGAAGTATTCAGACCTTCACTGCAGTAAAAATAACTCCTCAGCTTTCACTTGGCCCTGTCACACCAAGCCGACGGCCATGGACTAGTGGCAACGATGACTGACTGTGCCGTTCTGCAGTCGTCCCTCGCCAGCCCTTTTTGCCTTTCTCTTGGCCAAAAATTAGAACTGGAACACTCCGCAGAGACTACAGCCAACGGCCAAGTACTACCTTCATTCTGCCCCTGCGTGAGAGGAAATAACTCTAAATACCAGAGGGTGGCGGTAATCTAGCAATCATTCAACAAGGGAAACCGGATAACAGTGCTATGATAAAGGTAAAAGGAACTTTATTGTCACATACACATACTGTACATGTACGAAAGCGAAATTCATTCTGTCCATTTAACCTATCCCTCAAGGGAGCAGTTAACAGCCATTTACAGCAGATCTGATCCAGTGTCTTGATCAAGGGCACTGCCCGGAGAACATAGTACAAGTTTTTTGATGGGAAACCAGACCCCCTGAAGGAAACCCACGTAAACATGGGGAGAACATACAAACTCCACACAGAAAGGCCCGGAACGACCTGGAACCCAGAACCTTCTTGCTGTAAGGCCATAGTGCTAACCATTGGGTCACCATCCTGCTTCCCACAACAAACAGTGTTTGCTCAATTTGTGGTAGAATCAAACAGAGCCTATGTTCCCTATGCTTCCCTCCCCGCTGGGAAGAGAGCAGACACTGGGAGATGGCTAACCGGACTGTCCCTCTCCCGGTCTGTCACTGCTCTCTCTGCAAAATAAGTCCCCCTATAGTGGGAGTGGAGTGGAGGGGAGCGACCGAACGGCCTACAGCTTGCTAATTTCACAGACCCAACATGCCTTCATCATACACTGGTTACAGAAAATTTGCCAGACAAAATTGTCACTCATCTGGCAATAGAAATGTGCTTTCCTTCAATTTGACAAGAGCGTGTGAATTAAACATTAAGTTCTTACATTTTACTAATTTAGAGGCTGGCTGGCTGGCTGGCTGGTAAACTAGCTTGCTTGCTAGGGGCTTGTTGCAGAGAGAGAGAGGTTTATTACGGTCTATTAAATATCACAGTATATGATATGAGTTTATTAACAATAGTTTATTTTGTTGGTTAGTCTATATGTTTATATTCGTTTATATATGTTGGTATGTAAAAGACATGCTATTGTTGGAATAATATGCCTACACGAGTAGTTATGTGTATCTTGTTATACGTTTCCCATCTTATGGACATAATGTGCAAAAATAGATATTACAATCATTCAAACCTTTTTAGAAGGAACACAAACATCGTTTTTGGCCAGTTTTGACAGTTTATATGCATTGGATTGATCAGATGAGATGAAAAATGAAAGGAGCCTTGTGTGTGCCTGTCAAAGTTTTTTGTTTGTTTTTTCCCTCACTCTCTTTTTCTGAAAAGCCAGTCAGATGAGATGTTCAGTCGAAAAAAGGCAGATGCTTTGCGGGATACGCCGCACAAACTCGGGCGACGGTCGGTCGGCGTCAGCCCAACGAGGACCGACGGTCGGCTTGGTGTGTCACAGCCTTTACAGTGTCAAAATAGTGACAAATGGCATCATACATTATTACTAATACCATTATTCAACATTATCAAAAGGAAGTCCAGGAAATGTTTGTACATAAAAAATGACTTGCTAACTTACTTACTAACCATCTAAATAGTTTCACATTCATTTTCTGTCGTTCGACTTATTGATTAATGGACTAATGGTTTCAGCTGTACCTACACTGTTGGGGAATTTCATACATAACAAAACATCAGATGTCATAAACTCTTCATTTGTTTTATGTGTAAAAATCTTAATTTCTATTGAAACTCAAGCTGTCAGATACATGAAGTGGAGTAGAAAACAAAATACTAAAGATTTATATCTCAGATTTGTACTTAAGTACAGTAATTTTTCTTGGCATATTAGAGCAGCAAGAGCCCTTTAAAAACTTCAGGACATCAGATCCTGTATTTGTCTGTACACCTTCTTAATGTGTTTGGACTGAAAACATTCCTGTGTTAAACAATGCGTTGGTGGCTTGGTGTTGTTTCAGGTACAGGTGAGATAATGAAATATGATCCATGTTTCCAAACTCAGATCAATTCTCTCTCAACCTCTAACCTGGAGAAAGTCATCCACACCTCTATCCTTCAACCCTGATTACTGCAACTCTTCATATTTTGACATCACTCAGCCTTCTTTAACTTTAACTTTTTCAACTAAATACACACTTATACTGTATTGGACTGTAACTGTCTAACCTAATTTCTAATGAAGCCTCTGTAGGCGTTTATTTTTGCTTTCTCTTAGGATTTCTCCTTTATTTTGCTCTGTAAAACGCTCAAGCTTGATTGCCTTGAGTGTAAAGTTATACATAATAAAGGGAAGCTTTCACATCCATGAAAAGTAGCCTTTAGTAAGTAAAAATCTAAAAGAAGGAGCACTTTGGTAAGTGAACTTTCACAAAACCAGGACTGTAATAAATCTGGGGCTCCATCCAGCCTCTCTTTCTGTCTGCTTCACCATCCATCCACAGCCCTAATCAACCCCACAGCCTCCGAAGACCCATTACCCCCCAGTCCTACATGACAATAGTACCAACCGTTACCCAGGAAACAGGCCTTTCATTAGCTGTGTGATAAAAAAAGATGTATTCCCCGTCTCTTCTCTGTCCACTTTTTCACATCTTGTTTTTTTGGGATCCCGTAGTAAGCTTCAGCTCTCCAGGGCTCCCAGCAGATCCCTCACCAACATTTGTTTTCAAGACTTCCTCCAGAGGAATACCAGTGGAGTCGTGGGGCAACGAAAAGAGACACGTCCCAACTGCAGAGAACTCATATTTTCATCACTTTCAGACCCTAGTGCCTATATCTTTGCAATATCCGTCCGAACTTTTACACAATATGCTGTTATCTCTCTTCACTTTGTTACACGCATGCTTACATATTCTGTAAATTATTAGAGGAATCTCAGCTGGGGACCAGTGCAAATTAGGGTTATATTATTCAAGCCTTTCCGGACATACCACATTTGTTTGGCAAATATGTTTTTCTTTTTCCACTTTTAACAGGAGTTTCCAACACAGTTTATCACACAATGAGGTTCAAAGTTTATTCTTGCCATGAAGTCCACTCAGTAGCTCTTATGGAGCTTTTGCTCGTATTAGACGATCCTTCCTTAGGGAGATGGCCAGTTGTCGTTGCATTTTAAATGTTTAAACTTCCATTTTTCTGACTTCCAGATGCTGAAGTCAGTTATGATCAGCAGCTACTAAATGCACATCGTGGTCCAACTGTGGTTTGTTTGAGTGCAAAGTCAATCTCAACTTTGAATGTAAAGTGATACTTTTGAAAGAAGAAATAACCAGTCATCACTCTTTTTTACCTGTGGTATTTTTACACTGTGTTTTTTTATGGTCAAAAGTGGCTGCTGTGCATACGTTACTTTGAGCCAACATTGAAGAGAACTCCTTAAAGAGGTCAGAACACATCTTTGAACATACAGTCTAAGATAAGGTGATGTGATCATAAGCTCCAGAGCAGCGAGTAGTTTGTGGTATTGTCAGTTGTCTTATGATGGTGTAAAAGTCAAGTCAATATTATTCATATCACAAATCGCAATCTTACATCTTTGGTTTATGAGGCAAAAAAAAAAAGTTTTAGAAGAATTGTGTGTTTGTGGCACAATATGTCCTCACTTCAGCTGAATCTGACTGTAAGTGACTGCACCATTGGGTGTTGGCGTTTAGTGCTTTCAGTTTGCAGCGTTTCTGGGTTGGAACAAGCAGTAAGGGTTAGTGTTTCACCAGGAGGCTCCTCTTACCTGCAGCCGTCAGTAGGGCCAGGGAATAATACCTGCATCAGGTTACCACGGGCCTCTCATCTGACCAGCCTGCCACATTATAATGATATAGCCCTGCAATCCAGCTGGAGAGCTAAGTCCAGCAGGCAATAGCTGTCCAGGGGGCTTGCAGGGAGCTCAGGTTTGGGGGGGAGGAAGGGGAAACGTCAGCTCTCCTTTCCCGGAAAAGCACTCGGGCTTGGGCATGAAGATGCAGGATCCTGCTCTTCCAGCAGAGTGTCAGGTGTCCATCGTACAGAGGTGTAGTGTTACAGCACTTTATCTTTCCCCTTCATCTCTCAGTCATCATTACCTCATCAGTGACCACAGACAGACACGCTCACTGACAGAGAGCCCGTCTGTTCACCACCCTGGGGGGGAAGCAGGCTTCTTAAATTCTACGTATTTGCATTTGATTACATGCCGCTATTCATCCGACTCTCTAAACGCGAGCCACCTTGCTAATCTGCGGGGTCAGAGAAAGACGGTGTGGTCTACAGCGGGGCAGACAGACGGTGATATATGGGGCCGTGGGACATTTGTCCCTGTTAGACCCCACACTGACCCAATGAAGGACCACAGATCCAAGCGCCATGGGGAACAAGAGTCTGACTGAGCACAGACAAAGACCTGAAAGAGAAACCCAGCCACCCCCTGCTACTATTACCCATCTACTGCCTGATCACAGCAAGGACCCGAAAGAGATGAGCAGGAAAAGACCAACGTAAATCTCCCGTACAGGCGCACTAAAGCAAAGGGGGAGGGCAAGACAGCAAGCAGAAGAAAACAAGAGGCTCTAACCATGCTAGCTGCTCTGTGATGCTAAAATCAGCATGCTGGCATGCTCACAATAACAATGTTGACATGCTGATGTTTAGCATGTTGACCATGTTAGCATGCTAACATTTGCTAATTATCAGTAAACACAGAGTCCAGCTGAGGCTGATAGGAATGCCATTAGTTCTGCAGGTGTATTTGTTCATAAAGCAAAACATTGTAAACATTCAAATGTTGACCTGATGACCAAAGTCATTACAAATCATCGTGATGGGAACATGAATGATGAACTGCATTTAATCACAATCCATGCAATTGTTGTTGAGAGACAATGACAAGCGTTTATTTGCAATAGCTGCAAACACGGAACACAAAGTAGCTGTGGCTATTAAGTGGAGATATTTTTGTGGACCGACCAACCGACAGAGACATAAAGCAGCTGATCGCCAAAAATAAAAAAACTATTTAAATCTTATGATGATCACTAAAGTCAGCAGGATTCATCCTCTGGAGGACTCAAATGTCTTCACATCCCTCCACAAAGTTGTATGCCAATCTACCATATAGATATAGAGATATTTGACTAAAGAAGATGTTGTTGGAGGATCCCAAAAGTCATTAGAATTCATCCTCTGGAGAACAACATTTGAACCAAATGTCACAGCAATCCATCACATTGTTGTCAAAATATTTTACTCTAAATCATAAATGTCAACCTTATGGTGGCGCTAAAGGAAACTTCAGAGGGTCACCAAAATCAGTAGGATTCATCCTCTTGGGATCATGAATGTCTGTACAATATTCCATGATAATCTATCTCATAGTTGTTGAAATATTTCAGTCTGGACCAAGGGCAGACCTGCTAGCATGGCTAAAAATAAATAGAATATATAATTTGGACAAGCAAGATGCTGTTTTCTCTTTTATTGTCAAAGAAAAGTGGAAAAGAAAAACAGGAAAGTAAAAGAATGCATACAGTGTTTCTGACTTGACAGAACAATCATGAGGTAAAACGCCATTGTTATGCTTTAAAAGGGTTATTTGATGAGCTGACACAAACGTTTCATGGGAAAGAGTCCCTTCAGAGTGTATTCACACTTCATAATACACAAACTAGGGAAACTGGTGTCTCTAAAGTAAACTGCATAAAGAGACGCCTACAACTGCAAGTAAAATACAACAAGTATCGCTGTACATTGATTGCACTTTCACACGTTTTAAAAGATAACAGGAGAAATAAGTATTTGCAGTAATTTGGATTTAGTTAACCAATAACACATATCCAAGCTGCATCAGATCTTTTAAAAAAAAAGACATTTCCTCTTTGTAATAAAAAACACTGCCACCCTATTGAGTCCCAAGTGTTTTTCTTGGCACATAGAAGGTCAGGTATTCATTTACAGGCACCGTGGCCTTTTTCATAGTGAGCTTTTTAAGGTCTTAATAGTTCTTGGTTGGAAGAATTTTGCCTCAAGCTGTTTAAAATTTTACACTGCTAAGTATCAAAAAAGTGGTTACTAAATACTACTTCTACAAGGAATATTTCAGTCTGATATGAAATAAAACATCTTTGTTCACTCTCCCTTGAAAGAAAGCAACTTATCCTGCCTAATAATTATTAATCTAGTTAAACTGGTACTAATTATTTTTGAAAAATGCATACAGAGAGTAGTTAGTACTAAAACCCCATGCAAAAAAAACAACCTAATAGAGTAAATCACTCCTAAATCAAACATCATTTGGCAAATATGTCAATATTCATCATAGTGCTGCTGTCACAGTATTTACATATTAAAAACAATTCTCAGCAACTTCTCTGTCAGTAGTCTGTTTCCATACATGTAATTTACGCATTGCATTAGAAAAGCTGTATGAAAAAAATAAGTTTTTCCGCACTCTTGAGATGGTTTTGCCTTTGTGGAAAAACAGTTCATGCTCTACATGGGACATTGAAATGCCTTTGCCTTTGATGTAGCGAACATTTAACTCACAGGACTGATCAGCTGTTTCCACTGTCAGCTTCTTCCTGGATATTCCCATAATGTGTCTTCGTCTCCGGACAGCATGAAACAGAAAAATTAAAACCAATTTCTGAAAACCTCATTTTTCTCTCATAGATGCTAGATCGTCAAGGCGACTCTTTTTGTTTCTGGCTAGCAGCCTCCACTTGTTCTACTCTACTACTACTACTTGAAATCCCCTTAAAAATTGCTGGACGATTGAATGGAACAAGACTAATCATAGCCTTGGCCTTACACCTGCTGACACCACTGGGTTATTAATTCCTATTTTAAAACTGTGGATTAGTTGTCTTATGAATATATTTAGACCTGATGTCCAAAAAACAAAATGGACACACTTTTTATGATGTAAACATAGACCAATATGTGTCATTCTGAATCCCGGAATACAGTACATATATACTGTATATACAGTATATATATACTGTATAACATATGGGGGGGGAACAGAGAGCCAAAATGGAGAGCCAAAATGGAGGAAGCTATCGTAGCTTATTAGCTGTGTGTTACCATATCCGTTTTACTAAAGCTCCTCTGTCAGAGTATAAACTGGTTTGCTATAGGCTTGCTAACTGTGGATGTATTATACAAACTGGATACCAGAGTCCAAGATGGTATCCATTTAATCGAATAAAATTGATTTCAGAGAACAGCCCAATGCATGTGCTCATTAGTATTCTCCTGCTGGCTCATATTTATTGTATTTCCACAGTTGGCCATTGGGACAAGTGGCCACACTGTATCCAGCTGTCTTGATACATCCATGATGCTAACTGACAGTCACGACGTCACCAAGCTTCTATAACCAAATATTTTGTGAAGGCTGGTGTGACAAAGCCCTAATTCCGAAAAAAAATGTTGTTTGTCTCCAGTCATTTCATAGTTTTATAGTTTTGTTTTCCCTGTGATGATGTGAACTGCTGTTGTACATTGAGGCAATTTGTTCTCAGTAGGCATTGGGAATGTACTTCCTGTAGGAATCAGCATCAAAATGTAATCTTAAAAATACTTTAAACATATCAAAAAACACAAAAAGGGATGCTTAAGTGTAAAAAAAAAGTCTTATTCCTAAGTGAGTTTTCAGTGTGAAAGAGGAACAACTCTTCCTCAAAGGATGTTGTCAATCCGGGGTGCTCGGGTCTCCCCCTAATGAGTCTCCAAGGTCGAACAGCTGGTCCAGGCTGACGGTGGAGCTACAGAGGAAATCATTGCGACCCTGTTCCTCCTCTTCTGGCCAGGGGCTCTCCAGGAAGGCGGTGGCGAGGAAGGTCTCCTCATCAAAGTCTGACACGTCATTATTCCTTCGGGTCTCCACCAACACGTGGATGTCCGCTGTCCCTGTGGGGGCTTCAACAGGAGAGATGTGGGTCCCCCGCACAATCAGGTCCTCCTCTTTCATGATGGGGCTCAGAGCTTCGCCTGCCTCCAAACTGAGCTCCCCACTGAGGGCCGAGTCCAGCAGGGCATCCCAGTCAAAGTCCCCCTTCAGAGGTCCAATCTCCTTCTGTTCGTCTGCAGAGAGCAGTGGGGAGCTGGAGCGCCGGGGGGCTTTGGCCCCGCCATTCCTGGAACCCAGTTTCCTCTTGTGCCCACCTCTTCCCCTCAGCACCGGCCAGGACCCCAGCATTGTCCCTTCAGCCAGATGAGGGTCCCAGTTCTGGTCGGCGCCAGTAGCCTCTTCGAACTCCCGGAGAAGCCGCTGGGACTCAGGGTTGATGCACAGGCCATCCTCAACTCCTGTTGGGCTGCAGGGGCCTCTGGTCTGGGGCTGCAGGTTGACCCTGAGCCTGTTCTGCAGGGCCGGGTTGATCTGAACAGGTGGCATTCGCTTCTTCTTATAGGCGCCGCTCAGGAGACGCTCAGCGTATTGTGGGTCAATCTTCCAAAAACCGCCCTTCCCTGGCTCGTCCTTCTGCCGCGGCACCTTGATAAAGCACTTGTTGAGTGACAGGTTGTGTCGAATGGAGTTCTGAAAATAGAAAATCATGTCTTCACATGATGCTGGTTTCATCAAACATTCAATTTGGACACCACCTTAAAGGAATGGTTTTACTATTTAGGGAAATATGCATGTTGTATACTATTCTAAGATGTTCCGATTAATAACACTTGCATGTATATATGCTAAATAAGAAACTACAGCCAGTAGCTGATTAGCTAAGCTTAGCATAAAGACTGGAAACAGGGGGAAACAGCTAGCCTGGCTCTGTCCAAAGGTGATATAATCCACCTACTGGTTTTACTGGTCAAGCTGCGAGAATACCAAAGCAAACCAAACTTTACTTAAGTGAATCTCACGGGACATGAGCAATGTGAACCTGTCTGGGTGAAACGAGTAAATAGCCGGTTGCTATGGCAATTGGAGGTGCTATTGCTACGGATCACTGGAGCAGGGACACAACAGGAATTTAGTCATTCAGATTTTATTTGTCAAAAGTCTGGTCATTTCTTAGTGGAGCTATAATGGTTTTTTTGTAATTCTTGCTGCTTTAGCCCCACATTAGTGCCCCATGATATACTATGAATACTCCACGGAGTCACTGGGTCAAGAAATAGTTTGACACATAACCTCCAATATAACCACAACTTTTTAACACTTGGGTTTTTGTATGGTTTAAACAGACAAGATATTACATGTTAATCAGTGGGATTTTGAGGTGCTGGTCAGTGGCTAGGCTAGCAGTTTTCAAATGTGGAATTATTCCTTTAAAGAGAAGCTACCTTTAAGCTGACTGTGCATTAGCCTGTATTAGGGTATAGGAAGTAGAGAAGACAGAGCATCATAGTTCACATTAATGCACTGTTAGCCTTGCATTCATCCCATTGCCCCCCCCCCCCACCACCCCTTTGCGCAAGTCTAAATCAGAGAGCAGTGACCCGATGAACTTTGTTAAATATTATCTGCCCCGTGTACTGCTTTACAATAACAGAATGCTCTGAAAAGGCTGAGCCAGATGCTGAAGCACGGCAGTACAGCTAACTGCTTCATCAATCATTTATCCAGCTAAATTAAACTTTTTTTCCTGAAAATTCCTTCCCCTTGGAGGGAGAATCTGCTGCTGCCTCTCTTCTTCCTCCTCCATCACTTGTTTCTGCTACAGCAGGAAAACCAGTGCAAAAAAAAAGCAATATGATCAAAATAAGAATAAAGAGCATTGGTGTTTTCTATTAAGGTTTTGTGCAGCTGAGCAAAGTGAGGGAAGTGTTGCTGGTCTCTGGAGTTATTAATTACCACCAGCTAAGTCACTAATACTTTAGAGTGTGACAGCATGACTCTCACTATGTTGGATTTACTTCTACTGTAGGCCTAATTCAAGTTCCCAGCTGTGATACGACCTCAAAGAAACTCATTTTCATACAATGGAAATTGTGTTTGAAATGCAACTCCTTTTTTGGAGGGGGGATTTGTATGTGTGTGCTATTTTTACAGTCTATGGTGTGTGTGTGTGTGTGTGTGTGTGTGTGTGTGTGTGTGTGTGTGTGTGTGTGTGTTTGTGTGTGTGTGTGTGTGTGTGTGTGTGTGTGTGTGTGTGTGGTCCATACCTGCCAGGTGGGGTCAGCGTGTCGGTAGTAGCAGAAGTTGTCGGTGATCCACTTGTAGATGCAGGACAGGGTGATCTTGGCCTTCTTGCTGGCCTGCATGGCCATGCAGATGAGCGTCGCGTACGAGTACGGCGGCTTGATGTGCGCGTTGGTCTTGTAGTCCACCTCGTCCGGGCAGTGGCCGTGAGCCACGATGCCGGGAAGAGACTGCAGTCTGCTGTAGGCCGCCGCCGTGGGCTTCCCCGGGGTCAGGGGCATGCCAATGGAGGCGGGGTCCCCGGCCAGAGGGGAGGCCGGGGCATCGGAGCCCAGCGGCTGGTGGCCGAACAGGTACGGCTGGTGGTGGGCCTGCTGCGGCACGTTGGCACCGAGGATTGAGAATTCCTGCAGCCACTGGAGGCTGGTCAGGCTGTCGTCCAGGGTGACTGAGCTGCAGCTGCTGATGCTGCTGCTGTTGTGGACACTGTCCCGCTCCTCAGCCTGGGCAGCGGCGGTCACCACCTCCTCCTCCAGCCCCACAGAGCCTTCGGGCCACGGGTCGGCACAGCTCAGAGACAACATGGCTCTCTATCACCCAGTTCCTTCTCCTCCTCCCCCTGCCACCGCCTGACAGGACCGAAAATATACACCCAACCTCAACAAAGTGCGAAAGGACAGGACAATGATGGCCCTTATTTGAAAACAGAGCCCCTGTGTGTTGTGCAAAAGTGAAAGACTTTCACATTTCCAATTCTCATTTGAATCCAGTGGCAAGTCTATCACCTGGATGCCTGTGTAATGAGAACACGTGGAAGCTAAAAACCTAAGAATATCCTGAGAATCCTAATCACCTGGTCTCTATTCTGTCTCCATGTCTCAGAACTTTCCTGAAAACTCTGGTGCGCCATGACGCTCAATAGAGCGCACGCCATTACCAACTGCGTCTGAAGGATTTAAACCCAAACAAATGTATTAACTGGTAAAAGAACTCAAACTTTAACTTAAACAAGCCTATCACTTGTGTTATTATAATTTAAATGGATTGCGCGTGTCACCTTAAAGGAAATTTGCAAATTTAGGACGTTTTACGCGTAAAATCCGCATCTTCAGACTTTAACTACAATTAAAACCAAAGTGCAAATTATTTTTACATTCATTATTTCAATGAAATTACATAATATAATATAGGCTACTTGTAAGTACTATAGTGAAAAATCGTGTTTATTATTTAATAAACGTATTAAAATTAAACCGTTATAATTAAAGTTGACCTGGTATTTCAGGCCTTGTGAACAGTTTACAAGTGTAATATATATTCAGGGGATAAATTACTTTTTATAATAACATTAAAAACTCACCTTCTGTCTGCTGTTATGTTGAGTATAGAGACCTTTTAAATCCCAAAGGAGGAGCACGTATTGAACGTTCAGCCTCAGTCTGCTTGGGGTGCACCTGTTTAAACTTGTGAGGGATAGAAAGAAAAAGAGGAATTCCTGTGGTCGGTGTTTGGCGCGGTGTTGGGCGCTTCTTCTGCTCACTGGAGGTCTTTCTAACGGGTGCGTCGGGGAGCCAGTTTAATACCTGGTGCAGGAGGTTTGTCCAGCAACCATAGAAACGGTACACCCCCCTTGTAAACAGCTTCCCGGTCCTCTATTGGCCTGCTGGTTTCTATAGCGCTTCATTTTTAATCACTCTAAAGTCAACTGAGGCTGCTGCCGTGCAGGTTCTCAAGTTGAGGCCCGGGGACCCAACAGGGGACATTTTTACTGGAGCCAACGGAGGATTATTGTAATTCTAGTCATTCAACTCTATATATTGAATTAATTTAAGAGCATAAAATATTGTGGACTACATATATCTTTTATTTTGACACTTGTTTTGGTAAACTGCTGAATAGGAAAGTACAAATGTCAGCAGCATTTTTTAAATATGCAGTGGTGGAATGTACTCTCAAATAGGCCTAGCCTACTGACGTTTTAAGCTCCTTTATACTTCTACTCCACTGGCTCAGAGGCAAATACTGTACTTTATACTCCATTAGACTTCATTTATGGAGCAACTTTACTGGTTTATTTTCAGATTATAATTTTGCACATTACTTTATGTAAAAGAATATTTCTGTACTTTTCCTTAAACATGGTTTTACTGTAAAGGCAGGACTTTCATTTGTAATAGAGTACTTTTTGTCCACATTCTGCACACATAATGACAGTAGGAGAAGAAAACCGTTCTGGCTTCATCTCTGAATATATTTATAAGTGACAAACAAAAAGTTGGACCCTGAGTTTGGATTTACGGGATATGTGTGGTGTGTGTGTGTGTGTGTGTGTGTGTGTGTGTGTGTGTGTGTGTGTGTGTGTGTGTGTGCAGGAATGTACTTTTGAAAGGGAGACAAAGGCGAAACAAAAAGGTTTGGCCTCCTGAACGTTGTATTAGTGTGGCTGAGTAGTTTCCTGAGGCCCCTCACAGAGACAACTGTAAAGCAATAAAAAGGCGTCCTCATCTCTTGAGTCCTGATGTCTCTTTAAAGTTAGACATGGAACACCAAGCACTTCTGACGACTGCTGCCTTTAATGGATCAAAAACTCCAGTGTCTTATCTTTTCCACTGATCACAGACACTGATCAGAGAGATTAAACTAATCGAATTTAACTTGACAGCTCTTGAGTTGGCAGTTCACCTCACTGCCGAGGTGCCTGTAAGCAAGGCTGTCCTCCACAGCGCTGAGGAGGGTCTGGCTAGTCCACACAGCATTCCGGGTTGGGAGAAAAACGTGCTCTGATTTATTGGCATTTCTTTAAACAAATCAGAATTGTCTTGGGCAACGCTGAGCGCCAGACAGAGCCACGTGCCGCTGCAAAATAGCCTCAGGAAGGAACTTGTTTTGGTGTAACAGAAAACTCAGATTGGACACATAGTCTGCTAACTGTCTGGATTTAACCTGGGCCGAGATCTGAGGAGCAGTTAACCATATAGTCCTCATAAATCCACCAAACTTAAGAATGCCAACACAAAAAAACGCATAAGGTAACGGACATCAGGTTGAAATGAGTGTCATCCAGCGGAATTTCCAGCAGCAAAGAAGCAATCCCGGAAGTGAAAAATAGGCGTCCTCATCTCTTGAGTCCTGGTGTCTCTTTAAAGTTAGACATGGAGCACCAAGCGCACCTAACTGCTCGAGGTGCCATCCCGTGAGGCAGCCCCCTCTCTCTGATCTCTCCACACATAATTCCTGTGTATACCACATGTATTAGGGGTTGGGGAAACCGACACATCCTAGTATCTTGATATTTCCTATGACAATACAATTTTGAGAAACGGACACATAGTATTGATCTTTTATTTTAACTTTTTGCTACTATAGGGTCAGACAGTGTTGGTCAGTTTGTCTGCTTGATAATCCTATTAGCAGCAATAAAATTCATAGAACACAGGCCCGACAGCTTTTCTCGGCTAAAGAAAGACTCTCGGCTGTAAAGTCGGCTAAACTTAACTGTCATTGGGACCTGTTGTCACATGACTAGCTGGCAGTTGCCGTAATTTCGTAAGATATCTTATGAATGGGTGTGCTTAAGTTTTCGTACAATATTATTTCAATCAGGAGAGACTTGTTTGCAGATATGCAAATAAGATTTATTTTACAGCTCAAATAAAATGTACAAAGTCTTTCTGATTGGTTTAGCAGAAGGGTGAACACCTCCAACAGCTGATTGGAGTTGGCGAGAGCATTGATTATGACTGAGGTCTTCCTGAAAGGATTTACGCGGAGATACTTTTTGATCAGGAGAGACTAGTTGCAGATATGCGACAGTTATGCACAGTATGATAAAATACACACTACCGGTCAAAAGTTTGGGGCCACTTATACATTTCCATACCACTCCATTATAGACAGAATACCTGCTAATTTGGGTGGGGGGGCTGATCTTTAATACAATACCTACATTGCCCATTACCAGCAACCATTCATCCAATGTTCCAAAGGCACATTCTGTGTACTAATCTATCATTTAAAAATAAAAAACTAGAAAAACATTGGAGAACCATTTTACTATTATGTAAGCACATAATGTAATCTGAAAACTGCTGCCCTGGTTAAAAAAACAATGCAACTGATCTCAGCTGGCATTCTGTCTACAATGGAGTGCAACGGGAATTTCTATGTGACCCCAAACTTTTCAGCTGAATTGATTTAGGAGAATGCATTGAAATTTAAAGTGAGGCGAACAAACAGAGAAACCTTTTGAGATAAAACAAGATGGGGGACATAATCTAGTTGGAAAATGGTAAAAAAAAAAATTTGCAATGTATCACAGAATATTGCAATATGTTTTAAATCACAATGATATCATATTGTGACATAAGTATTGTAATATAATATTGTGTCGTGGGGCCTCTGGTGATTCCTACCTTACACCTACCTCTCACCTTGGTATGCAGTATGGGTTCTATTTGGGCCTGTGAGTGAATATAGATAGCAATATTATTTCCCACTTACAGCTGCTAAGAGAATAATTGCAACCCGTTGGAAGCCACCACATGACCTGTCTATGCGTACATGGACCCTTTCCTTTTTGGATGTTATGTACATGGAACTCTCCATGGCACAGAGCGCCAGAAAAGACCCTGGACACGCAACATGGCTGACTCTTTGAGGTCTGGGCTGTGTCCGGACCTCAACCTGCGCATGTGATTGGTCCCTTGTCTTGTGTCTGTCTGTGTGTGTATCTGTTTATGTATGTGTGTGTGTGTGTGTGTGTGTGTGTGTGTGTCTGTTTCTGCATGTGTTGTTTGGTCTCCCCCCTCCCAGCTTTCTTCTCTGTGTTTTTTGGCTCTGGGACGATTTTCATGACTCAGTGTGTTGTGTGTATTGTTATCGGTTAATGTCTGAATATAAAAAAAGATATATTACCATTCCCAATGCTGGATTAAGAAAGTATGCCTTGTTTTTCTTAATTTTCTCTGTTACATTTAGTTTAGATATTTGCAGTTGTGGAAAAATAATTCTGATGTGTTACTTAGATAAAAGTAATACAGCAATATAAAAATATAAAAAATACTACAAGTAAAGTCCTGCATTCAAGTGTCAAAAGTAAGACAAGTAAGGTGGAGCTAGCTCTAACTACTTTATATACTTAAAGTAAAGGAGTTTGTAATATGTGATCATGTTTATTTTAAATTTTTAATATGTTTCGTACAAACCTTTTTAAGTAAAGCCGTCAAATAAATGTAGTGCAGTAAAAAGCACATTATTCACCTCAGAGATGTAGTGGAGTAGAAGTATAAAGTTGTAAAAAATGTACTTCCAAATTTATAAGTACAGTGCTTAAGTAAATGCAATCTAGTTACTTTATCTAGTTACTTCTCAATCTAGTTACTGAAATAACAACGTAAATTAAACAACAAGGTCAAGATTAGAAGACATACAAGACTGGCTGATAGAAACACAATGGAACCAGTAAAACCAGTCAAGGGAACAGGAAACAGGTCTTTATTTCACTCCTGACATCCTTGTCTCTGATCACAACATGCGTCTGTAGTCACGTCTCATTGTTCAACGAGACAAAGCCTTCAGACGGCCCCCAGCCCCCCAACACATCACCTCCAGCCGCCGTCAGAGCGGGAGCAGCCGACCACAGTGACCTCACAGAGAGATGAAGACAGATGTAGAGCAACTCGTAAAAAGATGAAGCAGACAAGGGTCTTTCTTAATTACATAAACTCAAGTTATCTTGCAGGCTCAAAGGGTCAAAAGAAACATAACGAAAGAAAAAGGTTTGATACTAAATATTAAAAATTGCATTTTCTTACACTCATTTGAAAATGACTTAAACAAGATGACGTAAACAGTTGTAGCCTACAGAGATTCAAGTTTCTTTATTTGTCACATGTATAGTCATACACTTACAACAAGCATACACTAATAAGCTATGAAACCAGTTGAACTGCAAATATGTGTGCACTATACTAAAAATACAGGTCCACAGCCCTAAATGAGTTCACGTGAGCTCCTCTGAGATGTAGCGGAGTAGAGGTATTTGGTAGCAGAAAATGGTAATACTCAAGTATATTCCAAGTACCTTGAACTTGTACTTGTGTAAACTTTCGAGTTGAGAGTTGTATTGAAAGATCCTTCATGTAAACAATTACAAGTCTTTAAACTGTAAATGTAGTTTATGTGACTTGATTCAACCTGTTTTGTGTGCAGAGGTAATGCCAGCTGTTGGACAGATGAGGGCGTCAGACAACATTTAATGACAGAATGAAGTGGACTGTCTGACTCAGAAGCTGTTTATCACGGGATCGATGTTTCTTCATGTACTTTCAATGGAAAGTGGTTTAAAGAAAAGGAAATGAGGTAACTACAAACTGCATTATTTGGCATCATAAGTGCCTAATAAGGATCATATTATTAAGTGCAAATATCTATGTTACTACTATCCTATTTCATAATGTTCACAAACGATCAATGGAAAAACGTATCAATTAATCCACAAATAAAGCAAAATTAAGCATTAGTTAATGGTTCAAAATCAGCTCCAGCTCAACCAACTACAACAGTTACATCCTGCATTTACATGAATACATGAGTAATAAGTCTAATGATAGTATAACTGTCCCAAAGGGACATTTTTATACTTTTAATATTTTAACCTTTTTATGATAATACTTAAGCCTGCATACTTTTATTAAAGAAACCTTTTGAATGCAGGACTTTTACTGTTACCGAGTTTTACAGTGGGGTATATTAGTACTTTTACTGCAGCAAAGCCAGATGCAGGAGTAGAAGTCAGGATCCATACAGAGTTTGTAGGTGGTTTGGTGCATAACAATAAATATAGTGCAAAAGTCAAGAGACATTAAAAAATGTACAATTGAAAATGTAAAACAACTTGAAGAAATACATAACAATATCTGTTTTCAAAGTGGAAAAGTTGCAGAGTGTTGTGCAGGATTGTGCATGGATTGATATCCACATTATGGACTCCATTCCTACATGTGGGGAAAACAACCAGGACTCTCCGTGACAAAGTCTCATTTGTGGACACAGTTTCATGTTAATAATTCACTCCAAAGCTTTAACAAAGCCGCTTTACTCGTATGTTCTGGTTTGGTGGAGAAATGTCCTTCAACCAATCAGAGAGCTGATCTACTGACATCAGCATCAGTGAGGATGACTGAACAACTCCAGATATTGTACAATATTGCCAATCACTGCTCTTCATTCCACACTTTCTGTTAAAGCATAAAACCATTGGCCCAAAACTGTGCAACAGTTTCTCATCAGACAGCACTTTTTTTATTTTCTCTTCAAAACCACCAAACCTTTGACAAAACCATGAATTTGTTTTAGGTGTCTAAAATACATTTAGCTGCTGCCCCCATCCACAGCAGTATGCTTATAGCTTCCATGTTGGTACTCCTTGTTGGTACAACCCCACTTTAATATATCCAAACTATCCCTTTAAAACTGCCAGTCTGTGTTCAGGAGGTTTCTGTTTCTTCAGCACCAAACACCCATAAGGTAATAACACCTTCCAACAATACATAATTCATAGACTTCCTCTGTAAGATGTGCTTCCACCTGCCGCACCGCTGAATTATTGAGAAAGAGAGCATGTCAGCCTGCAGGCCAATAAGAGCTGCATCCACTTGATGAGCATTTAGAACTACCAGGGGAACTGTTCTGCTCCAGTCAGTCCTCAGCACGTCAAGATGTTCCACACATGTCTCTTCAGGAGGACGACCACGTAGGACGTCCAAATTAAAATGCTGATGATGAAATAGATCTCTAAAGACACTCAGTTGTATGTTATATAATTTGCATATACCTAAGTTTTTATATAAATTCCACAGCAGAATTTAGTTTTCCTTTTGATGTGTGATAGAAAATGATTTTAGATAAAAAGATAACTTTAACATACTGTTCATATATAACTGCATATGACACGTGACCTATGGGCAGTTGTAATTCATAAAGCTATTAAGTAATTAGGAAAACCATACTTTTATAATCTTTATAAGTTAGCAACACAAAATAACATTAATTAACAGATATGATATAAATATGTGTCCATACACTATCGATCAAAAGTTTGGGGTCACTTACAAATTTCCATACCACTCCATTATAGACAGAATACCAGCAGCTGACCTGAGTGTGTGTGTGTGTGTGTGTGTGTGTGTGGGGGGGGATCTTTAATGCAATATCTACATTGCCCATTATCAGCAACCATTCATCCAATGTTCCAAAGGCACATTTTAAAAAACTGAGGAAACATTGGAGAACCCTTTTGAAATTATTAAACACATAATGTAATCTGAAAACGGCTGCCCTGGTTAAAAATCAATGCAACTGATCTCAGCTGGTATTCTGTCTATAATGGAGTGCAATGGAACTTTCTAAGTGACCCCAAACCATTGACCCGTAGTGTATATGTTAATATACTTAAAATAGTCAATCATTAAGTATTTATGTTATCCTTCTGATAAGATAAGCTTTTATTGATCCCTAAGCGGGGAAAACCAGGTGTAGCAGCAGCACAAAGACAGAAGTACAGTATAAAAGAAATTAAATGAATAATAACTATAAGGAGAAGAATACAACTAGACAAATAAAAATAAAAATTGAAACCTTTAAAAGAGCATTTAAAGACAAAATTAAGAGGTAATGTCAGCAATATGTAAACAGCATGCACCAGACTAATGTGAAGTACAGTAATACTACCACTACTACTACTACTACTACTACTACAACTACTACTACTACTAATAATAATATAGTATATGGCGATATATAATAATAAATAAATAATAATAATAATATTATTGTTATTATTATTATTATTTATTATTATAGGCCTAGTACAACAATATAGGCTAGTACAACAGTATAAGGTAGAATATCAAATTAATATGGTACAGTAAAGTAGTAAATTATAATACGGTATAACATAGTATAAAATAAGCTCTACTAATATGCTATATTAAAATAAAATATAGTGGAACATAAAAAAATACAAATATTTACTGTGTTTACAGTAGCTCACATACTGTACCTGCCAAACGAAGCAGCCAATCAGTACTTTAAATTCAAGTCCGATATCCAATCAAACAAATGACGTCAGTATAACAGACATGAATAAATTCGCGTGGACAAGCGAAACGAGGGCGGGGATGTTTTTAACTTTACTCTGCTTGACTCCACTTATCGGCGGTGTCTCTGGTTCTTAAAACAAGCGCACCAGTTAGTTTAAACACGTCAGCCAATCGCCGGCTATGTAGTACTATCTTTGCTGCGGAGCCGTCCAATCAGGAGCGCCCTTCTCTTTGTTGTTGGTGATGACATGAAAATATTGTTGTTGCTGCTGGTGGAGGTTGCGGAGACTCAGCGGTGGGAGACAGGAAAGCAGGCAGGACCGGGTTTGAAGGATTTGAGACGTTCAGAAAACTCGATTCAAGTGAACATTTCATTCCCTAAGTTGTATTTTCGACTTTAAAGCAACTGCGTGTTGCGGGGAAAACGCTAATGTCGGTGAATATGGACGAACTCAGACATCAAGTCATGATCAACCAGTTTGTTTTGACGGCTGGATGCGCCGCCGATCAGGCGAAGCAGCTCCTACAAGCGGCCCACTGGCAGTTTGAGGTGAGACTGAACGTTTCATGTAGCCTGCTCTTATAATGTCTGGCCGCTTATTGCATATTCCAGCTGTACACGAGCTGTCGACACATTTAAATGAACTCCTAGCGTTGGTTATTTCGAGTATTTTCTGCCCTGCTTTACAACCACGCGCTCATGTAGCTAACATTAGCAAAGTTAGCAGCACTGAGGACGTGGTACTTGGTCGTTTTTTTGTTTACATTCTAGACAGGAATTCACCGTGTCATTGCCAGGCTAATTGTTGTTAGCCTAGCTGCTAGCTAGCCGCCTCTATAAAACCGTATGGTCGCTCAAGCTAGGTTATTGTTTTATGATCAAATGGCTATTGTCCTTAAAACAAATCGCTTCATGTCAAATCACTGTTGCCATCTTGTCAGACAATGCCCGTCTGATAACACGTTCTCTCACTCATAATAAACTACAGGTTTGACTTGTTTCAAATCTCACAGGATGATAAACTGAAACGGGTCAAAAACAATCCCTCAAATCACATTTCATGTTATTTAACTAGTCAGAAGAAAACAGCTTTCTTTAATATGTTTGCTGAACTGCTAAAAATCACTGATTATTTTACTTTTTGGTAATTTTACAAGTGGAGATCTGTGGTGGAATGTTACTCAAGTATTACAAATTTGTACTTTTGAGTATTTCCATTCCATGTCATACTTTATACATGCTACTTTTTACTCCACTACATTTATCTAAAAGCTTTAGTTACTTTTCAGATGAAAACCATGTATCTCCGGATGTGTTGATTTTGAATGTTTGAAACTGAAAGATAGTGTTCCTTCAAAAATATACTACTTCTTAAGCTAAATAAACTCTTTAAAAAGACATGAAAACTTGTCTTTTTAGCGATACAGGGTTCTTAAAGCACAGCAACTCTATAAAGATATGATGATCTTGGGATGCACTACCCAACAGTATATAAAGCCGTTAAAATGAGCCCAACCTTAAACATCTACAGCAGTAAAATGCAACATACATAACTGCAGTAGTACTAATAATCCAGAAACATCAGATATAATAGGAAAACACTGCCCAGGAACATTTTACTGCACAATACTCGTACTTAAAGTACATTGTGTTACTTAAGTAAGGTTTTGAATGCAGGGCTTTTACTTGTTGTGGATTTACTTGTATTTGCACAGTGTATTTTCACTTGTATTAGTGATTTTACTGCAGTAAAGGATCTGACTACTTCTTCCACCACTGCAGCCGATCTAGAGACCAGTCTCACTGTACTTAGAGCTTAGTGGGCTGACATTGATCCTAGTCTTGTTTAGTTATATATAGACTGGTTAAGATGTGTTATCCTTCCAGCTGTTCTCATACTACACAAGCCTTCCTGTGCTATTAACACTTATTAAAAGCTGAAATAATTAGTCGCGTAATCTATCCTCGTTTCTCCAGTGTGAGGATCTGCTGCTTTAGTCTGTTTAATATGAGTGGAAAGTGAATATAATCTCATTTTGTGAAAGCACCAATGGTCCACCCTACAATATTGTCGCAATCTTGATGTAGATGGATGTATTTGATTGAAAATATTGTGATATGTGATTTCTCCCCCCCCCCCCCCTCCCCAGCTCTAGTTTCAGCCCTGCAGTTACTATTTTGAGCGCCATGTACATATCTGGGGTTCTATTGCAAACACGAAGGCCTTTGGCTGTGTGTGTTTATGATGTATATCAGGCCTGTTGAACAGCTGACGGACACCTGAAGGATCTCTGACATCCAGCAGATGGTTCTGCTCAGACCACACCTCCACCTGTTGGGGCCAAGGGCTCATTGTTGGCCAGCTGGTTCACCAGAGGGGTGGGGGAGGAGGCTCGGCTCCTCTCAGGTATTTGTTGTGATTGACTTAACTTGCTCAGGAGCTTGGTGGTGTCAGGTCGACTCAGGGCTGCAGTGAGAGGACCTTTTACTTAAAATAGGGCTGAACAAGTCAATAGATATGGGATTTTTGACACCAATAGGGATTTTAGAGAGAATAAATGAATTGCATTCATTCATGTGTTGGCGAGAAAGAGGCAGTCAGCAGCATTATTAGATCTTGGTAGAAGCATGCTGATTGGCTCACTGATGCTTATGAGATACTTTAGAGGCAATTTAGTTCAGTGCCTTAAAATAATTGAAATCGATACCCAGCCCTGCCGATTACCACATGCGGCCGATAGGGAATATTTCAGTTGGAATTAAAGAAACCTTATTATAGAAACCTTTTCTAATTGAATTGTTCACCAATATGACCAGTATTAACCAGCGTTTGGTGCATTATATATAGCGGACAACATATTCGTATATAGTGTGTGCTGAGAATAGGTTGAATACATTCTACATATAGAAATACATTCTAAAGGAAATTTCCCATATTCTCCACAGTTATCCAATCCAAACACACAAACAGGAGCCAACATACAAAAACAAAAGAAACAATGCTGTGAAAGCGTACAAAAGCATCTCACTCATGGAAATCAATGTGCTTCCCCTCAGGAGATATTTTCCTGTCCTGTTACTATTTTAGCATTTATCTATTTTTAATTTACCTCATGCGGTTGGCTAAATGTAGAAGAACTGCAACTACTAAGTATTTTAATGAATGAATTTGATGAATACAATGATTATTCCGGCGAAGATATTCCGTGATTAATTAGCTAATTGTTTGGAATGTAGGGAAAAGGGAAATAATAGAACAGCTAGAAATGTCTGGCAAGTTCAGAAAATCACACCAATTTACTGTAATGTGGCCTTTAAAACCAGGAAAAGACACCACTTATTCATATCACAATATTACGATATCCAAAGTCTAAGACAATACCTAGTCTCATATCACGATATCGATATCATTTTGATATATTGCCCAGCCCTAAATGCACCCAATATATTCCATCTGCAAAGATATCAAACAGAAAAATGCAACCTGACACATTGGGTGTATTTTCTTGACAAACAATAAATTGATTTCCTGTCAGATTGTGTCAATGGACTGATGGTTTCAGCTCTGATATGCATGATGTATGTGAGACTATTTTGTTTGGCTCCTCTCGGTCAGTGTGAGAGCGTACTGGAGTAAACCCACTATTGTTCGTGTCGGTGTGACAGCAGTGGCTTGGTTATCCTCTGCGTTTTGGTTCTGGCTCTGAGCCGAGGCCGAAGGCGTCTTCTGTCCTCAGCCGTCACCCTGAGGCCCGCCGGTCCCATATCAAAACAAAGATCCCTTTTAATTGGGGACTTGATTATTTTAACCCAGCCTTGGCTAGCTGCTAAGCTAATGATTACTAAATTTAACACTGTCACAGAGACATACATGCAATTCAATTGACAGTTATTCAACTTCATGTTGTCTTCATTGCTGTAAGCAGAACGTCTTTGTACAAGAAGAGACTTTGAGTAATTTTCTACCCTTTGTTGTTTAAAATGTGACCACACTCCAACAACAAAATACTAAATTAAAAGAAAGAAAAAAAACTTTAAAACTACCCTGCTCCATTACGTTAACCTTTTCTTCACTGTCTAACAAAAACTCTCCCCTGAAGGAGCTTTTAAAGAAACCTGGTAAACTCAGTTCCACTGTTGTGTAACACAAGTGTGTGTGTGTGTGTGTGTGTGTGTGTTTACAGCAGCAGGAACTGTGAATAGACAGTGTGTGACATTAAGTGACCGAACCCAGGTCCTGAGAAAAAGAGTGAGGGGAGACAAAGAGCTGCGCCGACTCAGAGGCTCTACACACAAAAGCAGCGAAGCATTTTGACACTTTGAGATGTGTGTCACGTTGTACGGCAGACATTCCTGCATTACCGCTGCTGTTGTCAAACAACCAGAGCGTGGGAGGGAGGGAGGGGAGGGAGGGGGGGGGGGCGTTGCATTCATTCATGTGTTGGTGAGAAAGAGGCCTCCGCTGGAGGGAAAATGGAGGCTACGCTGAGCAGTAAAACAAGCTCCCACTCTGTCTGATACTTCCTGTCCTGGTAACAACACGCTGCAGCCTCTCATTACCATGTGTCACACTTAGTGCTGAGTATGGTTCCAAAATATTTGATCACGGTACAGATACCAATACTGGGACTTTGATACCGGTTCCTTTTTTCCCAACACCAATTTTCCGTGCCAACATTATGGCACATATCCTTCATTTCGGGTGCCTGGGTAGCTCATGTGGTATACAGGGCGCCCATTTATAGAGGTTTACTCCTCGACCCAGTGACCGCGGGTTTGACTCTGATCTGCGGCCCTTTGCTGTCATGTCATTCCCCCTCTCTTCCCTTTCATGTCTTCAGCTGTCCTCTATAAATAAAGGCCTAAATGCCCAAAAAAAAAAATTCATTCATACATTTTTCAGCTCCTGCACGTAGCTCCGTCTCTGTAAGAAACACATTTTTCCTGCCTGTGTCTACAATGTGTAACATTAAAACTGCCAATCACAAACATGATTAGATCTTGCTAGAAGCATGCTGCGTGCTTATTGGCTCACTGGCGCTGATGAGATTTACTCCTTAGGTATTGAAATTTGACATTGAATGACGAGGCATTTTTCGATACTAAGGAGGCAATTCGGTCTGTACCTAAAATGTAGAGGCCGACCGATATATCGGCCGATATTAGGCATTTCCCGATCTATTGGTATTGGCATTTATAATGGCCGATTTAAATTTTTTTATTTTTTTATTAAATATTCATTGATCAGAATAATTTATGCCAAATAAATTATTCTGATAAATGAATATTTTAAAAAATAAAATCGGACGGTCGACCATGTATGAGCGTTGGCGTTGCATAGTTGATTCATTTCTTGTTAATGTGTTTTTATTCAAAGGACTTTAAGTTTCTTATCTTAAGTTTGTATTTTTATACATTTTATTTATCAGAACTTTTATATATTTTGGTGTTCCTCTGTTCTGTTGTGACAATAAAACAAATTATGAGAACTCATGAATAAACAAATTACTAATGTTAGGGAAATCTGTTTATGCTTTGTAACGCGTTTCTGGATTATTGTTTTTAAATATATATCAGTGTATCAGATTTTTACATAAGCAAATATTTGTATCGGTATTGGCCTTAAAAATCTTTAATCGGACGGGCTCTACTAAAATGTATTTTAGTAATTCTACACCCAGCCCTAGTCACACATCTTTCCCTACAGCGGTTTCACTTCCACATCCCACATTAGAGGGCGATTTGTCCTCAAAACATTGGAAAAGTCAACCAACAGCATTCTAAACTATTACAAACTCCTTTTGGAGAAACAGGACTTGTAGAGGGATGAGTTCACTAACCCACCCCGATTAGCTTCTCTCTAAAGAATGACATCACCCCCCAGTGTTTCCCATCATGCATATGAATCAGGCTGCCGACTCATTCAGAGGAATTCTTATAGCCGGGGTATTTTTTCCTGTTTCTCAGAGGTCATGAAGTGTGTGTTTGTTCTCACCAGCCTTGTTCTGTGGTCACAACAAAGAGGTACGATGCAAGAAGCCAACTCACTTCCCTGTTTGAGAGCTGCTGTTACACTTTATACTCTCATTTTCTCCAAAACAGCCATTCAGTCATTTTAGAAGTCTTTTGGTGGTAAAAGGTTAGAGAATAGTGAAAAATAAGTCAAAGGAATGGCCGTCTAAACTAAATATCTTTGGATTTTGGAATGTTTTGTGGGTAAAAACACAATTTGAATTTGTCAACTTGGCCTTTTGGAAATTGAGATTTCTGACAGCTGATCAGTTGCAGCCCTACATGAATCGTTTCAGCTTTGTTAAATAAAGCCGTTTTGTTGTTATATCATAAATGAGTTTGTTTGTACGTCTTCAGACTGAAACACTCCAGTCTTCCTGTTAACGTTCACTCTGTATCAGTGAGTCTGTTAGCTTGTGGCTAATCTGGAAGGGCCGCTCTGGTCTGTTAACCCGTAGTTAGATCCCAGCTTGGAGATAATAGTTTTATCTTGGGTGTTAACTGACACGCAGGCTGATGACCAAGGGGGGGGGGGGTCAGGTCAGGTCTTCCCCCAGGGATGAAAGAAGGCAAATGTTTGACTTCTCCACTTCTATGTATGTTGTTATAAATCAAAGTGCTCATAACACAATCTCTCTCTCTCTCTCTCTCTCTCTCTCTCTCTCTCTCTCTCTCTCTCTCTCTCTCTCTCTCTCTCTCTCTCTCTCTCTCTCTCTCTCTCTCTCTCTCTCTCTCTCTCTCTCTCTCTCTCTCTCTCTCTCTCTCTCTCTCTCTCTCTCTCTCTCTGCAGACGGCCTTGAGCTCCTTCTTCCAGGAGGCCAACATCCCCAGTCACCACCACCAGATGGTAGGTCCATTCCCCCCTAAATTACTAAATAAATAAGGCATGTGCTGAACGCAAGCTGAATCCCTCGTACTGGACGGAGGGATGGAGGAAACTGCTGACCTGCTGGTTTCAGACACACAGCTGGGCTTTACACAACATCAGCAAGTTTCACACTACTGCCATATAGTGTAGAAGTTTAAATGCAGGAATAATATATAATGTGTTCCTGTGGGGGAGGGGACAATATAAATGTAAATGTGTGTATCGTCCAACGTTTGAAGCTTTCCAGCTCTGTTGAATTTTTTTGTTGAATGCTTGGGGATACCCAGGCCCTCTGAACTACCCACAATGCAACCCAAGGGAACACATTATAATATTTAAAACGGTGAAGGGAGCTTTGGGCTCTGATGGAGGAGTTTTTTTGCTTCTTTTTAACATTTGTTGTGTCTCGTGTGAGAAGTTTCACATCCCTCTTATAAAACTGAAGTGTATGCTCATTTAGGACCAAAACACGTCACAGAGGGTGTGTTGCACTTAAGAGTCTTTCTGCTTTAAGCATGGGTGTTGGCACTCTTTAATCTTTAATTTCAGCCCTGTAGAACAGTAATTACCAGCTTACGAAGAGGATTGACTGGACCAAAGTCAGTCTGAATGAATCAAATAGTGTTTCTGTGGCAGATCACCGTGTCCTGGGCTTGGTGCTGTGTGTTACGCAACCCTGTTTCTAACTGTTTCTAACTGTTTCTAACTGTTTCTAACTAACTGTGAGTCCTCTCTCTCGGGGTCCGTCTGATCCTTATCATGCAGGAAGAGCATGCCAACATTTGCAGCCATGTTTTGTTTTCAGTCTGTTTCTCTTCCTCCTTCTCTTCCTCCATATCCTTCCGTATGCTCTTGTGTGGGTGTATGTGCCTGTCGGTTGCTCTGGGCCGTGCATGAGAGAGAGAGAGAGGGTTTGTTATTGTTTTGGGTGCAGTGCGGTGACATCATCTCGCCCAAGGCTTGTGTGTGTGTGTGTGTGTGTGTGTGTGTGTGTGTGTGTGTGTGTGTGTGTGTGTGTGTGTGTGTGTGTGTGTGTGTGTGTGTGTGTGTGTGTGTAAGAGTGCATGGCTGTACACGTCTGAGAGAACGAGCAGAGCAACCTAGAGGGAGCATCAGTTGCAAGACACACACACACACACACACACACACACACACACACCACCTCCTCCTCCTCCTCCTAAACTCAAGCTGTCCTAACATGGCTCTGAGCACAGAGAAGTAAGAAGTCAGTGGTGCAGCAATAATGAAACTTTACTGACAGATGAACTGTGTCTTAACCACAGAAGAGAAGTAGTGTAAAGACAGAGAGGAGACCTCAGACAGGACTACAGGACTTTTTTACAGAGACATCAAACATATCAATTCATAGAAAAATCTAAACAATAAACCAGACGTGTAAAGACAAAACTATTGAAATATTACTTCCAAATATTATGAAGAATAAAACAAACAAACAAACGGTGTCATAAATAATGCAACAGTATGTTTTGCAGTGAGGTTGACTCTGCTATCAGGGAGCTGGTTCTGTGGCATGTTGGGACTTAAAACATAAGGGGTGTGTGTGTGTGTGTCTGTGTGGTGGTGGTGGTGGGGGGGGGGCGGGGGCTTTGACAGGGCGTCATGAGATCTGTTATTGTTTCTAACGTCCACAGAGATGCAGCCTGAACACCGGCGCTCCCCGAGGAGCCGAAGCAGGAGCGTTTCTGTTCACGTCCTCTCTGACTCACAGTTTAAGTGCAGTTTACAAAATAAGATTTCTTTTTCCCAGAGTTTTCCAGCCGTGGCGGACTTGTTCTTGAAGATGTCAGCATTGCTATAATTGCTCATATCCAAAATCCTGTCTTTCATAATCTTTAAAAGTATGTGTGTTTCTCCTTCTTTTCTTTTGGGCATGCGCGGCCTTGCAAGCTGTTGGCTGGTTGGTTTGTATCCAGTGCACAGAGCTCACCGTAAGCCTTAAACATGCAAGCTGCTGTGTGTTGAAAACTGGGTTAAAACCCTGATTGAGACGCATAGTCTGAATGAGCTGTATACATGTCCAAAGAACCTGAATAATTCAATTGAATTTTATTTATAGTATCCATTCATAACAAGAGTTATCTCAAGACACTTTACAGATAGAGTAGGTCTAGAACACACTCCATAATTTACAAGGACCCAACAGTTCTAGTCAGTTCTAGTATTTCCCTCCCTAGAATAATACAGCCATCTCCCACATGTCTTTATCGTCATTCATCATGGAATAAGGCCTAATTCTGAATATCCAAACAGAATAGGATATGTTTACATGCCCCGTATAAAATGTGGAATATTTTCATATTCTGAATAAAAGTGGAATATGAGTGTGCATGTAAACGTTCTCATTGAGTCACACGTTAATGGGTTAATGTATCCAACATCTGTGTTGTTTTTGTTTGTTATCTGGGCAAACTAGCAGCAACATATGATAAACTTAATCAATCACGCAGGAAATAGAAGCACCGCAGCAGAAGCACAAATGTAAAGTACAGATAAGTAACTTTTGAAAACTTTATATATTTAAACGGAAGCTGAAAAAATGGCTATGAAGGGAGACAAACACATGGTCACTGTTAAGGTTAGGAGAGGGGGGGTGCAATAAAACTGCAATGAAATAAATGCTATTTGGGTAATGGACTCTGGTGGAGAGTCTCATGTTGGCAGCTTGAAATTCATAGTGTCTCACACACTCATGCAGGAGGTAAACAGCTGAGGAGGTTGTGTGTGTGTGTGTGAGAATTAATTTGCATTTAACTGAATAAAGAGAAATATGAAAAGTCAAAGTATTTAGGGGGACCCAAGTACTTGTAAAAGTACTTTGGAGCCAAACTACCGGATTAAGCCTCTCTCAGAAGGTGAAATAACATACAATGTTTACGTTGTTCAGGAGAATCTCTGTGTTTCGGAAAATAAAGAAGATGTTAAACTTTTAAACTTCCGTCTGTTAAGATCCTTCCTGTCGTGTTTGTCCTCCAGATGTGTACTCCCAGAAACACTCCCGCCACGCCGCCCAACTTCCCGGACGCCATCACCATGTTCTCCAAGCTGCGGGCGTCGGATTGTGGCCCCGGCGCCGGCAGCGGCCCCTCCCAGGCGTCCATGGCCTGCTCCCCCCCGGCCCCCTCCTCCACATCGGGCTTCAGCTCCTTCTGGGCCTCGTCGCCGCCCAGCCACCAGCCGGCCTGGCTGCCCCCGTCGTCACCCACGGCCCACCACATGCACCACCACCACTACCACCACCACCACCTGCAACAGACTCCCATGTGGCCCCCCGTCTCTCAGCCCAGCAACTCCCAGCAGCCCCCTGTTGTGTCAGCGCTCCACGGCCAGAGATGAGACTGAGCGGCTGCCTGTGAGGGGGGGCAGGGATGAGCGTCTGTTTCATGTGTAGCCAAATCTATTTTTTTTGGGGGGTGGGATTGGGGTTTCACAAGTGGAATGAGAGGAAATGGGGTAAAAAAGACAAAGACACTATTTTCCTCTCGCTTTTTTTTTTCTAAACTGAAGACTCAGCAGGAGACGCTCTTCCTCTCCGTCTTCATCACAAGTCATCCGAGGCGAGGAAGAACCTGCACGGTCTCCCGTGGTGACACTGAGAAACTTCTTTCTTTTCATCATCAATGCAAGCAAGCCCAGGACCCAGCAGAGCACTCTGAGGATTGGAGCCATGTTTTTTGTTGTTGTTGTTTTTAGTAACTCTTCTTCCTTCCGAGGGCTCAGAAGTCGGCAATAAGCAGCAGACACACACACACACACAACGGCTTGTGGGTGAGATGGCATCAGACGCACGGAGCAGGTGTACACTGGGTTTCATTTACAGCCGTAGAACTGCTCCACACAGTGAAACCTAACTCTGGCTGGATGACACGCCCATATATATATTACCTTTACGCCTGAGTCCCGGGACATACACACCACACACATAAACCCATTTAGCACCTCCAAGACTCACCTGGATGACAAAATGTTCATCCTGCTGCACATTAAGAGAGATTTCTCACGGTTTCCTGATCCAGACTAAAATGGTTTCTGTCTCTGCTTTATTTGTCGGAAAACAAAATAAAGTTTTATTATCGGTTTGATAGAGAGCCAGAGTCATGACGTCACTTCCTGTCTAGCCTCTGATCCACCAGCTCCTGTAACTAATGCCATTTCTAATTCAGCATTTATTTCATCTAAAAAAAAAATGAGGCAAGTTTATTTTTTCATATTCAGCTTACTTTGTGAGCATACATAAAAAAAACTTCACCCCCATGAGAATGTAGCTGTACATTCTGTGGGCTTATGGGCAATGGTGTCCTTTGAAGGCAGCTAAAAACAGAAATACTGAATAAATGACACAACACAACTTTATTATATTTACATTATTATTATTATTATTACATGAAGTGAATCTAGGGCTGGGTATTGTTTAAAAAAAAAAAATAACACCAACACCAGTACTACTGAAGTGATACCGATACCAATAGAGTACCTTTTGATAGTTTTTATTTCTTCTTCATTTAAATTGCATTAAATGCCAGCACCACCCCTCCTCCACCAAATGATTTCTACACCAATGCATTTTTGAAAGTGTTCAAATTATTAGAATGTCCAAACTTTTGTTTTGGTGGCATCTCGCCACGCTAAACTACCAATTCTATAAAATACATCGTGCTCTGCGCCAATCGCACGTCACATTAGATCAAAAAACGCTTGCGGTGATTGGCTGTGACCAAAAAACAAACTTCTTCTTCTGAATTTCTCTGTCAATTTGTCTTTTTTTTCTAGATCAGGCTACATAAAGGAATGCAGGTATTGTTAGACTGGAGCAACACTAGCGCCACCGCTCGAAACTGAAGCCTTGCATACAGTGCTGTACACTTCGCTGTGTTCCTAGTGGGATTTTGCCGTGTAAGATATTGCCAAATTGCTGGAAATCAGTTCTTCTTGGCTGCTCTGTAGTTACCAGTGGCGTATCTGGGAGTGCAGGGTATATCCAATCTGTCCAATCGGAGTTTTGTCTTGCACGACTATTTCGCAGCGGCTCAGTGCGGAGCTTAGCACCGCCCATGATGATTCTGATTGGTTTAAAGAAATGCCATTAGACCAGAGTAGCCAGACCCTCCTTCAGCGCGCTTTGGAGGAGGGTCTGGCAATGCAAGACCACCAGTGGCAGCACAGCGCAACTTCCTGTTTAGATACCTGCTGCGGCAAAAAAAAGAATGGATGATGAGTTTGGGGCTGTATGCATAAACTTATGTACTCACCAATGCCAGCATTTAAGGCAGTATAGCAGTAGTAGAGGCATTACCGATACTGGTATCAGAACAGCTGTAACAAAGTATTGAGTACCGATACCCAGCCCTAAGTGAATCACACTAGTACTGTTGGCTGGATTTATTACAAATGTCAATGGAAGTTCTGGTCAATTATTTTATATTTTTAGATGTTTCTCGTGTCATACAAAAAGAACATATATTTCTGTCTACCTGGATGGAAAATACAGTGGCAAAATAATCTTTTTTATGTTGCAGCAGACAGAATATTATTTCATCCAGGATAAAAGAGTGAAAGAGTGTTTGAGGATTGTGTAAATCGTAGGCTTCATAATAAATATCATGATAATACATGTGAGGCACAGACTGCCACGATGGACAAACACACAGTGAATGAAGATGAATTGTAAAGTAAAAATATGAGTAGAACGGCAATAATTTGATAATTAGAAGAGCTGTTTTTTTTCTCAGCCTGACTGTCAGAGACTAGTAAGGAGTTTTGTAATTCTTCAGATTGCTGGGAAGCCTTATTAAGTTCCTTGTCGAGTTGGGTCTTTATTTCCTGTTTATTGATAACCAGTCAGTCTTGTAAATATGAAGCCAGAAGGTTGTCAGTCAGGCTGATGAGGAACTCACAAAAACACACATTTGAATCTGATTGAAGAATATGTTGGAGGTACCGATGCCATGTCTCTGTACGTCCGTCTGTCTGCCTGCAAGCGGGGGTGGGGGGGCAACTCAGTGATTTTCCACATAACCTTTCAGACACTCAACCACTCCTACCTCTGTCTGTGTGAATGGGAGAGGCCCCACATGTGCTCTGAATGTATTCTCTGCTGCAGACACAGACAGGATCAGAGGGTTTAAACAAGTACAAACTGCTGCTAAAGAATTTACAGCAGAGCTCGACGGACGGATGGGGGGGGGGGGGGGACTCTTTGTGTTTGCTGTCCTCTGCACACACACAAAATAAATCTCCAGTAGATTAAATAGTGAAAAACAGAAAGTTACTTTCATTTCACGAGGAAGAGGAAGCACTTACCGTTGACATCAGGGAGCGACGGGATGCAGAGAGAGAGAAAAGATTTTAGTTGTTCACCGCTTCACACAGACAATCCATATGTCCACTGTTTCTGTATGCTTTCCTCTTTTATTTGTTCGGGGAAGTTCACAGCTCTTTAAAATCAGAACCTGATAAGATTACATTTTAACATCTGCTACAGAAATGAATGAAATGAGCTGTGATAAGTCAAAGGCAAAATCCCCCCTGAAACACTCAGAAAAACAGATGTTACACCTCTGGACTTGTTCTGTGAACCTTTCAGCTTCTTGTTTAACATTTGGAGTAAATGACTACAGTCATCATACACACGTTTACTCTCCTTTTCTGTGTAATTTACCTCCCGTAAAGGAGTTTTTGGAGGTTTAATAACATTACATTTGTGTTGACCATTCTGAATGCAACCATGACAGTTTTACATTTTCAGATTATTATTATTATTCTTCTTCCTCACTTGCAGTCAGCCTTATGAAAACGTTTGCAGACCATTAAAGCTTTCTTTAGTACTATAATCCATCACGGTGAATATTTAAGTTACACGATCATTAATCTGTAATGCAGTTTAAGTGCTGATTGACTAGAAACGTCTAGATACATTTTCATTATCTGTCTATCTGCCTATTTCTCCATTCAGCAATGAATTGTGTGTTTTTGTACAACATCAGAAAACTTAATACTATTTTGTAAAAGAAATTCTCACATTTTAAAGATGTAACCATTAAGTACATATACTTTAGCACTGTGCTTAAGTACAAGCTTTAGGTACTTGAGTATTTCAATTGTAAGCTACTTCATACTTCTACTCCTCTACAGCTCAGAGGAAAATGTACTTTTTAATGCCTTACGTTGATTTGACAGATAAAGTTAGATAGATATTATCATGCAATCGGCTTAGAAAATACTTCATCATAACTGAATTAAAACCACAGTGCGTAACTGTTTTCGTCCGTTAGATTCAAGCCGTCGCCAAATGAGTTGCTACGAAGCTAGTTTAGACTATCAGCTCCACACAACTCTCTCTGGATTTCTCAGCGTGGCTTTGTTCGAAAGATTGAGAGTCGCCCGGCGCAGAAACTCAAGTGAAGATAACTACCTCTTCTGAAGAGTCCATGTTTTTTAATCCTCTGTGTCCTCCTTGGCTACCAGCAACTGCGTGGAGGACGGGTGGGCGTGGAAGGCTTGTATCGCGTGACAGTTTGATGCGCCGATAGTTTAGTTGCCATTACTTACAATTCCTCATGGGGGCGACAGAAACTACGCACTATAGCTTTAAAGTTAAAATCAACACCAGTAAAATATGACCACATTACATAACCATGTATGTTCACTTTGAAAACGTCGAGACCATTTTGTGACTTTAATATAAAAGAATACAGTTTTATGTTCACTGTGATGGATTACACCACTCCAGAGATTAAGCGTCTGCGAGATTTGTATGCCTCACTGAAATGGATGGAAGTCAATGGGACGCCTACAAAGGTAGAAATGATGCATTCAAATGTTTGTCAAGAAAAAGACTTGGCTGTGTAAAAGTGAACATGATTTCTGTTTAACAGGCCTCGGTGCTTTCAATCAGGCAGGTTGACAGGTTTTCTTTGCTATGTTGCGTGACCTGAGGGCAGATTTGTCCTTTAAATCAGTTTGTGGATGAGTTGAGGTGAATGTTTAAATGTCTGAAATGTGCTGAACTCCTGACTGATGAGTTTTGGTGACCCTGCGGGTCGTCTGCTGTTGCGTTTAATGGACGAGCTGCGGGGGTTGTCTTTGTACGAGCTTCCTGCAGGGTGGATTACTGGCTCAGCTCTGAGATAGGGCTCCATGCAGCGGTGTTGCACGCTGATTATGGAGATCTGGAATCTGTTAAATGCAGCTAATGTGTCCCAACCACCCTGAAGATTTTACAAACTGGGGGTTTTACTTTTTTTTGTTTTTGTCTCTTGTTAAAATTTTATTTTTGCTCTTACAAAGTGGATGACGGTATTTTCTCTCCCTGTTCTAATCTATGACTCTGTAATAGAGATTTCTCTCAAGTACTTTATATTCATTTCCTCTGTTGGAATTTGTATTTATATGTTTAATAAAACAAGGTATGATCTGCTACTTTCTGTGGCTTCATCTCTCACTGCTGACGGCCCCTTTTTCTCAGTTGTTTTGGTTGTTACTGTAAGAGCTAAAGAACGGCTGAGAAAGCAGAAAAAAAAAGAGTTCCCAAACTGAAAGTTACTTGTCTTAGCATGAAGACGGAGGAAGGATGTGGTCGCAGCTGAGCTGCTGTTTCAGTTAATGTGTGATAAAGCCAAGTGTCCCAACATGACACAACTGCTTTCAAAGAAGAAGTGTAGAGTTGTTTTGTTCAATGACAGGACTCGAAGGCGAATCAAAAGCAGCTGTTAAAAAGGTTTGAAAAACAAACCAGGTTCTGTATCAGGGTGCAGTGAATCACGGAGCTTTAAAGAGCCACATACCCATCACTGTAAAAGTACCAACACATTGAGTAAAAGTCCTGCATTCAGTCTTACTCCAGTAAAAGTACATGTTGTGAAATATTCTTGTACACTATAGTACCCAGCTAACAATTTATGGTTCCCACAACGTTCTGGGAACATTAGTTTTTGGTTTGGTTTTGGCTCCCATGGAAAGTTTTCTTAACGTTCAGGGAACGTTGATTTTTAGTTACATTGAACGTTCCCAGAACATTCTCCTAACGTTGCAGAGTATGCATTTTAGTTGGACCCACTTACTTTATACAGTTATGTAAAGTTCATCTTAAAATCCTCAATCTTACAAAGACATTGTTGTCTTAAAACAGAAGGAATTACTAAACCTGTTTTAATTTAAATGAACCAAAGCAACATTTAATAATAATACATTTTATTTAAAGGCGCCTTTCTTGGCACTCAAGGACGCTGCACAGGGAATTTATATATTAAAAACAGCAAAACAAATACTATACATAATAATACAGCACAACAAATACTATACAGCAAAACAAAACAAATACTATACAGCAAAACAAAACAAATACTATACAGCAAAACAAATACTATACAACAGCAAAACAAAACAAATACTATACAGCAAAACAAAACAAATACTATACAGCAAAACAAAACAAATACTATACAGCAAAACAAATACTATACATAATAATACAGCACAACAAATACTATACAGCAAAACAAAACAAATACTATACAGCAAAACAAATACTATACAACAGCAAAACAAAACAAATACTATACAGCAAAACAAAACAAATACTATACAGCAAAACAAAACAAATACTATACAGCAAAACAAATACTATACATAATAATACAGCACAACAAATACTATACAGCAAAACAAAACAAATACTATACAGCAAAACAAATACTATACAACAGCAAAACGAATACTATACATAATAAAACAGCACAACAAATACTATACAACAAAACAAATACTATACAACAGCATAACAAATACTATACAACAGCAAAACAAAACAAATACTATACAGCAAAACAAAACAAATACTATACAGCAAAACAAATACTATACAACAGCAAAACGAATACTATACATAATAAAACAGCACAACAAATACTATACAACAAAACAAATACTATACAACAGCATAACAAATACTATACAACAGCAAAACAAATACTATACAGAAAGTCCAGAATGGGAAAACATCACATATAGATCTTAGTTTCTTCTTCTCTTCTCCCATTAATCACCTGACGAACCCCCTGATTTATCTGGTGACCCTTTGGAGGGGCCAAGCCTCAGGTTGGGAACCACTGAACTAAATGATCTTAAAAAAGTAGCTCCACCTGGAGCAGCTACAGCAGTAACATGCTGCTCTCACATTGACACTTCAGCATTAATATCTAATAATGTGACATAGAATCAGATATCAGTCACAGACGGATGTAAGTTTTCATTTTTCTATAGTGCTGTCGTTTTTTATACAATGGTCTTGTTAAGGCGGGGAGGAATGAGGACCCAAAAGCAGAGATGAGGAAGGCAGGCGGGAGCCGGTTCACAAGGTTTTATTAAGGAAAAGTCCAAGAAGAACATAAGGAGCAGGGTATTTCATCAAAGAGTCCAAGCTGAACACAAGAAGCAAAAAATGAAGAAGCCAAATCCAAAAATCAAAAACAAATTTATTAAATTTTTGATATAGTTTTTAGAAAGGCCTCTGCCCGGGTTTGATTTTTCCCGCAAAGTCACAGAATGATTTGCGGCAGGTGTATTTTAATGTTATTTTACAAATTCTGTGCTGTAGTTATGGTTAATACTGAGGGCAGGGCCATCATAGAAAAGAAGGAAATTAAATGAAGAACTAAAAGCTGAAAGACAATGTGTGATAACGTGAGTCACACTTGATTGGGCTATCAACAGATGGAGACAATTACAGCATTGTAATTGATTCAAAATCCACCCCGAATTGGCCCTCGGCTATGTAATATGTCTTTCATTCATAAAATAACTTTAGATTATGTGGTTGTATGTCAGTAGCCAACATTAAATTATGTCCCCCTTCCATTTAGTGCAGACTTTTTATTCCTTTTACTCTGTGTTTGTGTTGGCCTACTATTTTCTTTCCCCTTGTCCAGGGGACTAACCCTAACCCTTATGGTAAATTAATTTTTTCTGACTGGAGAAAACATCGCAACTATATAACCTTCTGGTAATTTTAACTCGGTAATACAGTGGATAATATAGCAACGTAAAGAAAAGATCTTTACGACGGCAGGTGTGGTAAAAGCACTGTCACTGCCTAATGTGAGGAGAGTGCAGATTTGAGTTGTGCATGCGTCGCTTTGCGACAAGTAGCATATAAGATGCTAACAAGAGATTTCTGTAGCAATGTCAATACAGTAAAAATGGACGTAATTAACGAAGTTGGTTCACTGCTGGCTACAAGTTAGCATCGAACACAACAAAGGCTGTCAGTCTAATGGTGTTTTGAGCTAAAGTTAGCAATCAAACTGTAATATATAGCTACGTTTTTTAAATGACTGCTAGCTTAGCTACAAGCTAGCAATCAAACACAACAAAAGGTTGTCAGTTGAATGGCGTCTTGAGCTAACATTAGCATCCAATTAATCACAGATAGATAGCTAAAATATCTTTGAAATGATTCCCATTTTCTGTTGTTTGTAATGAGAAAAGTTTATTATTTCATGTATGACAGTTATGTGGTAAACCGTTTACATCTGAGCATGCGCGACTCAAATCAGCACTCGCCTCACATTGGGCAGTGGCACCAGTACCACTTTTGTCTAAAGCGGCCGTTAGAATCAACAAAGTGAAAGTTACATATAGCCACTTTAAGTTGGAATCTTAAACAGGATTTTTTTGTATTGTAACATTTTATTTTTACACTGATGTATTGGTACTTTTACTATAGTCATTGTTTTCTTTTTAAATCCTAAAAGTAACTAAAGCTGTCAGATAAATGTCGTGGAGAGGAAGTATAAAAGGGAAATACTCAAGTAGTGTTTAAAATTGTTCTTAAGTAGAGTACAAATGTACTTTCCGTCTTCAAAATAAAATACTTTAAAATGAATCTGCAAACACATAAACCGCGACTTGAAAGCCTTAACATAAAACCAAATTCTTCAATGTCAGAAACTGATCTGGGGCGAGTTGTGTGACTGCATCTCAAAGTAAAGTTCACTGCTCCCTTTTCATCTCTACTGGGCAACTGCTCTCAGATTGTTTCTGTGAACAGGATGTTGTGTAGTAGTGATGTGTTTCCCCTGATTTGATGCAACACCCAGGTTGATGACCTCCTGCCACACAATGCTGGCAGTTGAGGGGACCAACACCCTTTATTACTCTAAATAAAGGGTTGGCTTGAATCCTTGGATCCGTATTAAGCAATTACACTAAAGTACAAGTGGTGATAGTCTATCTATATTTCACTTCGTCTCACCAAAAGATTCAAGCTAACAGTGACTGGATCTACTAGTAAGTATTGTGTGATTCAGAGCCTAATATTTATTCTTCCTCTGTGCCATAGAGCTCCATTGTTGTTAGAAACACATCAATGAGCCACACTGTTGCCCTGGGTTACATGGTCCTTCAATACCATGAACACACACACTGTAGTTTCCTTAAACCGTCTAAGTTTTTACACAAGCTGAAACTTCACAGGTGAAGTTGTATTAACACAGAGCGGAAAGTTGATGCAGTAGACTAATAAAGTTTAAATTAGTCGTCGTTACTAAAAATCATTAGTAAAGATGAGTTAAGTTAGTGCGTACATTTTTGATATTGAACGTCCGTCCGTCATTGCCAAATGAGTTGCTACAACGCTAATTAAAGGTGCACTATGAGTTCCTGCATGGGACTGTGCCCCTAGTGTTGGACGTTTACAACCCCTGTGTTGTCTCCCGAAACGGAACTTTTTCACTGTTCATTCATTCAGGGGACAGGCAGCTAGCGGATCAAGGACAAATGTCTACGATTTGAGACAAAAACGAAATTGCGCTGAATCCATGCAGGAACTCATAGTGCACCTTTAAGACTATCAGCTCCACACAGCTCTCTCTGTATTTCTCAGTGTGGCTATGTTCAGAAGATTGTGTCGTCGAATGAAGATAATTACCTCTTCTGAAGAGCCCATCATGTTTTTTAATCCTCTGTGTCCTCCTTGGTTGCTAGCAACTGCGTGGAGGAGGCTATTGCAGAAGGGTTGTGTTACGACCCCTCCCTTTTCTGCCAGCTGTTGGCTTTTCTGGCTTTCCTGACTGAGCTGGCAGTTTGGGTGGGTAGGCCTCAACAAAGACTATTTAAGCAAATCATGTATCATTGTTCTCTCTCTGCCTTCTCCTTCTCCTAGACTACGTTTACACATGGGCGGCTATTTTCATAAACAGACATTTCAACCTCTCCGGTTTCAAAAATAACAGTGCACAGCTGTCAGTTTTCAGAAAAGTGTTCATTTACACATACCCATGTATATATGCCGCCAATGCAGTCAAGGGCATGCCAAACTTGTAGGTGGCAGTGTAACGAGAAGCTCGGCTCGGCTGCTTAAACCTCCGTTTGTCTCAGTTTACATGCACAGTGATTCCTCTACTGTGCGACGTAAGTTGCTTGGTTATGACACAGTTGTTAGCCTATTTTTACAAAAACGTCTTCTACGGAGCCATAACGTGAGCTACAAGGTAATGGAGCCTTTTATACATTGTCGTGTTTATTTAGAATTAAGCAACAGACAAATAGAGTCTTTAAACGCTTCAGATGTAAAGTTATTCACTGTCAAAGTGATGCCAAAATGAATGCCAGTCAATGGGATGTTGACGGCGGGTGATGGCTTGGTAGCATTAAAATGGCGCCATAGGAGCTACGCCTAGAGAGGAGAGGCTTACCCCCTTACACTCAAACAGAGAATTCGCCTCTGAAAACAAGTCTTTCTAAAACCTCCAGCCAGAGTAGAGATTTTCCAAATTTGTATGCGTGCGAAAGCACCAGAGACGCAAAAATTTTTTTCATAATGTGGGAAAAAAAAGAATCCAAAGAGACATCACAGTTCTGGAATTTGTGTTTGACAAGTGATTTATGGGACATGTAGTGCAAAAAAAAAAAAATTACCACAATAAGCCACAAATCAATACAAGTACACAAAAAAATAGATTAAAGCAGGTAACAAGTTAATTACATATAAAAACCAGTAGAGCTGAGTGGTGGCCCTTACAGGTTGAGCAGCTGCTCAGAAGCAGGCTCTATGTTCAGGCTCACTGATGCAGCTGAAGCCGGAGAGACAGAGCCAAGCTGAGACGTGCAGCCCAGAGCCGACACGGGCCAGTCACGCCCGGAGCTGCTGGAGGCTGGACACAGAGAAGGGGAGGAGGAGGTTCAGGTGAGTTGTACTAGGGTGTGTGTTAGTGTGGGTGTGTGTGAGATGCGAGCACCTTTACACTCACACATCTCCGCTTTGAGTTTGGACATTAATCTTGCTTTAAATGGATAAGGACATACACACAAAATGCTGTCTTATAACTATACATTATGTGCCTCTATCTTTGGCTTGATCTGATGTTTTAAAATTTATACTTTTCTATTTTCTGTTCATAAATAAAGCTACTAGGACAGCACTCCACACAGTGGCCGTTTCGGGCAGTGTCCTTCCTCAGAGTGTGCACAGGCAATTACAACCTATACTACCCACACAGGTGGGTTTAATTATACAACCAATACGGTACATGTGGAGCAAATCCTCCACAACTCAATCCCAACAGATGCAGCTGATATTCTTAATATTTGTATTTTCTCATGCTAGAGGCATTGTTCCACCACTTTGATCCAGATTAAAATATCCCAACAACAAATATATCTTATATATTCTTGTACATATTTTTATTACTTAAGGTTATGTTTTCTGTTCGTTTGTTTGTCACAAATTATTTTTCACTTTGGTTAACATTGTGACATAGGGCATTAGGCCATGGCGGAGGTATGCACGCTCTGAGCGCCCTTTTAGTTTATTTTATATTTTGGTTTCTTGACTTACTATTTTAATTGTTATGCATCAAAACACCAAAGTCCAATTCCCAAAACTACTTGGCAATAAACCTGATTCGGAGGACACCATTTGTCCAGGATTGTCAATGTAAAGCTCAGACAGGTCAAAAAAGAGGACTCTAAGTGGTACTCGCTCGGTGAGACTTTTTGTGATGAAAATGCAGGGATCAGTTCAAGAGGGTGACTTGTTCAGACAAGTATCACAACACACTGAACTGTGTGTGTGTGTGTGTGTGTGTGTGTCTCTCACTTGAGCGGCTGCACTGGGCACTCTTGGCACTGTGGGGGGGATAAACCGGAGGGCTGTGTCCCACCTCTGGAGAAGAAGCCGGTTTGTGGGGCGGGGAGCACTTTGCCTTGTCTTTGGTTTTGCACATGCCTGCAGCCATCAAAGGAACAGGGCAACATGTCACAAGGGTTAACAGCAACAACCACAAACCCTGCCAGCTGTATCTCACCTTGACATTTTCAGCTCACGGCCAAAATACACTGAATAATGTTTGCTCTCGTGAATCATGTTCAACAACAAAGTGCAGGCAGAGACTCTGAGAGCTTCATGTTTCACACAAACTATCCAGACTTTTATTTTTAGTGTAGTGGGTTCAAGGCCCAAAGAGCCATCAACACATTTGGTTATCATATAATAAGATGGTAAAATAGAATATAGTTATAAATATTGTTATTCATATTTTTAATAGAGTTAGGGTTACATTTCATTTCCACTTGCAGGATTAATAAAGTATGTTTTCTTCTTCAATAGAATACATTTACCGTCTTTGGTAGAGATTGTAGGTAGTTTAGTTTCTGTATTTCTGATGGTAGATGCATTCAGGCGACCTTTGTAAATATGCCCGTCCAGTCCAATGATATCAACCTCCTCCGACTAAGCAGTCAAAACACACACACACAGACGCAGAAGGAGAGAGAAAGCAGTTAATGGATAGGAGGCAGCCGGTAACATAACTAATAGTCAATAGTTTTAGTGGGAAGAATTCACTTTGGGTAAAAAAAATGCAAATACTCGGTCCCAAGTGGCAAATATCCAATTAAGAGTCCTGTATTCACAATCTTATTGCAGTCAAAGTACAGAAGTATCATCAGCTTCATGTAGTTAAACTATCAAATGTAAGAACACAGATTGCACTCTAAGACTTGTTTTATGTACACAAAAGTCTTATTTCTCTCAAATATTGTTCAAAAATCGTTGTTAGTCTTGGCATTTCTCCTTTGCCGAGAAAATCAATCAAAATATGAAGATGTTGATTAGACAGCATGATTATTGCACAGGTCACTCTAAAATGTGCAGTTTTACTGTATGGGGGGAACCGGGATGTTTTCAACAGAAATTCTTTAGTTATGCAAACCAATTGTTGCAGCAGCTGTCCGGGTGGCAGTTTTCGGAAAAGTGTTCGGTTACATATACCTGTGAATATATGCCGTCAAGAGCATGTCAAACCTGTAGGTGGCAGTGTAACAAGAAGCTCAAGCCCACATTAGCCAATCAGAATCCCGAAAACAGCAACAATAGCAACTAATCACTTCCTCTCTCTTCTTTACCTCACTTCCTTGGCACAAAGGGAAATGTTTTTCAAAATAACCATGTATGTGTAAACAGGGCCTAACACAGAGAAATTTAAGAGAAATAAGCCTTTTCTGTACATAAAAAAGTCATAAAAAAAATACATATATATGTATATAGATATAAACACACACACACATTTAAACTCTAAAGAACAAACGTTCAGGAGGTCTCAATAATACCAATTCTACTCTCATTTCTCAGCTATAGTATGTGACATTTTTGTTAACAAACAAGACACACAAGTAACCTTTTCATGAAAACTCAATACTTTTCCAGAAATCTCAACAAATTTCACACTTTTCCAGGACCTGAAAGCTAAAAGAATTCCAGGTTCTCCAGGATGTGTGGGTACCATGTATGATTGGGATTTTTAGAATGCAAACAAGCCCCAAAAACTGCAACAAATAGCTGCGCAGGAGAAGTTATGTGCTATAACAATCCTACAAATTAGAATTATTTTATTTTTCTATCTTTGAAGACCATATCTTTAGATATATACCGTCACTCTGATAAAATGTGGATAAACTCTTATCAGTACCGGAATGACAGCGTCCACCTCTGTCTGGGGGTTGTGCTTCATGAACTGCAGGACGGGGCGTCGCTGGCCTGCCAAGGTAACCGTGTGACTCCCCCCGCAGCTCCGCGGCGCGGCAAGGTGACTGTAGTCCGTCATTTCAGAGATCCGCTCGCTGCTCGGTCAGACAGAAACATGACATGAGAGAACAGAAAAACTGTGAGTCTGCAGCATCTCTTTTTTAAAGTCTGTTTCCAGCGATGTAGACTTTCACATTTGGATCAATAGGAATGAGAAGAACTGCTGTTTTACATTCCTGCAATTAAAGCAACACTATGTAACTTTTCCCGCTTCGGCCCCCCTACAGGTTGGAAGCAGATATTGTCCCATTATTTCTCATTGGAACTACAGATCTGCTACCAGATCTGGCAAACTTGCAGAGAGCCGCAAAGTGAATGCAGAAGTGCCGTTCACCCTGTTACAAGTTGATGAACCACTGAAACAATTCTCTAAGTTCTCTAATGTTGCTTTAATATGCAAATAGTTATTTCTAGTCACTGTTTGTATTGTTGTAGATGCTGTTTCTTATGCTCTTATTATACATTAAATGTATTATTTTATTTTATATCCTGATTCATTTTCATGTTTTTCTGCTTTTATTATTAAAACATTTTTTTTTAAATTATCCTAAGCATTATGCTTACTTCCTCTCAGTGTCATTAGACTGCTTTTACAGTAAAAAAAAACAGACTGGTATCTGCAAGAGTGTTACATTGCAGAGAGATTTCAACCAGTGCAGGTGATATTAAAATCACACAAATCTCATCTAAATGGGCCTAAAGACTCAAACATCTAATAAAGTGACTCTGCCTATCCCCCTCTCCTCTCCCCTGTCTTCTTCCCTGCCCTTTCCCCTGCCCCCTCCCATACCCTTTCCCCTGTCCTCTGCCCTGTCCCTGACTCACTGCAGGACTCCCGGCTGGTTTTGGATCAGGCTGTCGCCCGCGGTGCCGTAGCTGGGGGTACTGTCCCAGTGTTTCCTCTGTATGCTCTCTATCTGTCTGCACATCGCAGCATGACTCTTCTGGAGCTGCTCCCTTCTCCTGCCAGCTACCACAAAGTTGTAGCGTTTGGACCCTGGTTTCAGACTGAGACGGCAACACCAGCTTACAATAGATCAGGTACTGAGAAATTAACATATGCTCTGACTGTCTGAAAGATGAGACTATGTACAGTGTTTCTACATTGAGCATAAACCTACAGTATATGATATAAAACATGTCTTTATTGTCCTGTTTGTTTAAATAATGACTTATGGACTCTTGCGCTCCCTGCTGGTGAACAGAGGACACAGTAGATAAAGTGAGAGCAGGTAGACTGCAGTAACTCTGCTGGTCTCACCTCCTATAGTGCTGTCGAAACTGCTCCAGAGCGTAAACAGTAAACGGCCTGATGGACTTGTGTGAGGGGAATCCAGGAGTGGACGGCTGCTTCGCCAGATGCCTTTTATTGCCATAAACATACAAAAAAGCAGATGAGTTTAGAGAACAAGTGATACTGTAGTGTATGAAGTAAATTTATTTTATAATCTGAGTAATAATTTAGAAAAAAGACAATGAAAATAAATAGCAAATATCAATAACTCTGAATCCTGTGTGTAGATATAATACTATAATTAAGAGTCACAGTATTCAGTATTGACTCACTGTCCGGGGGTGTGCATGACAACAGGTCGGTCACAGGAGAGGCAGTGAAATCTATCCACGAGTTGTCTGGAAATAAACACAATGACAGGGATATGGAAATATGGAAATTCTAAGTTATTTAAAAATGAAATCGTGAACAGGGGTGTGTGTGAATTGAGATTGCAATTTTATAACAATTAATCGTGCAGGCCTAATTTCTCCATGCATGCGACCAGAAATAAAACAAAGTTATGACTACTTTTACAAATAATTGGCTATTACCTTGTGTATTTCATAGTAGTACAAGGTTGACTGCTCGATTAGATGGCGCAAAAGATTTTTCCTTTTTATGCATCACTGAAGTTTCTATGGTTTCAATAGTGCAACCTGATTTAGTAAATCACTAGGTTGAAATTAGCTGGTAGTTTCTTAGAAAGTTGGACTCCACACACACACAACACACACACACACACACACACACACACACACACACACACACACACACGGTGATGGATTTAGGAGTAGCTAGTGCAACACAAAACTCTTCCACTGATCCCTTTTTCCCTCTCTTTGAGGGATGTTACCACTTACTTTCTGATACCAGCAGCATCTTCTTGCTCTGGTGCTCCCTGAGCCTGCAGCTTCTCGTGGATGTTCTTCCAGCGATTTTCCAGCTGATCCTTCACAGAGTCCAACTCCATCCTATTCAACTGCAGAGAGATCAGAAGTCAAACATCACAGACAATCACAAATACAAACCCTCACATGTATCACAGATGTGATACATGTGTCTATGTCACAGATAGAATAATGTTCAAATGCTCAGATACTCACCTTACGCTCCATCTCGGTAGAGAGTTTGTTGACGACTTTGTGCCAGTCCTGCTCATGACCTGTCACCTTGTTCAGCAGCTCGTGGAACATGGCGTTGAGCTGCTCTGTCACAGAGTCAAACTGCAGACGGCTCACTTTGCTCTCCAGAGCAAATTTATCTGCTTTCTTCAGGTGTGAGGAGACAACAAGAGGTTCAGGAAAAGCAGGCTATAAAGGCCGACCCTTTAGTGAGTTACTTACAATTTCGCTCGCAACCATCTCCTTGTCGGCCTTCTTCTCCTCCAGCTCCTCTGTCGTCTTGTACAGCTCCTGTGGAAACAAGAACAGTAATATTTAACAATAATTATTGGCTAATTTTACTTTTACAGGAATTTCAAGGGTCAAAGGTGAGATTGGAACCAATCATATTTGGTATTGAGAGGACGAAAAAATAATATAATAAGGGTTTGATAATATTTTCAGTATCAATATCATTATTACAACAAATATGTTTAAAGTAATACAAGGATGTGATATTTGATTATTTTAAAAGGTATTATATTACACTGTCAAACCAATTAGTTGGATTTATTTACATTTTGAAAAGTTACTACAGTATCTGACAAAAATGCAGAAAGTTGTTGTTTACCTCTATGTGGCTTTGTTTCTGTCTGTTGTCCTCGTGCAGACATCTGGTGGTTTCATTCAGCTTTTGACACTCTGCCTGAAGGTGCAGGATCACCTTCTGCACATCGTTCACCAGCTGCATGTCCTGAGCCACACACACGCACACACACACGCACACACACACACACACACACACACACACAAGCACGCACATTCGCACACACAATTATACATCACACACTAATTCCTATCCTATTGATTGAGAGGCAAATTCATATCATAAGCCACTTCTTAACCAAATCTCATATAAAAAAAAAAAAAACATTCTTTCAAACACATTTCACATTGTTACATTACAAGATATCACATTTCTGTAATTTGTATTGTATTTTTTTGGTTCCTTTAAACTGAGTTTAGATGTACATTTGTGTGTGCTTGGGTCATTGGTCAAAGTGCTGAAGCAAAGACAACTGGACTTGTTGAAGATGTCTCACATGTGGACTAACGACCTCAGCGGTTCTCACCTGGGACAGTCAGAACTGATGTCCAGTCCAGTCATCAGTGTCTACATGTATGCTTATAGTTGAGCCTTGGACTTGAATATTATACCAATTGTCAAGATTTCTGGAGTTCAAAAATCTATTTCATCATACAAAACAACATGTCTATCTGTGTCAGCCACAGTTTGGCAAAACTGATTCCCCACACCTATGTTTTTGTTTTTGGTGAAGGCATCTTTCCACTTGACCCCATCTGTGTGACAAACATTATTTTGCAAAAAATGCTAAGAAAAAGAAATGTGCTTAAAGATAAAAGTAGTATAAAACATGTTGTGTCTCCATAAGGAGCTGTGTGATAAATGTCCTCAAGTGATGTCACATGAGTAAGCATTGGTTGAAGACTACAACTTTGAAACGTTTTTTAAAAGTTCTGTGTGGAGTTAAAAAGAAATGTTCTTACCGGACCTCTGTAGCCCCCTGCTCATCTCTGCTGCAGGCTACATTAGCTGCTGCTAGCATAATACACCCCAATCTCCTACCCAACTGACAGGGGAGTCAAATGTAATGTAATGTAGGCACCAGGTTTTGACAGGGAAGAAGATAGTGTGGAATAAACAGGATATTTCTGATCCTGCTGCATCAATTCTGATCCTTTTTTTAATCTGTTGATCTAAAGTCTGTAATAGAAAAGTCCAAAGTTAACAGGTTAGGTAGATAGACTGTTGACCTGACCAGGGCACACCCCACTTCTCAGATGTGCATGCTGAGATTGGATCTACCCTGCCAACCTGGAGAGGATTAACAGGGATGGAAAATAGATGTACAGTAGATATCAGTATTTGGCCCAAAATTGGTTAAATGTATCACTTACAGAGCGTATAGTATTTGTCTACAGTCCAGAGATCATTACAGTAGTTCCTGACAGTTGATGGCAGGAATCAGCTCTGAATACACACACACACCTGCCTCTGGTGAACCCTACGGCCTTATGCTACAGATTTAGCTTGCCTCTATGTCCTTCAGTGGCCCTGCTCTGCCTCCAGCCTGCTGTTGGAGAAGGCTGTTCACTGTGTCCTGCAGCTGCTCATAGTGCTGGAACAGAAGGCTGAGCTTCCTGCCCATGTTCACTGTGCTGGTGGTCAACTCTGATCTCTGATCTTTACTCTGACCGATGCCCTGGCTATCACTGCTCTCATCCAGCCCAACATCGGACAGCTGACAGGTCAAGGACTGCATCATGTCCTGCAACATGCCTCGCAGGTCGTCAAGCTGAGGTCAGAGGGTGGAGAACTCAGATTAGACTAATATATGGCCGCCTCATACTGGGCTTTTATTAAAAACTTTATACATGTTAATATGATGGCTTGTAACTCAAACTAGTCTGGTTTTGGCAGGCTGCAGATTCTACACAGGACAGGGCTTGTTTACTCATTGTCAGACCAGGTTTACAAAGGCCATGCTGCACCACATGTGTGAAAGGAAAGTAACAGCAGCAGCAGTTTAAACTTGCAGGTAAAGACATATGGAAGTTGCCATTTGTAGGCAAATAACAGCAGTATTTTAAAAAGAACTACAGCTCTAAGTTGCTGCTGCTGTAAGGGGAGCAGGTTTGACTGACAGTGCTGCAGCAGAGTAACAGTAGCTGGGTCTTCACATTAATAACCCTGTGTGTCCTTGTTGACTGACTCCTCCTAACTGTCTCTCAGCAGCTTGTCCTCCTGTCTGACCTGATCTTGTAGGTGTCGGTCTTTTGCTCTTTCCATAAATGACGCCTGTCTAGCCTTTAGCTGCTTCATGTCGTCCTCCAGCTTCTGCAAAGACTTCCTGGACATGAGGGTACAAACATGAACACAGACCAACGGAAACAAGTGTGGAGAGAGACCCAATATTCAAGTAATGCTCACACACACATAACTGAAGAACAAAACTCTCAAAACTCTCAGTTAAAGTGTGACTTTAAAGTTCAGTTTTTATAATGTGACAAATAAGCTGCACTGATGACGGGAAACTATGCGTTTTTCTCCACTATTCAATTGGAACACAAAGTATTTCATTAGTTTGAAGAAATACTAGAAAAATTGCATGTAAATAATCTCTGATCAAATGTTTTTGTAACTATACAGTATATAATATTTACAACTGAGACTTTGAAACTTAAAAATTTTGTCAGGCAACCAACATATAAGTCTCTTTTTGTTACCAGCAACTGTGAACATCCACTTCAGTGTTCTTCAAAACTCATATGCATATTTCCTGCGTGCTTAACTTTTTAAGGTTGTTATAAAAGAAAATTTGTAAAACGTTTTCATTAACTGTGGCTGGGATTTTATTCTAAAAACTCCTGTGTTACTGTAGATATATTTTGTTTCTAGAGATTGATCCCTGTCTCTGTGTGTCTCCACCTGTCTTTACCTGAGGTAGTATATTTGATGTCTGAGCTCATGAGAGGCTTTGCTGTCGGACTCCTCGCTCTCTGAAGCTGCCTCTGAGGTGCTTTCTCTGTCGTAGCCGGTTACGTTCATTAACATGTCCAGCTTTGGACAGACACATTATATCACAACCAGAACCAGAGAATATGTGTGTATGTGATACTGAGGCGTTTGGTGCTGATGTTGAGTTTTAAGAAAGCAGGAATCCCCTCTGGATGGTATTTTGCTGCCTCTTACCCACCTTCTCCCAGTCCCTCATCAGGCTGTCTATTACATCCTGCTGCTGGTTCAGTTGATCCATCACGTTATTCAATGCATCCTGGGAGTCTACATATATAATATGACATCATGAGTACAAGTCAGTGAAGTAACAGATCCACCAGGCTAAGAGCTGCTACAAGACAAAAACTTTTTCATAGTTACGCACTGTATACATATTTAGCTTAGTTAGCTTGTAGCATGGTATGTTTGTCAGTATACAAGTTATTCTTCCATATATGGTTGTCTTTTCCTTTTTCATATACACAGACCAAAAAACACAGAACTCTCTTAAAATAAGTGTTAAAGTTGTGTACAACCTTATTGTTTAGAGTGAGAATCTGACTGAGAAAAACATGTTCAGATCCTTTAAGTCAGTCAACACTAATACACTTTTAGATAACTAAAGGAGCATAACCAGGTGGTATGAAGTTACCATGGTTAGTGATGAGCTTTTTAAGGTGCATCAGCTGTGACTGGTCCACCTTATCTTCTTCCAGTGCTGCAACACGAGCTTCCAGCTTGCCAAACCCCTCCTTCAATTTGCCGATGCTCGTCGGGTCCTCCGCCGTCTCTGAGCCGCTGGCCTCCCGAGCCAGGGGCGCACCGGCAGCTGTTGGGCCTGCTGCAGGATGCTGTGGTGGCCCTGATGGGATTGAAGGAGGCTCCGTGGCCTTCAGGGTGTCTGTTGAAATCTGTTGAGAAATGGAAAGAGGACTAGGAGCTTCTGTCCTGCCGGTATCCTGGACAGGGTGGGGGGAGGAGGGCGTGCTTGTATGAGAAGGCGCAGTTCTTACAGCAGTGAAGTTGCTGTTGAAAGGTCTGTGTGCGGCTGGATCAACAAGCCCTGAATTTACAAGCTCCTGTAAAAAATAAAGAAAGACAATCCACATGTTGCATGTCATTTAAGGTTACTGTTAATTTAATAGATTTTGATCTAAGTGGGTTCATATCATTCTGTTGTTGGTTAAAAACAAATAATATATATATATATATATATATATATGTATATATATATATATAATAATAACATAATAACTTACAAATTCACAAATCTGAATCAGTAGTAAAATGTCATGATTTGAAATCTTCATAAAATGAAACACTGACCAAATACTCTTTCAATGTACATACAGTGGCCTGACAAAGTTTAGACTCCCATGCTAAAGTTGATTAAAAAGAGGAATAAAAAACATTTTTGGAAATTGACCTTAACGCCTTAATTCAAAAAATTTAGGAAAAGTTTTGAAATGAAACTAACCCCACATCATCACATACCCTTCACCATACATAGAGATAGGGATGGTGTTATTTCAGTTAACCTAATAACTGCTTTGATTTTTATTGAGAGACGATCTTATGAAACGTTCCCCGTGCCTATCTCTATGTACGTTGAAGGGTATGTGATGATGGGGGGGTTATTTTAATTCCAAAGGCCAAGGGAACTTTATCAATATGCATAGTATCCTGATCCATGAAATAACTGGCCTTTAATAATAAAATCTGCCTGCCTCTATGGGAATTTAACATAGGGGGGTGTATACTTATGCCCCCTGTATTTTAAGGAAGAACATTTATTTATTTATAATACATTATTCATTCACCATTCACAAAGAAAATTGGTGTCCTTAAAAGGTTGGATTTTCAGAATTTATTTGAATTAAGGCATTAAGATACATTTCCAAAAGATGTTTTTTTATTCCTCTTTTTAGTCAACTTTAGCATGAGTGTGTAAACTTCCTCAAGTCACTGTATGAGCATGTGAGCATTGTTTTAAGTCCGACTCAAAATATATGAACCTATCCTTTCCTGAGTGTTCCTCAAATGGGGGTACGCGTACCTCTAGGGGTACTTTAGAGTATTGCAGGGGGATGTGAGAAAAGGCTCGTTCGAGATGAGCCAGGTCTGCGCAGAATCTGCGATCGCCGCCCGTTGCATGCTGGTTAGATTTGTGTCCGACTTGCTCTGACGTCATGCACACGTGGGCAACAATAACCTCACGAGATCATGGCAGCCGCAGTTGCTTTTCACTGACTGCAAGACCCAAGCGAACACAGAGCATGCTGGGAAACGCTGGCCTCTCAGCTGATTGGTTCACAATCAATTTCAATTTCAATTTCAATTTATTTATAGTATCAATTCACAACAAGAGTTATCTCAAGACACTTTACAGATAGAGTAGGTCTAGACCACACTCCAGAATTCACAAGGACCCAACAGTGTCCTCCAGAGCAAGCAACAGTGCGACAGTGGCGAGGAAAAACTTCCTTTTAGGCAGAAACCTCGGTCAGACCCAGGCTCTTGGTAGGCGGTGTCTGACGGGCCGGTTGGGGTTAGAATGAAAAGTGGCAGTTACAATCCCAAAAAAATAGTAGTTGTACAATCGACTCAGAATGATGAAGTTTTCTACAAGAATTTTATTGTTTTTAAATTGGAGGGATTTTAATTACCATTTGTCTGATTTAAAGGCTTATTCTGTGCAGAACACACGGATCATCTACAGTCTGTTGTTTATTAACATCAGCAACAGATCACATGTAGAGCATTTTGAGAGCTACTCTGTCTTAATAAAAACAACTGGAGACTGTACCAGCTGATATACATTATGTGTCTGATAACATTTGATTGAATCAGAATTGGACCTAACTGGATGTGAGTGTTTCTTTGACTTCCTGCTCACCCTGAAGGCTGCTGGAATGCCTCCAACTTTATTAAAGCTTTTTGTCACCGCCCCCTGCTGCTGCCGCCTGCTCTCGTCCACTTTACAGGCGAAGCACAGTTCATCTTGAACGGGCATATTTTTGTTAAAGCCTCTTAACACCCACGCAGGTGATTTCAGTTATTGTGGCTGATTAGACTCTGCTCAGGTTGAAGGTGGGTTGGAGCATAGATGGGAGCTTATAGGTCACAAATCTTTTATGCCAATAAAAATGATAAAGGTATCATTTGTTTTGCCCTAAAAGGGGCTACAAAGCTAACAAGAGGTTTAGGAAGATGTCAGTCAATCGGTCTATACACACCCACAGAGTCCTGGGAAGAGGTCTAATCAGCTAGGTTAAATGAAAACACCTGTGTGGTTGTTCAGGGCCGATAAATGTTTATTTTGAAAATATCAGTCAAAATAATCATGCAAATTTAATGACAGATTCTTAAAATTTTAAATATAATTTAAGTATATTTTCAGCTACAGGGTTATTGTTAAATCAGAAACTGATGGCGCATGCCAAACCTGTAGGTGGAAGTGTAACGAGAAGCTCAAGCCCACGTTAGCCAATCAGAATCCCGAAAATATCAACAACAGCAACGAATCACTCCCTCTCTCATCTCTTCCTCGGCTGCTTGAACCTGTGTTTGTCTCAGTTTTTCCAAAATCTCCACTCCGGCCGGAGGTTTTTAGAAAAAAATTGTTTTCAGAGGCAAATTCTCCGTTTGCATGTAAACAAAGGACACAAACGAAGGGAAATGTCTCTGTAATAACCATAAATGTGTAAACGGGGTATAAGACTAGTCCCAGAAAGTTCCAGGGCTGACACCAGCTTCAGCTATTGAACCAACAATGCTGGTGGCGAATGCCGAGGCTGGTCTCTGAAGAGTCACAGTCTTACAAAATTAGGCATTTTGAATGCTGATTTCAGATTTAGCATCCCTATTCACCTTTTACCATGTGGAAATATTTCTAATGCAGAGTCAGGTCACGGGTTGGTCTCCTTTTGCCAGACCCTCCTCCACAGCGCTGCAAAAGAAGGTCTGGCTACTCCACATAGCATTCCGAAATGGGAGGAAAACGTGCTCTGGTTTATTGGCATTTCTTTAAACCAATCACAATCGTATTGGGCGGTGCTAAGCACCGGGAAAAGCCACGGAGACAATGCAAAATAACCTCGGAAGGAACTTGTTGTGGTGGAACATGTATATGTTTGTTTTAGTCGTGCAACAGAAACCTCGGATTGGACAGATAGTCTAGCTAGCTGTCTGGATCTACCCTGCAGAGATCTGAGGAGCAGTTAACAATAGTACTCAGAAATCCACCAGAGATTAAAATGCCACCACAAAGGAAGCCCAAGGCAACAGATATCCTAAATGAGTGAAATCTGACGGATCTTCCGTTGGCAACGGAGCAATCCCGGAAGTGGAACGTCAAAGATATAGACTAGGGGTTCCCCATCCCGGTCCAAATGCAATTTTCTTTTTACGACGCTCCTAAAAGCACCTTTGGCTCTCACCTTCTGCAGGTTTTCTCTCTCGCTGAGCAGAGTGGACTGCATGTCTTCCCAGGTCACACACTGACTCAGCTCCTTTGGGTCTGGATACTTCTGAAGTGTGTTCCTCACAGACCTCTGTCACAGTAAGAACAGAGGAGATGGACAAGCTTTAATCAGCATTTCTGGGGAAAAAATAGGTTATTATAACAACTTTTGAAAATTAAGAAGAGATGCAGCCAACAGTTTAAACAGTATAATGTAAGATTGAAGTTGATTTCATGTTGTTGCAGCATACTTACAACACTTTTCTCCAGAGCGTCCACACGGCGGCAGCACTTCTCTATATCGGAGGCCGTCCCTGATGGAACACCAACCATCTGGACACGACAGAGAGAGGAAAACCCTATTGTGTACTGAGTGTTTCCACTTTGGGTCGGGGGAACATGTCCCCCCTCACTTTTCAAAGTCCTGACATTTCCCTCCAATCAATATTACTCATACTTAATCACTAAAATCTCTCTACATCTGAGTCAAATTTAGTTCTTCCCGTGTGCTCGTAGCAATAAACTAAACATTCTCTCAGGCTTCTCTCCTCTGTACATTTTTAGTTAATCTATATTGTTTTAATTACAGTCAATATTCTCTTAAAATACGCAAACATGTAACACAAATAAAAACATTCAATATGAGATAAGGCAGTTAAGGGCAGTGTTGTTGTTTTTTTATTAAAGATGCACATATTATTTTCGTCAAACTATGAGGTGTCTACCAACGAAAACTAAACGTGACTTTAAGTAGGTTTAGTTTAACAATAATACAGTAATTTATACAGCATTTCTACTTTGTATTAGGCTATCATTTATTTGGAAAACATGATGAGCAAATGTATAATGTCTTCATAGACCTTAGTGGTCCCCTAATACTGTATCTGAAGTCTCTTTTATATAGACCTTAGTGGTCCCCTAATACTGTATCTGAAGTCTCTTTTATATAGACCTTAGTGGTCCCTAATACTGTATCTGAAGTCTCTTTTATATAGACCTTAGTGGTCCCCTAATACTGTATCTGAAGTCTCTTTTATATAGACCTTAGTGGTCCCTAATACTGTATCTAAAGTCTCTTTTATATAGACCTTAGTGGTCCCCTAATACTGTATCTGAAGTCTCTTTTATATAGACCTTAGTGGTCCCCTAATACTGTATCTGAAGTCTCTTTTATATAGACCTTAGTGGTCCCTAATACTGTATCTAAAGTCTCTTTTATATAGACCTTAGTGGTCCCCTAATACTGTATCTGAAGTCTCTTTTATATAAACCTTAGTGGTCCCTAATACTGTATCTGAAGTCTCTTTTATATAGACCTTAGTGGTCCCCTAATACTGTATCTGAAGCCTCTTTTATATAGACCTTAGTGGTCCCCTAATACTGTATCTGAAGTCTCTTTTATATAGACCTTAGTGGTCCCCTAATACTGTATCTGAAGTCTCTTTTATATAGACCTTAGTGGTCCCCTAATACTGTATCTGAAGTCTCTTTATATAGACCTTAGTGGTCCCCTAATACTGTATCTGAAGTCTCTTTATATAGACCTTAGTGGTCCCCTAATACTGTATCTGAAGTCTCTTTTATATAGACCTTAGTGGTCCCCTAATACTGTATCTGAAGTCTCTTTTATATAGACCTTAGTGGTCCCTAATACTGTATCTAAAGTCTCTTTTATATAGACCTTAGTGGTCCCCTAATACTGTATCTGAAGTCTCTTTTATATAGACCTTAGTGGTCCCCTAATACTGTATCTGAAGTCTCTTTTATATAGACCTTAGTGGTCCCTAATACTGTATCTAAAGTCTCTTTTATATAGACCTTAGTGGTCCCCTAATACTGTATCTGAAGTCTCTTTTATATAGACCTTAGTGGTCCCTAATACTGTATCTGAAGTCTCTTTTATATAAACCTTAGTGGTCCCTAATACTGTATCTAAAGTCTCTTTTATATAGACCTTAGTGGTCCCCTAATACTGTATCTGAAGTCTCTTTTATATAGACCTTAGTGGTCCCCTAATACTGTATCTGAAGTCTCTTTTATATAAACCTTAGTGGTCCCTAATACTGTATCTGAAGTCTCTTTTATATAGACCTTAGTGGTCCCCTAATACTGTATCTGAAGTCTCTTTTATATAGACCTTAGTGGTCCCCTAATACTGTATCTGAAGTATCTCCCAAAATTCAGCCTTGGTGCAGAATTCCAGCCACTAGAGCCAGTCCCACAATGAGCTTTCCTTAGTATGTGCCATTTCTGAGTCTGTAGCTTTAGAGGAGGAGAGAGAGGGAGGGCAAGGTGGAGGGTGGGAGTGTGGCCTTCCCCAACTGCCACTTTGCTCGTTTGAAAGCCATGATGTCTCTCTGTTATGGGCAGCCCAAATTCTCTGGGTGGGCAAAGCAGAGAAAGGGGAGGTAACCTTGCCCCTTATGACCTCATAAGGAGCAAGATTCGAGAACGGCCCATCTAAGCTTTCATTTTCTCAAAGGCAGAGCAGGATACCCAGGGCTTGGTTTTTCACCTATCACCATTTCTAGCCACTGGGGGATAGGCAGGCTGGAGGAATGCATATTAGTGTAAAAAACCTCATAAAGTGAAATTTTCATGACACGGGAACTTTAAGAAAGGTGGTTTTGCCCGGGGAAGACTCTGGACACGTGGCAGTGCATCGCTGACTTTGTGAGGTACAGCCCAGACCTCTAACTTGTGCAAGTGATTGGTCCCTTGTCTTGTGTCTGTCTGTGTGTGTCTGTTTATGTGTGTGTATCTGTTTAATTATTATTATTTCTTTCTTTTTCTTTTTTTTTGTTGGCCCTGGGACGCGTTTTTTGTCTCAGTGTATTGTTTGTCACTGTTTATTTCTTAAATATGTTAAAAAAATGTGATTATCAAAAAAAGAAAACTGGTTTTGGAGGATGTTTTGCTTTTGTGCTTGACTTAGAAAAGAAATATTTGGATTGTTGATTAATCATCAATTCACTTATTTATCTTAGTTTTAGTAGAATAACTCTTAAATCTCCCTACATAACCAAAGATTATTGTCTCTCTCTTCACCCACAAACTAATTATTCCAGTTTCATTATGTCTGAAATACTTTTGACTTTCATCCCGGTGGTGAGAGGAATATTTGATCAGTAGCCGAATCGTAGTAATAATCGTGTACCTGTACTTCCATTATTAAACAGTCTCACCTTCTCCTGAAGGCGAAGCTCCTTCGTCTCTTTCTTCATCTCTTCCGTTATGTCTTCCTCGGTCTCATCCTCCATCTCGTCTTCCATCTCTTCCTTCATCTCTTCCTCCGTCTCTTCCTTCATCTTTATTTGTGTCTTTCTTCCAATTCTTCATTTGGCTTTGGACCTCCTGTATGAGCTTCATGGCCTGCAGAATAACAACAGACAGCCACTTAAAAAAGCAATCATTGGCAATAAAGTTTGAATTAGATTTGTGACTCAAATCTGAGGTTCCTTTGAGAGCAGAACTTTTTTTTTGAGAGACCAAAAAAAAAAATGTTTCAGGAATCTGACTTATAAACATCCATCTGACCTTTGACCCAATGACAACAGACAGGACCTGAATAGATGCTGACAAAGCACAATCCATCTGCTGCATATGTCCACATGTGTATCCCCGGCTGGTGATCCCTTCTTTAACCAGGTTATTTAAACTTCAGTGAGGCCGTTGGGGTTCGTTAGCTGAGTAAATGTGTGTGTGTGTGTGTGTGTGTGTGTGTGTGTGTGTGTTCCAACTGAAACAAAGCACATTCCTGAGCTGCATGTGAGTCTGTGTTTAACTTGTGTTGAATGTGCCCGGACATGAAGTGATGCATAGCGACCCCCCCCAGAGCGCTACAATCTTCATCGGCAGCATGAATCACTAACAGTTATGTTAATAAGTGCCGTCACACTACATGACTCATGTGTGACCTTTTTACTGACCGGGACTCTAATACTTTTTTTTTTTTTTTTTTTAATGAATTCTCTAAAAATGGTCTGCATCTCTGTCATCATCGTTATAATCGTTGATATTATCCCAGAAGCAAGTGATGGTTCTCAGCCTTAGGTTTAAAAACTTCATCAGATTTAGTTTACAGGTTTGTGTGTGAGTGTAACCTAAAACCAGGAATCATTTTAAGAGCCGATTTCCAAGGTGGCAACAGACCCAGTTAGTACTGGTTTTGTCACAAGAACAAACAATAAGCTTAGTGAAATGCAGTGTGACATACTCTTAAGGCTGTGTGTAATAAATACAAGTAAAATGTGAAAAAGAAGAAATATACCTGATACAAATTCTAAAATTAAAAATCTATATAGTTTAAGTATTAAAATGTGTATTAAAAAAAAAAAAAAATATATATATATATATATATATATATATATATATATATATATATATATATTGGTTTAGTGTTTGTAGAGGTGGGTTGTGCATAATAATGTAAAATGTCAATATGTCACAGTTGTAAAAAATATATACAATAATAAATGTGCTCAATAGTTTTAATAACTGCAGCACTGAGAGAAGTGAGGTTTGTTTACAGCGTGTTTAAGTTTAACAAAAAGTCAGAAAAATTGTTTTTCTCCGTCCGTCCAACAGTCCAAACTCAAAAGTATTTCATTCATTATTATTACAGACAAAGACATCTAGCAAACATTTACATTTGAGAATGTAAATATTAGATATTTTATGATTATTGCTTTTTAAAATAGCTGATTCTTCCCTGACGATTGACTGAAGAATTCTCATTTCAGCTCTAAACAAAAGGATACATCATATGGTGTGATGGCTAAACATTGGAATAAATTACAAGTGGAAAATACTGAAATGGTTTAAAATGACTTTAAAGATAAGGCCCAGTGTTTCGTGGCCCACAGCCTGCCTATCCACCGAGTTCTGTTTTCAAGCTTTATAGATATTCTGCTAACTAACAAACAAACCAACAGGGCCAGAAAAATGACCTCCTGGGCAGCAGTCGTAACTCCGGGGAGTAGCCTTAAACTTTGTCTCCGTTACTCTTCAAGCTGCCTCAGTTCCAACAGTCAGCTATTAACCGGGGCTCGCTGTTGGTGCACTTTGATCCACAAACATCACTCAGTTGTTCTCACAGTCTGGGCAATATTTCAATATTATATCCATATTGTGATATGAGACTAGATTTTGGATATCATAATATTGTAGGGTGACCAGACGTCCCGAAAAATTCAAAACAGTCCCGAAATCCAAGCAGTTGTCCCGAATCCCGAATCCTGCCTTAATTGTCCCAAAAATTAGAGCAAAGGCTGAAGAGCGGACTCTCTAATAGTTAAAGTCTGATAGAACATTAAAAACAGTTTATGGTGATTGTACATAGGCGTGAATTTTGATAACACGCACTGCTATTTTTCATTCAATCATTTTTTAAGTGGAGGCTCAGACTGGTGTCCCTGGACCCAATGAACAGATAAAAAACAAAAACGTCTCTGCAGGTACAGGTAGGACTGGGTAGGGAAATATCCCGGGATTACTGCAGTTTTACGTGCAAAGCTTTTTGCAATGTATGTCGCTAGGATTTTGGTATTTCACAGGGGGGGGGTCAGACATCAGGCTGCATGCTAGCAGCCAACTACATATAACTAACAGCACAACGGTACAGACCAACAGTTTGTTTTGTTTGTTCCATAGTGACACTTGAGGTCATGATTTTAATGATTTTTTTTATTTGTATTTTCGGGTTTACATGACAGACAGTTGAATTCCTGAATAAAAATAATAAATCATTTTGGTGCGGGGTTTTACAATTCATGTAATTCATTGTCTTTACCCACTTCATCATTATGTTCACATGATTATTTATCACAAATCACACAGTGTAAATATTATGTAAAAGCACCAAAAGTCAACCCTACAATATCGATAGAGGTATTTCATCAAAAATATTGTGATCTTTCTTTTTTAGCCCAGCCCTATTCCACAGTCAACATTTTAACGTTTTATGAAAACAAATACTCTGACAGGTTAATGGGTGCACCGTGACCCACCTGACATGTGCCTACACTGTGGTAATGTCGCTGGTGGATGAGTCTGGCCGGGTCACCTCATCATAGTTAAGTCAGCGGATACAGGAGCTGACCCGGATGATGCCCACAGAGAGAGGACATGAATGATTCAGACGAGCTGCACCTGCTCCTGTCCGATGTCCCGCTTTTCGTCTGACAGCTATTCATCCCCTGACAACCAGAGTCCTTTCTGCAGGGGGCAAATTACCCCCTATCACACAGACGGAGAGGAGGAGGAGGAGGAGGGGTGGGGTGTAGGAAAAGGTGACTACAGGTCTGGACAATGTCCCAAAGAACACCTCCACCTTGGGCTAAACAATATAAAGAAAATATCTAATTGATGGATTATTTTTGACTGATATTATGATTGCGATATGATTCACGATATTGGAGGGAATGACCATTTTTGTATCATTATTCTCATTTTCATTGAACATTTTTACAATTTAAAACATTTCAATGATTATAATGTGAGTAGAACTGTACCAAAAAAAATGTCTTTAGTCTGTAGGATAGGATTTGGGTGTTGCAATGGTCCATAGTGCGATTTAGAAAATTGTGACACAACACAATTTCGATAAGGTACAATGATCATATGTAATAACCCCAAATATGCTACTAAAAGCTTTTTGGAGGGGCCCCGATAACATTAACATACAACAAATAATATACAAACCAAAAACTCAATTTACCATAGACACAAAATAGACAAACTCAGAAAAATACAGAAACATACAGAAAAAGAAAAGAAAAAAATACAAACAATCAACGAACGTTCCCAGCACAGGTATAGCACTTAGGGAATAATCAACAATCATATGTTAAGAGCAATTTTTCCTTGAGACTTCTCTTAAAGATGCTGCCCTATTTAACACCAATCCGACTGCCGTCATTCCCTCACTTTAAGTCTTTGTCTTTTTAAGATAAAAGCCGACAGTTTGCCAAATACTGAAGATCCTGCCCTCTTTCTACCCCGCGTTTGGAGGTGGCCTTGCCTGACAGAAACCTGAACAGAGTAACACGGGGGTCATTTGAGATGTCAGGGTGGCGCCCATCTCCTATTGTCCTGTGCTGTCATCAACAGATTAATACCACGCTGAAAAGTTCACCGCAGCACGTCAGCCACGGATGAGAAGAATAAGAGCTGCTGCCTCAGGTGTCTTTCAGTCTTTAAAGAAAATGTTATTTAACTAAACAAAAAAAGGGTGAGCAGGATAAGGCTGAATTACAACACTAAACCACATTGGAAAGGCGCTGTGCTGCTTCACCTGGGTTAGCATTTTGATGCAGGTTTCACCCCTGATCAGTGACGTCACAGCCGGGGTTTCATCATCAGACGAAACCAAAATGCCTGTTGTGACATCACTGCTTGGGGTGTGGCCACTAGCGCATCACAGCTGCACATTTCAACACTAGGAAACAGTGTGTGACTAGTGTGTTAACCAGGACGATCAGTACGTCTTAGCGTGCCGAGTAACTGTGTCCTATCAGGAGATAATCTAATGCGGAGCTGCAAATCAACATCAACAGATCAACAGAGAATTAGCCAGCTACTACTCTGATAACTGCAGTGGTGGAATGTAACTAAGTACATTTACTCAAGTACTGTACTTAAGTACAAATTTCAGGTACTTGTACTTTACTTGAGTCTTTTCTTTTCATGCCACTTCTACTTCTACTCCTCTTACATTTCAAAGAGAAATACTGTCCTTTTTACTCCACTACCTAACTCTGACAGCTTTAGCTACAAGTTACGCTACAAATGAAACTTTTTTTGCACACAAAACACATTTCGTTTAAATAATACAATGTTTTATTATAGATTAAACTACTCAACAATATAACGGCCTGCAAGTCCAACAATCGATTATTAAACACATTACTGTTTGGATGGTTTCCAGTCTCTAAAATGTGAGGATTTATCTGCATTGAATACTTTTACTTTTAATACTTTAAGTACATTTTCCCTGATGATACTTACATACTTTTAAGTAACATTTTCAATACAGGACTTTTACTTGTAACAGAGTATTTTTACAGTGTGGTATTAGTCATTTTACTTAGGTAAAAGATCTGAATACTTCTCCCACCACTGGATAATTGATTAATGATTTAAATTATTTTTCAAACAAAAATTCTGATCAATAGAAGTTTTCAGCTTTTTAAATGGTAAAAATGGCATTACAGTGTTTTTAATTTAAAGTATTTGTGTTATTGACTGTTGATGTCACCTTAGGCTCTAGAAAATTGTGATTGTCTCCTGTAAACAATACATTGATTAATTGAAATAATACAGTATATATTTCAGATTAGTCGATAATGAAAGTAATAGTTGCAGCCCTAATAAAGTGTCGTGAGAAGTCAAAGTGTGATGGGTTTTGTGCGATAGAAATTTGCCTTTTAATGTTTATTGATTGCATGCAAAGAAAGGTAAAGGATATAACCAAGTTTTTAACTCCTTAACTCCTTATTAAAATAGTGAATGAATTGTGCAGAAGAAAACCTCGTTAAAAGCTAATTCATGTTTCAGTAAGATCTGGGGTGAAAACTAGTTTTTCCTATTTCTTTTGCCTATTTGTAGTGTCAGTGATTCCTAAGCCGGGGTACTTCTGCAGTTGCCAGGAAATTTGAAAAAATAGAAATTATGATTTGATTGGATGAATATATCCATTCACCTGATCGCTACATGTTGCAGGAGTGTGCGAAAACCAGTTAGCAAGCAAGCACAGAGTCGTTTAGCTAAAACTAATAAATAAATGGAAGAAATAACTAGCTGAAAGTAATGACTGAACAGTTTGAATGATTAGCTAAAAGTAGTTTAAACAGTATAAGTCATTTGAAATTGTTAAAATAGCTATATACAATTGCTGACCAAACTCAGTATTAAAACCATTTGTATGAACCAATTAACAATATCCACTTTAATATAATAAATAGTGGTATATGTTTTGGAACATCCATTGGGACAAAAAGGCCAACACAAGTTCATTTGCCAGGGCTGACATCAGACCAAACTGCTGGAGGCTTCATTATGAACACACTCTAATCATCATCAAAATATGATCAGTGGGTAGTATTCAGATAATCTTGAAGATTTTCATTGAAATAAATATAGGTCACTATTGCTGAAGGAGGTTGCATTACTGCAACATCTGCATTACCGCACCTTAAACATCTGCATTACCGCACCTTAACTGTAATATGCAATTACTTTCCACTGCACTTTAATTCGGATAGCTTCTGCCCAAACTTTATTTGTACTCATTTTAGCCTAACTTATTATATCTATCTGTAAAAATTCTGTCTATAATAGCCGCCTGTATATATATTCATAGTACATATTCACCTGTAAATCTTGCTCATATTATGTTCATTGTACATATCTGTAAAACATATCTGTAAAAACTGTATATTATATTCAGTACATATCCAGCTGTAAATCTTGCTCACAATACTTGTTATCTATATTTTATATTCATAGGACAAATCTATTTGTAAAATTCTGTTTATAATAGTATTCATTTCCATACTAACTCAGTACATATCCATGTCCTGCACTCACGGAACCAGTGTATATCCTGCACTTACTGCTATTGCACTTCTGGTTAGACCCAAACTGCATTTCGTTGCCTTGTAAACTCATAAAGTTTAATCTAATCTAATCTAATCTAATCTAATCTAATCTAAACAATGGTGACTGAGCCTATAGCCCACAGATGAAAGTATTGCAATATTTATATATTTCTATTAGGCATGGGCCCGTTACTGATTTCAGGTATTCCGTGGTTTGAAAAAGTCACGGTTTCAAAACCACTACACTTTTCTGTATGAGCTGTTTTATGTTTTTTTTTTATGAGTCTTCAAGGACAGAAAGTGCAGTTTAGAAATCCCTCTCCTTGCCAGTGTGCAGTGTTTCAAAATAAAATACATTGTGTTGAATGGAGAGAAAAAAAAAGTTTTTTTTTTACACAGACATAAAAATAATACATTTTATAAGCTATAATTGCAATAGCGCAATACCATTAACGGTAATATTTTTCCTGAAGGTTATCACACCATCAGAATCTTGTATAAGTCCATGCCTAATTTTCATTATTGCAAACTGGGGTATAGTGAAATTCCTGGAAAAAATGCTGGATTCCAGTTTTTCTCCATTTCACACGCAGAGAACTAACTATATCACACAGTTCGGAAAACTTGAAGCTTTTCTAGGATCTACATTGCTAAACTCTCAGTAGAATTCTATTGTTTTCACTTATAGAGAAATTAGATTTATAAATCAACCAGGGCTGAAATGTTATGGATTGCCAATTTAAAGTGTATAAAGTAAATCATTATATATCATGGTTTGTTTAGAATTTCTATTTGAGTAAAAATAGAATTGTGCTGAGACTTTATCAGTCTGGAGCATCTGGGTCTTGTTGTTGGTGCATGTGCTTCAGGTTTTCACAATGACGTGCACTCCATTTTGTGTGTGTAACAGTTAGCATATAGGTGACTATTGGGATAAAAACTCTACAATATTTTATTTTTGTCCACTGCTGTATTTTTTTGTCAATTGAACTAAATGCATGGGGCTTTATTGGCATGAAAGTTTCAATAACAATGTTGCCAAAGCATCAGAATACAAATTGTCCAAATATTTCTTGTCTGTGTGTGTGTGTGTGTGTGTAACATTGATAATCTGATTACATTTTTTTTACATGTGTCATTTTGATTTTGGAAAATATGCATAAAAGTCCACTTTCAATTTTGGGAGTATAATTGTGTTTTGGGGTTCAGTTAATATATAAAAAAAGACTTGTTTACTAGCTAGAATTGTAAGTTCTTAGCTAGTTGGCTAACTGAGTGAATGAGTCGTTGCTCTCACCTTGGCGACGCCGTCCTCGCAGGTCTGGATGCGGGACTGCAGCCTCCACTGGTCGGTCGCCGCGGGACCGGAGGAGGGGGTCTGGGATGAGGAGGAGGCTTCCCGCTCCTGCTGCACAGTGGAAATGTCCCAGTCCAACTGGTGCTGTTCCTCGTCTGTGTCGTGGTCCAGTCGGGGAGGGGTGACAGCCACCAGAGCATCAGGGTGTGCGTCCCTAAACGGGGTCTTTATCTCCTGAATATCCAGCTGCCCGAGCACAGCGTGGAGCAGGGCGTGTAGGGCGCAGAAGTTGACCGCTCCTCTCTGGGGTGTCCCGATGGCTAAATCCAACAACTCAAACAAGCTAATGTTCTCCTCCGACATTTTTCTTTCTGGGTGAGAACACAACTGTTTAATTACAGTTAAGCTATATTTTAACGCTAGCTAACTTACTCCGCTTGAGACGACCCCTGTCTTATTAATAGCGAAATATATTGGATGAAGTAAAAAAAAATGAATGTAGCTTTGGTCTTTCTCTATTAATTGTGTCCGGCATCCCACTGGCAGCGGCAATCCCGGTGGCTGTTTGTAGAATGTAATAATGTTCAAGAGAAAACAGCAACCGCGGCTGCGTCAAAACTGACGCATTTACCGGAAGTACAGTACATTATCCTTCTAAGTACAACATTAAGGCAAGACCATAGAAATAAAATGGGCAAGACTCTACGGAGGATTAGGGTAAAAAAATGTGTCTTTTTTACGAAAAAAGGCCATAATGTAACTGCCCCAGTTGGTAATTTACATTATGTTTTTTGTGTTTTTTTTTGTAGTAGAAGTTTCCTGAAATTAGAAGTTTCCTGAAATTGAATGTCTAAAATATGCGAATGCATATTTACACGTTTTCATGTATAAATCAGGATATAAATGAAACCCGGATTAATATATATATGAATAAAACTGTAAAGAGGAGATTTATGACCCTTTTTTGAGATATGTATTCCATATATTGTATTAGAAACAAACCAGCATCTAATAATATTCTTAGCCGATATTTATTTATACTTGGCCCTACTTCCTAAAATGTCTCCATCACTGGCCTGTTGTGGAATTCTCACACCCGTAAGGCTTTTATTTTCAGGTTGTGACCGGATGTTGTATTTAGCATGGATTCTCGCTTGATGCCACTTCCATCTCCGGATTCCCACGTTGGGATCTCTCTCAGCTTTACTGGTCACTAGGCAACAAGCGGTAATCATGCTGCGTTCAAAGAATGGGAAATAAGTGTCGGATTTCCAACCGACAAAAACATAGGAATACATATAAATATGTTTAAATTATCAATCTTATTTTATTGGGATGATTTTTAAATAAATATTAATTTTAAGAATCATTGAAAAAAAAAAACATCTGTAACATTATTGTCACATGCCTTGTTAAAAAACTTTCTATCCCACAATGTCCATCCATCTTCATCCGCTTATATGGAGTCGGGTCGCGGGGGCAGCAGCTCCAGTAAGGGACCCCAAACTTCCCTTTCCCGAGCCACATCAACCAGCTCCGACTGGGGGATCCCGAGGCGTTCCCAGGCCAGGTTGGAGATATAATCTCTCCACCTAGTTCTGGGTCTTCCCCGAGGCCTCCTCCCAGCTGGACGCGGCTGGAACACCTCCCTAGGGAGGCGCCCAGGAGGCATCCTTACTAGATGCCAGAACCACCTCAACTGGCTCCTTTTGACACAAAGGAGCAGCGGCTCTACTCTGAGCTCCTCTCGGATGACTGAGCTTCTCACCCTATCTCTAAGGGAGACGCCAGCCACCCCCCTGAGGAAACCCATTTTTGCCGCTTGTACCCTGGATCTCGTTCTTTCAGTCATGACACAATGTGTCTAATTCATGTCTTTTTCTATTTTACATTATTGTTTGTATGTGCATATTCACTGGAAACAAAATAATGTTAAAAGTCTTTGGATGGTTACATACATGAAATTACAATTTGTTCCATTGCTGTAAACTGTAGCTGCTCCTGTCAGAGGTGTCATACTAAGGCCCTGATTTTCAACAACAAAAAGGTGTGTAATCCAATTTAAACATTCTAGTCAACCACATCTCTTTTCACATTATCCAATATTATGTTGACTGCCTGCAAGAAGTGGCAAGGAAGGTTTTTAGCAAGCTGTCAGTACACTATATACTGTATATGACACAGTTTTTGGTTTATCCAGGTAAAGCACACAACTAATATTAAAAATAATATTTTATTGACATTAAACACAAGCAAGCGAAAGATTGAGTACCAATCTGAATTGCTAAATTCACGTATAAAATCACCTTCATAGTACACATGCATTTCCCTTAATATCCTTGAGATTGATTGCACCCATTGCATTTGCAACATGAAACAAAACTTGAGCAAAGCACAACCCTTTATGTATCATTTAGCAATAAATTATCTAGAATAATTTGCTGTAATTCATAAATTGACACTTTAAACCAAAAGGAGAAAAAACCCTACAGCATCTAAGATATAGTTCCTTGTTGCCCTTTCCCACCTCAAGAATACATAAAGCTTATGGACCAGACATGTCTTAAGGCTCGTATTTAGCACGGTGTTGGTTAGGCATCCGATCCGTTTACATCAGCGCTAACGTCATCGCAAAGGAAGCAAATTGTGAGAAAGAAAAGTTTAAGTGCACCGCTTTTGTTGTTTTGAGATCAGCATGTTAAAAGGGGCACTCCACTGATTTTACAAATCAAGATTAATTCAGTCCACATGGTTAGTCCTGCTCATTTTGTGTCCTCAAGGTTTAACAAACACATTTCCGTCCTCATAAAACATTTGCAAAGCAGACTTTTTCAAGTATTTGGCATTCAGCATTGTTTCCATCTATGTTTACTAGTTAACGGTCCCTTTCCGTATTGCTTTTGTTGGTGTCTGCGTGCTCGCACATATACAGTACATGATACAAACATGATACAAACAGAATAGTACAGGCATTATGCAACATGACCACACACACATTGCAACAGAAACTCTGTCAACTGATCTAGTCTAATAAAAGGTTCCCTCTATCATATATAAAAGTCCCAAGAGATCAAAGTAGTGGAAAGTATTGAAAAATACTGAAATTGATGATGCCAATTTCCCATTGCAGCCCACGTGAAGGGGAGACACTGCAGGTGAAAAGGGAAAATATTTTACCTAACAGATATCACCATGAAACCTCCCCGGTTGATTTCTTCCATTTACAAAGTAATGAATTAATAAATGAGGCATTATGTGTGCTAATTTGCAAAACTAATGGTGTGTCAGTATTTTTCAACTTGGACCCTATTTTCCCATGCATTGGTGTCTAAGTAGTCTCCCTTTGCCAGACCTTCCTGTACAACGCTGCGGAGGAGGGTCTGGCTTGCCTGCACAGTATTCTGGGGTGGGGGAAATGTGTTCTGGTTTTTTGGCATCATCATCATCATCATCATCATCATCATCATCATCATCAAAGCCACATTATTCAAAGTTGACAGAAACTACATTAAACTATCAATAGCTTTCTTGCTTTATCTTTCCCCTACACCAAGAATCACAACACTTGTTTGTTAGAAATAAACCCTTAAGTCACATGTGAAAATATGCTATTCACTCTAAAAGTACTCTTTATTTACATGGAGTCTGGTGGGTTTGGTGATGGTGAGTTCAGGGCTATTATATATTATGTTAAACAAAAAGCTCAATCTCTGTAGCGATCCTTTCCATAATGTTGTCAGACACTTAGAATAATAATCGGAACCTTTTATGAGTAATAAACTTTTGTTAGATTTTCTGTTTCTTTCCAATTTGTGGGAGATTCACCTCTTTTTTTCTCACCAAATGCTCATACCAGAATAGCACTACTAGTTGTCAAAACTCCTCAGGGTACCTTTTACAGTAAGCCCATAACATAGACATATACTGTAGGACACTGCATTACATTGCATTGCATTATGGGGAGTGTAGGAATCAGCATATTGGAGCTTGACTGACCTGCCGGCTATTCCAATATTGACTAGTCTGTTCTCCAACTTTAGCAAAACGTAATCACTGCAGTACCCCTTTAAGACACTTGCAAGATGTTATATCATCACTAAAGTGATTCAAATTCATCTCGTAGAGAAGTTGAATGTTTTGAACCAAATTTCATTTTGAGATATTTCCCTCTGAACCAAAGTGGTGAACCGACTTAACTGGATCTCTAGAGCCGAGCTGCTAACGGAGCAAAAAACTAAAACTAAACTAAAAGTCTGTTGCATGTTGTCAGCAATGTGAAACAAAGGTTTACCATCTCGTCATCTCTATTTTCCCCTTTTAACATTCTTCATATTAGGAGGTAAACAAAGTAGTGTTTTTCTTTCTCTTTCTTCTGGCACAAACCAAACCGCCTCTGTTAATTTCACTGAACTGAGCACAGTCACCCACTTCTGATTAAGTGAGGTTTCCTGGAATGCAGAGTCATGTGGATTTTATTACAACTAAACCAGTTATATAGCACTGAAGGTGCATCATAAAGGAACAAGAAAAGACGCAAAAACAACATGGAATTATGTCATTTGAGCAACACATAGGCTATTGAGGTTGGGCAATGTGTTAGTTATGCCATATCTTATTGTGTAGGGCTGTGCTGCACTTATCACAGACAATGCAGCCGACGGGGTTGTTCAATTAAAAAGTGCCCATGAAAATGAAAGGAGTCGTTAATGGGCTTACTATATAGGTACCTTTCTAATGTAGCAGATGAAAGCATGTTTGTGTTGCATGTTTGTGCAGAGAGATGCTTATTTCCTGTATTTTGTGTTGTCTGTAAAGCTGCGGAACGGGCAGAGTCCAAAAAAATTCCAATCAGGGACAATAAAGTATATCTTATCTTATCTTATAACATAGTAGAAGAATTGAAAAAATGAAAAGTTCAACTTCTTGATAATGTTTCCCTTTTCACTGCTTTGCACCCAATTTGCTGTCAGGTAAAAGGGTACTTTGGATTTTTTTGAAGTGGGGTTATATGAGGTCCTTCTCCATAGTCAGCGCATTTCCTGCAGTAGATGGGGTCGGCACACCCCCAGTTTGGAGAACGCAGGAGTACCGACATGGGAGCTAAGCAATTTATTATTAAACAGTCCGTCAGGTTTTGTCTTCAGATCTCCAGCTGATTCACAATTCAAGTCTGTGTTATTCCTCTTCTTCACACAGGCACTAGTAGTAGGATCCATTACCCCACCCTCTTTATATCATTGCTGACAGGCCCTCAAATCAAAAGTACTTTTTTTCATCAACACATCTTTATCTATCATGCCTCAGTACAATCTTTGTAAGGTATGCTCTTAATTTTTTTTAGGATTTATTTTCAAATGTATGTGCAGTAAATAATGAGATAGAAAGCCAGAATGAGGTACTGTATATCTGGCGTGCTCACAGTTCCTCCTCATGCCTTTAGAGTTTAATTACAGATAAAGATGGATATTAATGTTTTTGCAGCCACTGCCATGATTCTACATACCACAGTGTCAGTCTTAGTTTGCAGAGGCTGGGATGAGGTCATCGTCATCATCCTCATCCTCATCATCCCTTTATTGATTCTTCCAGCTGTGGAGAGAGCAAAGCACCTCCAGCTGTGCCCTCTTAAGCCTCCCCAGACGAGCATCAGATGCTGTCGTAGTCTGATTCTCGCCTCCTGGACTCGGCCTTCCACTCGGCCAAAAGAAGGTCACGCAGCCCAGAAAGCCCATCAGGACCAGGATGAGCAGCTGCCAGTGCAGCAGCAGGTAGTTACTGTAGAAGAAGGCCAGAGCGGCCATGATGGACTGCAGCAAAAAAATAAATAAAATAACATGTTACCATTAAATTGTGAAGTTGAATGAAGGAAATTAAACTCATAAAAAACACCCATGAGGAAACTGATCCTCGGTGGCTACAAAATAATTACTTCATACACCAAATATTTTCTTACATATTTTCTATTCCATGAACTTAAACTTAACTTAAACAATATTTCATGTTTTTACATCACGATATCAACTGATGCAATAATATCGCAAAAGACACTCTTTTTTTGTGATTTTTGTCTTAGTTAAAAGAAAATATAATAGAAAACTGCACTAAAGTGGATTGTACTTCTTTTTCAATGGTGCCTTTTATATTTCAATGTTCCATTTGTTCAATAAAAGAATGTTGGAAACTATTGTTTGTTTTTAACCTCAACAAGCAATTTGTAGGATTTCAGCAGAACATTGAAAGCAGCAGAAATGAGTACACTTTAATATGTTTATTTATCACAAGGAATACCGTGATTGGGATAAACAACAACGTTATGGCGTATTTTCTTCATATCGTGCAGCCCCAGTATGGTCCCAGTGAGCTGCGTCTGAAACCCACCTGTATGAACTTGAAGACGGCGAAGGCGGGGGCACTGTTGTCGCGGAAGGTGAAGCCGATGATGCTGAGGAGCTGCGTGTTGAAGCAGCTGTCGCCAAAACCGAGCAGGAAGCTGCAGAGCAACGCCACGCCGACACTGAGCCACAACACACAAGACAGGAATCGAAAAGAAAAAAAAAAGACATCATGTAATCAAGTCATGAATACATTGATTCAGGAACATCAGAGGGGGGCTGGGGTTTCAGAACATGATGGGTTTATGTTGTATCAAACTAAATCTAGATTACATAGCTTCACAAAGCCACTGCGAGCTAATAAGATCAGGCTGAAGAACTGTGAAACACAGACAAAAAAAGACAACTGTGATGCTCAGCAGCACACGTTAAACTTCTGGTACAGAGATTGAAATATATATATATATAAATGCTAAGACTTGTTTTTTTATTTTATACTGTAGCAAGTGACGGGGGTTTCCTGAAAATACATCTTAGTTCGTACAAGAACAGCATCCTCCACATGACAGAAATACTGTTTCATTACCTTTAGATTGGCTATCTGCACTTTCTTGGTATCTCTGATAAACACATTCCTGGATATTTGTTTCTTTAATTTGATTCTATCAGACACTTCAAAATATTCTGCACTATTTATAGTTATTTATTAATTACTCTGTACATCTTACTGTGACCTGTGCCTATGCCATCTCATATTCCTATGTATATTCTCTAGAAGGGGAAAAAATCTATACAGCATAGAATCGCAATATTTTCAGTGGAAATACTGTATCAATATGGAGATGCCAATCTTTTATAATATACTATGTGTTGGTAAGTTTTTCTGCTTGACAATTGAAGTGACATGAACAAACAGAGAAATGTATCTTTTTAGATAAAACAGATGTTGACAAAGTTTTCTTTTGGGTACATCATTTGAAATTGGGAAAAATCAGAAGTTGGAAAAAAGGTTATAAATTACAATAATAATGTATCGTGGCTTAAGTATTGTGATGATATCGTATCGGGAGGCGTCTGGGGATTCCCACGCCTAATATTCTCCCCACCTATAAATAAAATAAGTCATTATAGAGTATATATTACTGTCATTACTCTCTTCTTAGTTTTTGTTCTATTTTCTACTGTTTTTTCTTTCTTTGTGTATCTTTCTATTCTATTTATATTGAATGTGTATGTGCTACATTGAGCTGCTGTGACAAGTGAGTTTCCCTATTGTGGGATCAATACAGTCTTATCTTATCTTCCATTCAAACTTTATTTCCACTGCAGTAAACTCTAACACAGTGACTGGAAAAATGTGCTGGCCAAGACAAAATATGATAAATCTGCCATGAACTATAAACTGACTCATGTTCACAGTGCAGCAGGAAACGGGAACTTTGGAGGAAATAGTGTTTCAGTGTGACAGACTGACTGGTTCAGCCTGAAAACTCGCCTGATCAGTCAGACGTCCTTCTAGTCTGGTTCCAGACCTCCGAATCTGTGCCCACTTATCCAATTTCTTCAGTGATTCAAACAATCCCGAGTTACTGAACTAAGCCTGGTTTACCTGATAATCGTATGAATTATGGGTTTTCCCTGACATTATCAGCTGTTTTGAGCAGCACCTAAGCCAAATGAATGTAACTACATGACTTTTCTCAGACAATCTAATGATTGTAGTCTGTCCCCAATGGACTTCTTCAGCAAGTTTAGTCTTTAAGCTTCTTTATGTTATTTATTTATTATCTCCTCTAGCTGATCCAATGTTTTAGAAACGGATATGGTAATAATGGTCCAAAATGATCTAAAATTGCTTCTTTTTTTAAAATTAAAAAGGGGGACCCCTAAACCCCCTCACGTACAAATCCGGGCACCTTCACAGACCTAGAGGGACCAGTGGAACTAACCCTCAGGCGTGAACTGAGGGGTGAGACCTGCTGTGGTCTTTGTACCTGGGGGTGATGTAGGCCTGCAGATCTGTCCCTGGCTCCGGTGCGATAGGAGCGTCGCTGGCAATGTTGAGGAAAATCAGATAAAAGGCGACGTAGTGAGTGATGAGCCCCAGCAGCACCACTGGGTTCCTCCCAAACTGGCTGCACTTGTTCAGCATCCCGAACACGCCCCCTCCTGGCCAGAAGGAGCACAGGGAGGAAGGAAATAGATCATTTGCTGCCTCGTGACATTCATCACGTCATTCCCTCGTTCTCTCTATAGTGCTTTCATGTGACAACTCAGTACATTTACTAACGTAGTAAAAACCTACCTGGCAATAAACCCGATTCTGATTCAGGCAAAGTACAAATTTAAAAATGTACTTTACTTGGGTATTCATTTTCTATTAGCCTCCTTATCCTCCATATTTCCAGTATCCATTTTTACTCCACTACATTTGTATGACAGCTTTAGTTACTTTTCACATAACAGTTTTCCATCCACTCCCTGTCCAATGAAAACCGTGTATCTCCAGATGTGTTTCAGATGTGAAAACGCATCGACACAAAGCTGAAAACAGGACTGAATCTGTGCTAAAACCATCAGAAGTTAACTCCTTAGAGATACGTGGTTCTCACAGGACAGCGGCGCTACAAACATATGATGTTCTTATAGAATATGACGCATTGCTGTAGATTAAACCAACCAACTAAATCTGTGTATTTGTTTATCAAAATTATATGTATTTTATTTGTATAGTAATTTGAAAAACAACTGATACACAGATTCAACAGTATATAAAAAGGAGTTAACATTACAACAGTTAACATCTATGGCAGTAAAACATACATATTAATATGTATGCAGCAGTAATATTAATCCAGAATCATCAGATATAATAGGAAAACACTGACAGGGAACATGTTACTGCACAATACATACTTTTACTTTAAGTACATTTAGCTGATACTACTAACATATTTTTACTAAACCCTTGTGCTGTCCTCATGTCAAAATTTAAAAGATGTTTTTTATCTTTTTCTTACATTTTGTCCCTTTTTTCATTGGTTGGCTTTTTTTTACGTTCAACACTACGTAACCCTAATTTATTAACTTTAGTTTTAGTTATTTTTGGAATTTATGGTCAATAAACCTCATTTACAGGAAATTATACCTAATGTTTGAGTTAGAAAAGCAGAAATTAGGAATTATTTAGACTAAAATTAAAGGAATGGATATTGATGGATCATCACAGACTGGAATATGTCAACTTTTACTAACACACTTTTCAAATGCTATAAAATTAAATAAGACGCCCCAAAATTAATGAAAGTAGAGATTTGTACTAGCCAAAGAGCGTTGTGTGGAATCAATCATGTTATTTTGGGTAGTTAAAAAGAACATTGATATAGGAACACGGGTCAGTTTGACCCGAAGACAACATGAGCGTTAAGTAAGGTTTTGAATGCAAGTAGTAGAGTATTGGCTCAGTGTGGTATTAGTACTTTCTACTGCAGTAAAGGATCTGAATACTTGTTCCACCACTGTCAGGAATAAGGTTAAGAAAGGACACGGAGGTGGCCAGGATAGCTCCGTTGGTAGAGCTGGCGCACACACATAGAGGTTTACTCCTCAACGCAGCATTAACTACATGTCTCTCCCCTTTCATGTTTTCAGCTGTCCTGTGAAAATAAAGACCTAAAAATGCCAAAAAATATATATATAAAAAAAATAGGACTCACCTAGGATCTCGCCTACGCCGATGCAGATGCCAGAGATGCCGATCAAACTCTTTGCATCTTGGCCGAAGCGGGTCATGGCTCCGATACACGTCCCATACACCCCGCTGTAGAACGTGAGCTCCAAGCCTGACAGAGCAGACACAGCACAACGCATAAATCAAAACTCCAACATTTAAACTCCTCCTCCATACCTGCACACATCTTCTCATCTCACCCACCTGTGTATGCTATGGAAAGGCTCAGCAGCAGCATCTCTTTGGTGCCGAACATTTTACACGCTTTCACTGCAGAAAACAAGCTGGATGTTAACACGTGTTGCACTAAGGGTCAGAGGCTCATGATTTCAGCAGAAACTTACCAAAAGCATCAAGAGCTTGTGAGCAGAGGCCTACGCCAGGAGAGCTGCAAAGAGGTAAAGACATTCTGATGCTGAGAGATATATATACACATATATAAATAAACTGCATGGATCTTTTTCCCCTTAACATTTCACAGGCTCATGTCTTTTCTCAGACATTTTTCACCTTTAACTTCCAACTCATCCCTTAACCGTACTGGGTTGTCGTGGCGACTGTATCACAGCAGTTTCAAAGACAAATGTGGAAAAGACAACAGAGGATAGCATTTACAGTAAAAGGTCACCTGTCTCGTCCAGTACTGTTCCACTGAACTAAAAGAAAACTCCTTTCTTGCTCCAAGTGGGAACGACCGGGGCTCCCGTCTGTCTTTTAAAAAATTATTCTCCAGGACATTTTTTTTAATGGAATTTAATGTTATTAATAAAGAGTCTCAAGGGGCCCTGCTAAACATCCTGGGCCCCAGCTTAACAGTGACGATGCCATAAATATCTCTGATCCATGGTGAGTCCCAGAGTTCCCATGCAGTCAACTATCACAGCTGTGCTGATCTCAATATACCTTGGAATGCACAGATGTCTTCGGGAGCCAAATTATACATCAGACAGAATAAATCGTACCCTGCAATCGTGCATTCAACGGGGACGCTCTTCAATGGATATCAAGCTGTGGGAAACTGAACTTATTGCAGCCACCATTCGATGTGGCTATCATGACACACACACACACACACACACACACACACACACACACACACACACACACACACACACACACACACACACACACACACACACACACACACACACACACACACACACACACACACACACACACACACACACACACACACACACACACACACACACACACACACACACACACACACACACACACACACACACACACACACACACACACACACACACACACACACACACACACACACACACACACACACACACACACACACACACACACACACAACACTACTGGTCAAAGGTTTGGGGTCACTTAGAAATTTCCATTGCACTCTATTATAGACAGAATACCAGCTTAGATCAGTTGCATTGTTGTTTTTAACCAGAGCAGCAGTTTTCAGATTATATTATGTGTTTCCATAATTGCAAAAGGGTTCTCAGGTAGTTTTTTAAAATGATAAGTTGGAAAATTAGAGGAATGGTTGCTGATAATGGGCAATTATCAGCAACCATTCCTCCAATTTTCCAATTATTGTCTTGTCATCATTGCTATTATGTCTGAAGATCACAAGCGCAATACCTTAGTGTATATGTGTATCTATGGTTTTAAGTTGTGACAATCACGACACCTCCTGCTTTTTCTTTATTTCTAGAGACACATCAGCACAAATGTCTTGATGCTGATGGAGGATGAGCGCCAAGCTTCACATTGCAAAGCAGAGTAGCTGTTTGTTTTTCTGTGGTCTTAATGATAATAGAACAATAATATCCTCCCCTTTCTGCATTGAGTGGCGCCTTTTCGCTTTGTATTATCACTTAATATATCATTATTTAATTTCAGGGTTTCAGTCTCTGATCTTCAAACTGTTGAGTCCGATTCATCATCTGAAGATTGAACATGATATGATTCAGGTTCTTATAAAACAAATCATCTTTAAATCTATTAAAGTTTATACAGAAACCCGATCATGATTTTGTTGCACATTGAAAAGTCAAGGGACCACTTATCCTATTTCTAAGGGACATTTTGATGAAGTTTGTCATTTTCCAGGACTTTTCCATGATTCCTGAGAACACTCACCTGCCTGTGGAGACGCTCTCTGAGGATTCAGCCTGCAGCAGCGACTGCGACTGCTCAGAGGGAGCAGCAGGTTCAGGGTCAGGCTTCCGGATCAGAAAAAAGAGGAAGCAACCCACCAGACTGATAACCGTGAGAGAGATGAACACCGTCTGGCGGTCCTTGTCTGAGACACACAGCATGAGTCACACGCTTAAAATGAAACTCCTTACAGAGGAGTCTGCATGGGAACTGAACTCCATGAAAAGCTATAAATACACGTGGCAGAGATTAGATAAAATACAGCTTGCTTCCTACCTGTTATGTGAACGTGTCCATGCCAGGCACAGTATATGTATAGATTTCCAAAGAATAAGCTGCAGAGATGGAAATAATTCTGCATTCAGAACTCAAGTTGTACACCAAACACAACAGTTCTCCATTAAACTAGATTAAAGGTACATGCTGGGGGAAAAAATGTTCACCTGAACTGCAACAACGCCCAGAATATGCCACTGTTTCTTCCAATGGTGTCATCAGTGGAGTTGATGGCCAGCACATTTCCCTGAGCTGTCCACAAGACTTACAACACAAAAAGGAACAATCAGAAGATGCAGCAGTGGAGAAGGCCTACTCCCTTTTAGAAGTGGTCAATAGATAATGTCTCTTTACCTGCCGCTCCTATTCCAACCAACACAGACGCTGTGTAGAAGCTCCACGTGTACGGGTAAATGAACATGGCTATGTAGCCACTGTAGAAAACAACATTAGGAGACATTAGACGACTGAATTTGCACGAAAGGGACACATCAGGGGTTGTGTTAGTTATTGTGAGCTTACCTGTACAAAAGCCCACTGAAAAACATTGACAACTGCGGTCCAATGACGGTCACCACTGATGGGGCGATCAGGTTGGATGCAGAGAAAACTCCGTAGATGATAGCCATGCTACAAGTGACAGACGTCAGGACAGTTAATGTGTACAGTAAAGGGAAATGTGTACACTAGCCAGTCCATGGAGAACTTGAGATGCTTTGTGATTTATTCAAAAAAAAAATACATTTTGGGGGATTTTCCCTTGTGCAGTCATTTAGACAGGCCAGCAGTCCATACATATAGTCTATGCCATCTGCCAGGGTGGGGGTCAAAGGGTACAGATGGAGTGGGTTGGATAAGGAGTCCCAATTTGAAAAATGCTGTGTTCTATATATCCTGATGGTCCGCCTGCATGAAGGATGTTTCTTGCGACTCAGAGTAACATCTGTTCCCTTAAATGGTTTACCTCAGATTGAATTACCCTTTAAAGGATTTCAAGGATTGCGACAGATTGGATTATAGAAAGTCTGAGAAAGTCTACAACATGTGCTCACTCTAACATCTGCACAGATAGTGTGTAGTGTAGCATCAGATGAAAACCAACATTTAAAACATAATCTAAGGATACTTACCTTGTGTAGCCGCTGCCATGGAACTCAGTGTTATTGAAGCTCTTGATAACTGTTTGCTGTAAAGATCCAGAAAGAAGACAGTTTAGAACTGAAGACTATATCTGACGTTATGTGGGAACAGTCTGGGATGTGCATTGGTATAGCCAACCTACCTCTATATTGCCACATGTTTGAAAAGCAGTGAACATAAACATAAAGCCGAAGCCTAGGACGACAATGTTTAGCAGCCTCTTCCCCTCTGGACTCATTTTGCTGGATATTTGCAAATTCCTTGAGACAGTAAACAAAATCTACTGGCGTGAATGGCACATCTGAGAATAGAAGAAAATCAGAAATCAAAAAACAACATATAATGCACTCACTGAAACATAACAAAATTGCATATTTTATTTTACTTAACATCATTCAAAAAATCTGTAGTTTTATTATAGGACTGCAGGATATTGGGAAAGAACTGACATTGCGATAATAATTTTTTTCCCTGCAATAAATATTGCAATATCAAAAAGGAAAAGTAATTTTTAAAAGATGACATAAATAACTCTATTTGGAAATAATTAATCATTCTCGACTACTGTGGTGATTTTGTAGGGGAGTGGATCTACATAGAAGATAAAAATGAAAAAGGATCTTTCCTAATGTAAACCATTCTTTGTTGAACTTTAATGCTTTACAAACTCCAAAGCAAGTAAACGCTGTGACTAACATTACTCTTCTGAAGTGATTTTGGAGAGGGAAAACGCTGGTTGACTATGACACCATTGTATTCATATAATAATCAATCCAGGCTAAAGTGGATGACAATGACTGCATGTTGCTTCCTCTAAATGTCAGGTTGTGGTCGACTAGTGGGACCAGACTGTTAGTTTGATAAATTGATCAGATCTGCATGTCACACGCACTAGCAACAAACTGTTTATCCAAGAACAATTAAATCTGTGGAAATGACGTTAGATCAGACCCAGACTTCTGTAGTAGATTAGTCTTACGTTTCCAGCGTCGCGGCTCTGAACCGTACCGTTAGTTGGGACGGACAGACCCCTTGTTTCTTTGGGCTAACTATATTATGTTAGTCAAGGCCACACCCTAACCCTCCACCTTGCCCTCCCTCTCTCTCCTCCTCAAAAGCTACAGACTCAGAAATGGCACATACTAAGGAAAGCTCATTGTGGGACTGGCTCTAGTGGCTGGAATTCTGCACCAAGGCTGAATTTTGGGAAAGAGACTTCAGATACAGTATTAGGGGACCACTAAGGTCTATATAAAAGAGACTTCAGATACAGTATTAGGGGGACCACTAAGGTCTATATCAGATACAAAGGGGAGACTAAGGTCTATATAAAAGAGACTTCAGATACAGTATTAGGGGACCACTAAGGTCTATATGAAAGAGACTTCAGATACAGTATTAGGGGACCACTAAGGTCTATATAAAAGAGACTTCAGATACAGTATTAGGGGACCACTAAGGTCTATATAAAAGAGACTTCAGATACAGTATTAGGGGACCACTAAGGTCTATATAAAAGAGACTTCAGATACAGTATTAGGGGACCACTAAGGTCTATATAAAAGAGACTTCAGATATGGTATTAAGGATCACTAACGTCTATATAAAAGAGACTTCAGATATGGTATTAAGGACCACTAAGGTTTATATAAAAGAGACTTCAGATACGATATTAAGGACCACTAAGGTCTATATAAAAGAGACTTCAGATATGGTATTAAGGACCACTAAGGTCTATATAAAAGAGACTTCAGATACGATATTAAGGACCACTAAGGTCTATATAAAAGCATCCAAAGAGCACCATGTCATGGGACCTTTAAATGTCTTTAGAATCGCTTCCCAACGTGCCCCGCCGCCTTCCATCTCATGTCATGTGGTGATAACAGCCTAGACATGACTAACGTTATCTAAGTGTTAGCTTTAGAATAAGTGTTGTTTTGGTTAATGGACTGTATGCAATCATGTGTATAGTATAAGTGGATCGTACACCTAAAAGTTTTTTTTATCAGGTATGTCTGACTATATAAGCTACGGAACATTTAAATGACAGCTTTTTACAATGAGGCTCATTTCTTAAACCGAAGAGTAAAGGCTCATGACATCTGATGGCAAGAGACAGAGGTGTCTTTAGGTCAGCTGCAGGGACAGACACAGAAACAACTTACCAACAGTGCTGGAGCTGCTTAGCTAACCCGTCTGGCTGCTCCTCGGAGTGTTGCTATTAGTAGACTATATACATAGTTAGCTCTTTGTGGAAGTCCCGATATCCTCAGCTAGCTAGTCATCGTCTCCGCGCGGTTTCTAAACTAACTTTGACATCACGGTCCCGTCCCGTCGTGTCAAACTGACTGTAGGGAGACTTTCACCGGTAAACAGGTCCAAAACCAGACAGGGCAGTCATGTGAATCAATCAGCTGACTGTAGTGTTAGCTGGCTTTTTTTCTCCTTTCTTACGTAAAATCGTCGATTTACAAACGTCCAACGCCAAGAATCCACCAACAGCGCATAGCTTAAACCTATCCAGGTTTGTTTAGTTTGGTTATGCAAAATGGATTCTACTTCCGGTTGTTGTTTTTTTGGGAGGGTTATTTTATTGAAGTTGATCATTTATAAACACGAAGACCTCTTAAAAAACAAGGCGTATTAGATCAGAATGAAAACTGAAATTATATTTGTATTTTTTTTTTAAACAAGCTAAAAATATGAAGTATAAAACTTCCGGTTAGTTGTTTAAAAATTGTTAGGCATAGATAAAACTAAATTTAAACGACATTTGTTAATAACTTCATTTAAATCCTTTCGAATTTGAAAACCGAAGCTTTTGAGGAAACAATTATATAATTTACGCTACAGCTAGCAAGCAAGTAAAACTACTTCCGGTTGAAAATAAAACGACACCTGAACACAAAATAATAAACACGTTGCCATGTGATGATTGATTGTCTAAGAATATCTCCAAAAAACATGGATGTCTGTATGTATACATGTATTTGTGAACGTATGTTTGTTTTGTAAGTCCCCTTTATGTCATTTTTGGGAGTCAGTATAACTGTATGTACAGTAGCTTGCAGTTTACACACCCATGCTAAAGTTAAAAAGAGGAATAAAAAAAACATCTTTTCGAAATTGATCTTAAGGCCTTCATTAAAAAAAAAAATAGAGACTAGAGATAGGCACCGGGAACTTTCATAAGATCATCTCTCAGCTATTAACCATGCCTATCTCTAGGTATGGTGAATGTATGTGATGATGGGGGTATTTTATTTATTTACAATTCATTATTCATTCAAAAAGAAAATCAGTGTCCTTAAAAGGTCGGATTTGCCTTCTTTTTCCTTAATTAAAAAATGGTTTTTATTTATTCCTCTTTTTAATCAACTTTAGCATGGACGTGTAAACTTATGCAAGCCACTGTTTGTTTGTACCCCACTAGAAATGTGTTACATGTACTTTTTTATCTAGACTGTAAAATGAGGTTTTATATGTACTTAAAGACAGATTTGAGGTACTTGTACTTTATTTTAGGGCTGCACAATGTTTTTTTTAATCGTTGTCGCAATAAACACATCGCAAAAGACTCAGATTTTTTTCAGTAGAAAACTTCACTTTAAAATTCAACTTTTTTTAATGGTCCCTATATGTAATTCAATTTTCAGTTTGTTCATAGAATTTTATTTTAAACGTATCAAGCAATTTGTATGTTAGTAGAATACTGAAAGCAGCAGAAATGAAGAGCCGAGTACACTTTAATATCGGTTTATCACAATATCTATCACAGTATTCATAAACCTTACTGCATATCGCATTTTGAAGCCCTACAGTATTACCATTCCATGCTACTTCACACTTCTACTCCACTACATCTCAAGAAGTAAATATTCTTTCTACTACTCCAAAATGTCTGCCAGCGTTCGTTACTTTTCAATGTTTTTCCTCCCCGTCCTGTCCTTTTTTAAATGTTTAAATGTTTGTGATAAACTGAAGGATGAAGTGTTGCTTTGAGAAAACTTTCCTACTTGTTATTTACTGTTACTTAACTCTTATCTGACTCCATGAAAAGTTGACTTTGTAGAGATTCGTGGTTCTCACAGGACAGCGACGTTACAAACATATGATCTTATAGAATATGATGCATAGCTGTAGATTAAACTAGCCAACAGTACATAAAGAGTTAAAATTGGCACAGGTTTAAACATCTAGAGCAGTAAAATGCAACATACACATTAATGTGGCAGTAATATTCATACAGTAACACCAGATATAATGGGAAGACAGGGAATTTGTTACTGCACAATACATACTTTACAAAGTTTAAATACATTTAGCTGATTATACTTTCACTTAGAATTTTGAATGCCGGATCAAAATCCTTGAGTATTTCCATAACGTGGTATTAGTAGTTTTACTGCAGTGAAGGATCTAAATACTTTTCTATATAGATATACATATCTATATCTCTAATTCTGAAGTGTGCCGTTGCCAAGTACCGCTTTAAGCAGTAAATGTAAACACCAAAATAAATGAGTAATAAAGACCATTTTAGACAAACACCAAATCTTTAATGAAAGTTACATTTGTCATCCATAACCATATGGGAAAAAACATTTCATCTTACAAAGGGGTGAGACTGTAGCGACCGAACCACTGGTAGTCACAGGAGCATTCTGGAGAATACTGGATACATCCAAGCACTCAGCAGAGCAACACGCCACCTTAACAGCTAACCAGCAATACTCAACTGCTACACAACTGCGCCTAGTGCACAAAACAAACATACAAGCAGGATTAGGATAAAAAAAATAATTTCAAAGAAAAAGAAAAAAAGACTGTGTACAGAGTCCAGTAAATTATGTCCTGTAAGATTCAACTAAAGATTTAAGGAGATGATCTTACACACCTCAAAATATGTGACTGACCTGAAACAATCTTCAAACTGATACTTGACATCACCCGTCACTTTTTTGAAACTGTATATGCAATTACATTTAACACATTTATCACAGGAGTTAAAATGTCTAACAAAGACACCCTGAGCTGCAGAAATTAGAGATAGTAAGAAAGCCACTTCATTAAAGGTTTTGAGGGATTACTTTAATGAAATCTTTGCTCAGATATTAATAAAAAAAATAAGCAAAGTTTAAAGGTTGGTGTGGATTAAGTCATTTTCGATTTATCTCTTGCTAAACAAGACATGGCTTCTTCAGATGTGTCCAACTATCCTGACACCACGGGCCTGTATCACAAAGCGAGATTAAAAGGTGTTCGCCAGCTAAATTTGGGCTTTACTCGGGCTTTCACAAAGCTGCTCACTCACCACGATGGATTGCCATGGCGAACGCAAAAAAATTATATCTACATTTCTACAGGATCTCGACGTGGATGAAAGCACTACATTTACCATAAAGTGAAACATTTACAAGAAGTCAGTCACTTGTTAAAGGTTGAAATTATTTAAATCGAGCTACAGTAAGTGATTCAAAAGGAAAAGATTTGGAACTTTGACGATACAATTACAAATCAAGAAAATGGACCACATTTTGATGGTTAATAAAAATTGTCAGTTGCAGCCCTAGAAATTATTCCACATTAGTATAGTCTTTGCTTTCTATACAAAATTATACCAGTGGATTATTCTAGAACTTTTTGACTCAAATAAAAATAGCTTACAGCTTGCCTGTGATTATGAAGTCTGTCTTTTTATGTAAAAGTTTTCATTGCTGAATTGAGTCAGTTGGGAACCAAATTCAAGCCAAAGGTAATCCAGGATCAACGTGAGGCTCAAAGCGATGAAAGTCAAAGAAAGCTGGACAACGTAGTCGCTTATTTTAACAGGCCCATGGGGAGAAGAACTTAAAAAGGGCAACTTGTGTATTATCCTTTGTCATTGTAACAAAACCAGGTCAGAACAGTAATTCCTGTCCACACTGAACCAGATTGCCTAAAATTATGAAAATAAAAACCACAGCACATGAATGAAATGACAAAGCCTTTTGTTGTGGCCAAAATGAATCAAACAAACCAAAGCATGGAAGACACAATAATAACCTTTTAAAGCAGGACACTGTTGCTTGCGTTGGATCCAGTCTTGGACTTGAAGCTTTCAGTCTTCACCTGAAAACTGTCAGAACATCAATAGTTAGTACAGAACACCAAGAACCAGTCATTTAAAATTGGACTGATTATTGTTCTTTATATATCTAAAAGACATTTTGCACATTTAATGTGATTTGTCTGCACATTTGTCAAAAATCTGACTGTATATATGAAGCATTGTACCTGACTTATTTTATGGTAACATTACGTTCCATTGAAAAGGATTATTATATTATCTACATCAAAGCCTAAAACATCACATTTGAATGAATGTATTTTTATTTATTTTTTTAATCATTTGAATAAGTTGAGTTTTGCCAGACCACAATTACTGAATACATAATTGCATTGTAAGGTTGGCATGTTTTTGGGGTGTTCATGTTGACAAGCATCAGCATTCATTTAGTTATTTTTAATTGGAGATGTATAAAAGCTGAATGTTCAAACACGCATATCTGATTACGGCCTTCTTTTCCAACTACAGCCTATGGGTTTTATTTTGAAGTATTTAAAATGTGGTACAAGAAAAGATGAATGGAACTAACAAACTGACATGGGAGTAGAGTTGGACAAACCTTAGTGCCCCGCAAGCACCAGTGTCCCCTGGCCTGGGACGAGGCCTGGAGGACAGTTTTATGTTCAATGCCAGACACCGACAGACGTACCTCAACACCAAACCCCAACACTGACTGCCTCCACCCTGCTGCACAGAAACCCTCACCAGCAGCAGGCGGCCTGTGGGCAGCTCACCACACACCTTCTAACTGCTCATACTGCCTCAGCTCAAACTCCACTTTAGCAAACAGGATGCCGCAGCTTGGGAAGGAAAGAATTCCAGATTTGGTTTACAGAACTGTTCTTAAAAAACACTTCGCTTAGTATTCAATAAAAATGATGAGCACTGCGTATGACAGAAAATGTAAGTTGCAGATCAAAAAAGACCCCCAGGATGCATCTTTACAGGGGCATAGAAAAATGGGTCTTTGTTTGGGCAACCGCTATTATTAAAAACTAAAATTTAAGAGCCAACTATTCCAGATGGTATTATTCTAAAATGGTCAGAGTACCTGCCAAATTGGATACTATAGGGGATTAACTTACCAGCTACAGACAAATTTACCCACTACCAATACTGGTAGTAACTTAAAAATATATGGAAGAAAAGAAAGAAAACCAACAAAATAAAATCGTACTGCCTGTGCAATCAATAACATCTTGTCAGAACTCACCTGAAGCTGAGCTCTAGGGTGTTTCGCCTCCATTTTCTGCTGCTGACTTGGGCTGGCTTTTAGATCTCGACCTGGAACTTCTTTTGTAGGAAGGGCTTATGGACCTGGACTTGGACTTAGACTTAGATTTGGACTTGGACCGGGACCTGGATCGAGATCTGGAACGAGAAGGGGACTTGGCCTTCTTGTTCCTGGGAGAGTGAGACTTGGATCGGGAGTAGGAGCGGGACCTGGATCTGCTGTAGCGGGATCGGCTTCGGGAACGAGAGCGGCTCCTGCTGCGGGACCTGCTGCGTCTTCGGTGTCTCGGGCTGGGGGAAGAGCTGAATACATTCAGTGGGTTGAGTTATCATCTACCATGTGAAAACAATGAACTCTGTGAAATATTGTGATATATAGACTTAAAAATTAGGCTTGCAAACATTTTCATTAAAATATTAAACTGACTGTATTAGCAGATACTACATCCCCAAAGAACTGAATACATGCAACTTTATATTTAAATAACAGAAGTAGACTATCTGCATAACTACTTGGAAATAAACAGTTTGATTCTAAAAAGCTGTAGTTACTGAAAATGTGTAATTGTTGCTGATTGTCTCCAACAGAAGGGGAGGCTCAAACATAAGTACATAACTGAAATAATAAGCCAGATATAGTTACGGATCAGTTGGTTCTATTGGGAAAAGGCGGCATCAAAAAGTCTTCTGTAAACTAATTTCATAACCGTTTATGTTATCTTTGTCGAATTGTTTGGTGGATTCGCAAAAAGATTTTAACTTAAAGTGTGTTGGTCAATTGACCAAGGCAACTCTGAAAAGGCAAATTCTTCAATGGAGTCTGGCAACGGATTGCGTCTATACAAAAGGCCAATCTAAGCGGTTACGCGCTTATTCTTACCTCCTGCTTCTGCGTCCATGGCCGCCGTACCTCCTGGTCTGCCCTCCTCGCCGGCCTCCTCCACCTCCTCCTCCTCCTCCACCGCCGCCACCACCACCACTACCGCCGTAGTGAGAATCGGGGGGTCTGCCGTAGCGGGCCATTTGGACTCGCAACTCCCGTCCGTCCAGGAGCGCGCCATCCATGGCGTCCATTGCGTCTTCGGCGTCACGTTTGTCGTGGAATCTCACAAAAGCGAAACCCCGACTTTCTTTCGTGTAACGGTCTCGGGGAATATACACGTCCCCTACACGGCCATACTTTTCGAACACACGTCTGAGGGTTTCGGGCGAAGTTCGGTACGTTAAGTTGTCCACTTTGAGGGAAGTCATGCCGTCGACGTCTGGCGGAGGCCTACCGTAACTCATGGTGATTAACCTGTGAGGCCTAGCAACCTTTCTCAAAACAATTTATATCTCGGCTACGATAGAGCCTACCTGTTTGTAAAGGTCCGAGCGCGCACACACACGAGTGTGTATTTTAAATGGATTTGCCTCGTCTGTGGAGTATTTAGGGACGAAAAACCGCAAAATAAGCGACTTCTTCCGCACAACTCCGTCTGCCTCGCGTTCAACTGCCCAAAACCAAACCAGCGCGTGCACTTCTTCTGCTTCAGAAATTAGGCGCTCCTCGGTATCATATGCCTCACTGGCGCCTCCTTCTTCTTCTTCTACGTCTTCTTTGGGGTTTTACCATAGACAGCCAATTACTGTTAATAACTGTTAAAATACATATTTAACTGTCTTTAATTAATTATTAAAGACAGTTAGTTACCACCAGTTGGCATCCCTTAACGCGCCCCCTTTTTATTTTATTTTATTTTATTTTAATTTTTGCCCAGGTGTTCTTAGATTGGGTGCATTACCGCCACCATCTGGGGTGGAGTATGGGTCAGAATGTCTAGTGTTTATAATATTCATAATTATATTAATTTAAAAAATCTCCTCAATCATATTGATTTTTTTTATACTGAATATATACTGAAATAATAGTCTTGCATCCACATCTACACAGTGCTTTGAAATAGGCTACTGAAATAGTAATTAACACTAACCTTTATTTCTTGAGTTCTTCTGTAGAATATCTATTAGCTCAAATGTTTATCTTTCTGAGGTTTTGAATCCCTTCTTTCTTCCTCATATTTTTGACAATATATTATAACATGATCTACTGTTTCTTCTTGCCCACGGTAATCACATATACCTGTATAATACTGTATGAATGGTATATAATACAAAGAGTGTACTGTTGTCCAAATCTCAAGTCTTGATATTATTGTCTCAACTCTCCTCTGGAGCCCCTTTCTTCTCATATTGTCCATATTTAATGCCGGTCTCTAGACTTCATCCTTGCACTATTGGACTTATTTGCACTACCACCATGACACGCACTCTCATAGAGCACGTTACCTTACCACGCATACTGAATCCGAGGGTCAGTCCCTGCCCTGTCTCTGCAAGCGCCTCATGCTTATACATCCCTTAGTACATTCATGTGAGTTTTTTAATTTAGTATTTTTTCTTTTCTTTTCCACATTATTCATGTGGATTTGTAATTGTATCATCCTGTTTATGAAGTATGTGTATGTTTTGTGTGATGTCTTTAAGCTACTAGGAATAAAATCTATCTATCTATCTATCTATCTATCTATCTATCTATCTATCTATCTATCAATATACATTTATATATATCTTGTATTACTTTTATTTAATTCTAAAATAAAATAAAAAATTAAAATAAAAAAGGCCATGCAGGGCTGAAAGAAAAAGGAGAAGAGATGATCTTGTTTTAGTTGTGTTTCCCACAATAACAAACACCGCACTTCTGCACTGACTTAAGAAAGTACAAAAAATATAATAAAAATAGTAATATAATATTAATTGAGATACACCCATAATAATTTAGTGTTTTAAGGCAAATAACCTTGTGAGTCCATTCAAACATGATGTTTTGTGCTGTTTTTAATCTCATTCTTTTTTATTATTATTAAAAATATATAAAATATGGACTAGCCAGATGTTGCATTAGAGTTTCCCCTTCCTCTGTAGAATATTTGTGAACACCCCTCACCGTCAAGCTGAAAAACATTTTTAAATCTTGCTCTCAAATACTCCTTAAGTTTGGCAGCCCAGTGAATTACACTCATGTATCATGCATGTTGGAATAATAAAGCATGTTTCATATGGTTTTCCCACAAAAAGTTGAATAGTTAAAATTACATCTCATTGAAAAATCCATAATAATGTACATATTTTTGGTTAAAAGGACACAAGATGTTTCCTACTTCCCTGAAAAGTCCATTTTCAGTGTTTGTGTGCTGTATGTATGAGTACTTTTCACATCACACTTAAGTTGCATGCTGGATCATGATTGGCTCCAAGGTAGTAGTGATGTCATTAAAACCCCGCAGGTACATCTAGGTGTAAAACTAGATTTAAGGTGAGCACAGAGAAACTTTCAGCTGATGAATATGAAAACAAACTCTGACAAATGAACGTCAAACAAGTAACAAAAAGCAAACCTATAGTTTCAGTAATGGAAAGTATTGTACATTTACTCAAGTATTGACTCAAATGTAAGGTACTGGTACTTTACTTGAGTATTTCCATTTCATGTTTATACTACTCCACTACATCTCAGAGGAAATACTTTCCCTGCTTTAGTTATATTGCAATATTCTGATCCTTAATTCAAAATATAATCAACATCAAGCTACCCAGTATAAATGAATTAAACTTAGCTCCTCCTCAACTCCACCTTTACCAGCTGCTACATCTCTGAGCTCGCCGCATCATATATGGGATGAATACATTATCAATAATTTTATATAAATACCTGTATATCTTTTATTCTGAAAAGGGTCACTCTGCATAATGAGTACTACATTTGTTACTTTAAGTATGATGTTAACTGATTTTAACACTTTGTACTTTTAGGTCGAAATAAAATTTGAATGCAGGACTTTTAACAGAGTATTTTTTTACTACATTTACTGAAGTAAAAGATCGGAATACTTCCTCCACCACTGCATCATTTTAACAAAATAGAGACTTTTACAAGGTGTTTATTATTTCTGAATAATAGTTGTAAAAAAGCATTTAAAAGTGAGTGCGGCTTTAGTTTGGTCTTATCAAGATGTAGGCTAATAATAATGTGGCTCCATTAAGCAATGCAGCGACAACTGTGTTGTCAATTCCAGCTTCTCTTCTTGCTTCTGGTTCTTGTTTTTCTTTCTGGAAGAATTAGCCGATTGCTCCGTTTCTCTGCACCATGCTGTTGATCCTCTGCGGTAGCTTGATAACTTGAGAAGGATCTGACTCTCTGTTGTCAAGGTATCCCCCCATAACATTCAATGATGAGGTCATTCCTCTATGGAACGTCCCTCTGTCTTCAGATTGTCTACTCGAGTGGTGTAATGGACTGCCTATTTGCCCTAAGGCCCTTTGTATTAGTTTCACCATTTGCTGTTCGTCCTGTGTGAATCTGCTGAGCTGGACCACATGGTACAACAGTGAAAGCAGGCAACACACACCTCTCGATCTTCTCCATCACTGTAACAGACAAACAGTGAGTCAGATGTTGTGCTTCCAAACAGAGCAGGAGTATCAACAACAGCCAGATTCTGTCCATCCAACTCTCCTTATTTCTATCTGGCACTTCTGTGTCACTGAGGAAGAAGACATCAGACACTGGGAAGCCCTTTTCATCAGGATGGGGTTTCCTGTGGCACTTTTACCATCTCCAATCTGCAGCTCTGGTCTTTGGGCTTCACATAATCTGTTGAACAATTGTAACAAGGCTTATTGAAGATTATTGATATTGGTAGCTTTTACACAAATATATATCAGCAGTTTGACAACATTCAGTTTGCTATAGGTAAAGCAGCCGAAGAAGAATGTTTGGTTATTTGGTGGCCAAACATATTTCTCCTTTCTATTCCTATCTCCTCAATATGACTCTTAACTTTTTCAGTAGGCTTACTCTCCTTCTTGAGTCCTATGTTTACTGTAATGCACCAAAACACCAAGGCAAATTCCTTGCCTCTTATGTGAAAACTTGGCAATAAAACGGACTTTGATAATTTGATAATTATATCAGAATATCTCAATTTTTTCATGTGTGTTTAAAAAACTGCCAAATATTGCTTTCTCCAAATTCTATCATGATAAATGTGTGCAGAGTGTTGTGTTATAAGTTGCTTTATAACATAATAAATTAAAAATGTATTATTTATTTAAGGCGCTTTGTAACATTTTTGCTGAAATAACATTTTAGCTGTGTGATATTTAGCATAAAATCAAAATAGCCATTGTACAGAAATAGACCTTGTGCTTTGAAAATAATTAAATGTGAAACCACTGTTATTGTGCATTATGACGGGCAAACAACAGGACAATGGTGACATTTAGACTGTGCATGAAAGCAGCAACCACCTTAGAAGCTAGATTAAATTTCTGTCAACACAAACTGTACTGTCCATTCCATATTTGCTTCCACAGGAAACCATATTTTAGAAGAGAGCTTAGGAATCATTGGTAAAAATGTATCAGCATTCAGCTCTTGAATCATGTTTGCAATCCGTCGGCTAACTAATATTACTAGTGATAGTGGGAGGAAGAGGTTGTCTAAAAGCTTACAGCGTTATTTATGCTCTAGGATACAATACCACTTTATTTATCCTCAAGGGAAGTTTTTGTGAATGCTTGCAATAAAAAAGTAGGAAGAGTGCAAAAAAAATGTATAGTGCAAATCCTTACGCCAAAATATTGATTACGTTTTTATTTTCATTTTAGCAAATAGAAAACGCCACTTTCATTTTTAAGAGCTATACTTGGCATAGGTCTTCGCACTGAAAATCAACTGACTTAGTAGTACTGTGAATAAAATATACTTATGATGCTGGAAAACTGGCCATATTTGTCTTGTAAATGCAGCTGATGTTCTTTTCAGTGTTGATGTTTAGATGCTGAATAGTTTTATTTTCATTCATCATCATATTCTGGTTCTTGTTCCCGCCCCTGAATTACCCATCAGCTGAGAAGAGCCCAGCATCTCTTCTCGTTTACAAATAAGCATCAAGATTCGGTAGGGTATTAATGCAGAATCCACAGGCATTGAATACAATTAAGTTTGGATCATTCTTGGAGAAAAGGTGCCTAGCCTAAGTGATAGATTTAACAACTTCTTCTGCCAATATTAGAATTTTTTTATAATTAGGAGGGGAAAAAGGTGAATTGTTCTAAACAAACACAGACACACACACACATATATATATATATATATATACACACACACAGTATATATATATATATATATATACAGTCAAGCCTGAAATTATTCATACCCCTGGCAAATTCTGGCTTAAAGTTACTTTTATTCAACCAGCAAGTTTTTTCTTGATATGACACAGGCATCTCCCAGAAGACAATACAAGGATGCACAAGAGGCATCGTGGTATGTCCAAAATTATTCATACCCTTTGCAAACTGTCACAGTCTATGGGAAAATCCATTCCATTGATACCATTCCAAATAGTCTAAAGCATCCTAATTACCCTGATTCATTGGGAACAGCTGTTTTAATCAATCAACAGGTGAAAAAAACGCTGCTGTTGGTTTGTGGACAGTCATGGCTAAGACAAAGGAGCTCACTGAGCTCACTGAGGACCTGCGCATTGTGGCTGCTCACAAGTCAACTACAGTATATATATATATATATATATATATATATATATATATATATATATATATATATATATATATATATATATATATATATATATATATACAGTGCATTACATACCAACCTAGTTGGTACAAAGTCAGACATCATATATTTCACATAACGTCTAAAAAGACAGATAACAGTGAAATAAAGAAGGAGAAGATTGAAAAAGTTTAAAAAAGAAAAGAAAAATTAAATTAAATACTAGATAGATCGCCAAAGAATTGGTTATAATGATTGTTGATACACTTTTCTTATTTTAGCATGTTCCAGAGACTGCATTAAAATAAAAAAAATATGTAAAAAAATTATGACATCATCTTTCCAGTAGAGTTGAGAAATAACAAGGCGTGGCTGACGATGACGTCCCTTTATAACGTCTTCGACGTGTTGACGTTGTTGTCGGGGCGGGGCTATATAGGCTTGTTTTCCAGCGTTACGGTTTCAAAGAGCTCCATTTTGTGAAAGCTGTTGAAGCCCACCACTGTCCCAGTGAAAAGGCGAAATCTAGAAACGACAAAAAAAGTCAAAGTTAGCCGACGAACTGCTCGATAACCAAGTTAGTATCCGAAAGGAAAGCAAATCTTATCGTATGTCCGATATCCAGAACCTCCAAACTTTTGGTAAGTCATTTATATCAAACTAACCGGTAACGTTAGACAAGGTGGGGGAAGGGCGAGTTCCAGCGAAGCTAACCGTAACGCCAAGCTTCGTGCTTGCGTCGAGTTTTTTTTTTTTTGCTTTTTAGAAGCTTTGTCTATTAGAATGTTTGGTCCTCAAAGTAATCGATTCGACATTAACTTTGTAACTCGTGAAAGCACAAATGTATAAAATTCACATTTTCGTGGTCATTTTATTCGACTAGCAGGCCTTTGCTAAAACTGCCGCCATTAGGCCTGGATTGTGCTATTAACGCGTTAGCTTATTCTTCATACGTGTTCTCATCGACAAGAAAATCGTATTATTTATTAAAAAAAGATCATCTAACTTTAATTCCAATTGGTTATACTCTTTTGACCTTGATTCACACTCTAAAAATGAAAGGTGCCTTGTCATTACTGATGTTAAGTCATGACCAATCCTGTTTGCCATTTAAAGGGTGCTGCTCAGCAGTAAGCTAGCTAGTCTCCAATAAGCTGTTAAGCTGTATATTTAGTCTGTACGTCTGCGCAGGTATTAATACAAAAAACTAGCAATCTATATGTCAATACCGGGGCGATACAAAGCTGATTTTTATACTGCGGTCGGGTAAAATGCGGCATTTAACGTGAATTACTGGAAGATTAAGTTAGATGCTTGAGCTGTCCATTTTATGGTAAATGTTTTTGTCTTGCGCATAATCTGTTTGAAAATGTTCTTACTGTCTTTTACCACTCCCTCCAGACCCCTTTGCTGATGCAACTAAGGGTGATGACCGCCTCCCAGCTGGGACAGAGGACTATATCCACATAAGAATCCAACAGCGGAACGGCAGGAAGACCCTCACCACTGTCCAGGGCATTGCCACCGACTATGATAAGAAGAAGCTAGTCAAGGCCTTCAAGAAGGTACCACTAAAATAAGCTATCAGTCTCAGTTGATAAATACTGTTTTACAGAATGCGGCCAGCTTTTACCAAATGCTATTGCAGGGAGGGGTTTTCTGGCCATTATATTAACTGACTCATTGTGTGCTTTTTTTTAAAAAACCTAATAGAAGTTTGCTTGCAATGGGACAGTGATTGAGCACCCAGAGTATGGTGAAGTGATCCAGCTTCAGGGAGACCAACGCAAGAATATCTGCCAGTTCCTCATTGAGGTTAGTATTTATGTTAAACAAAATTTGCTGCACTTAACCTGAGTGTGCGACTTTACAGGGGTTTCCTGTACATGTGGAACAGTGCTAACTTGAAGCACAAACTGAAGATCAGGTTGTTTTCCTTTTTTTATTTGATCTGTTTTCTTCTTTGCAGATTGACCTGGCCAAGGAGGAGCAGCTCAAAGTCCACGGCTTCTAGAAGCTGCTAGCAGCCCTCTCCCCTTCTCTCCTAGAAGGCCATTAAACTCCCTCTCTCCTATGTGCTGCTGTTCCTCTTCCTTCCCCCTCTCCCCCCTTGCAACCCCACCAGCTCATATTAGCTAACAAATACCTCTGACAAATATGGGATTCTGTAATACCAACACCCCCCTACAACACCAGGGGGCAGGCTCGCTCTCGCAAAGACACACCACTGCAGCTCCACACATCAGGGATGAGTGGTGATGACCCTCCCACACACTTCTCCTTCCTTTTCCTCTGTTTATTTCCTTTTTTTTTTTAATTTCCTCTTTTTAGATCTTGTGCCACAACAAAAGAGGCACTGTTTCATGTAACTTTTTTGTTTTGTACTTAAAGGTGTTTCAATAAAACGTTGAGTCTCCATATGTTGGAGTGGTGTCATGGGAATGGGGGCTGGGTTTGTACAAGAAGGTCACCGACTTTAAAACGATGCACTGCTGAAATGGGCACACTAGGTTCAAAATTAACTTTTTGTTCACCGCCCAACTGGCTACTGAATGTATCCATGGAGGTACGTGTTTTGGCGGAGTGAAGCACATCTACCAGCCACTTGCATATTTTACTAGCTGGCTGTTGGATTGTGCTCATTTTGAACCATGTGGGTACATAAGAGCAGAAAGGCTACAGGTAGGAGGTGGGGACAAGGATTTTTGTTTAGACATTTGCTGAAAAGCATTCAGTATTTTGCTAGTATAAGAAGCCTCCGTCTCGTCAGTCAGCTACAATATCTCACTCACATTGTATGCCTGTCCAGCTACCTGCTTGCAGGTTACAGAGCAGAAGTTGTGTGAAGTATGGACTACCTTCACCACCCCATCCAGAAAATTCGTTTTGATTTATCATTTAATGGTACAATTTTTTTTTTGCTGCCAATCAAAGTATTAAAACTAAATGTGGAAGGCTGATGCTTACTAAGGGATCTGGTGCATCATCCAGAGTGGGAAGCAAAGTACTGGTAATATTTTGCTGTTTAAGTGAGTGATTTGAAGATGGTAATCTTGCGTATAATTTTGAATATACTTGTCAATTAAGTGATGTCCTACTCTGGCATGTGACCAGCTTTTTAGTTTGATCTGAAAACACCTGTTACCACATCTATGGTTATGGACACTTGATTCTTAAATTTCCTACAATGCAATAATTCATCAACAGTTAAAATGTAGTGATGCTGAAGTAATACAGTAAAAATCAAAGCCATGGCCAGGTTGCACTGTGTTCTTGTGACAACGGGTGATTGAGAGCAAGTCTGTTTTGCAAAATCCACATTTGGTTCAATAAAATGTCTGCAGTTGATGAGCATGTCCACTGTTTTTTGTACATGAGTGGAGGATTTTTGTTTATTATGATTTCTGAATTCTGTGAACAATAACTATACTCATCAGTCATCACATTAGTGTCGCTGTATCACAAATATTTAGGTGTCCTACACTGAGTAATACATTTACAAATACTACTTAATACTATGTATGCATATACATTTTCTGAGAGCTGAGAAAAGTTTAAAATTTTTTACTTTTTAACATTTTAGGATACATTTCTACTCTATATGTTTATGCATGAATATTTTACACAAAATGTAATTATTGGGATCCATACAAAGTACCATTTAGCCCGGTTTTTTACAAGGACAATTCTTTAATATACTGAACGTGGGTGGTGGGGGAGTTCTATTTTCTACAAAAGGAGACCAGGTATCAAGGTCTTAACGTATAATCTATAATTTATTTGTTGATTATGTTAGGCTACATATTGATATTAATCTTTTGATTTGATAAATTAAAAACTACACAAATGTGCATACTAAAAATAATCAGGATAGCGCTTTAACCCATGTGTTGTCTTCCCGTCAAAATTGAAAATCAACAATTTTTTGACACTTTTTATCCATGTTTTTAACTTTTTCTTACATTTTGTGCTTTTTTTCAATGTTTGTCACTTTTTTATGTTTTTATGTTAACACTAACTTATTAACTTTAGTTTTACAGTTATTTTTGGGATTTATTGTCAATACATAAGGAAATTATGCCTAATGTTTGAGTTAGAAAGGCAGAAATTAGGAATTATTTAGACTAAAATTAAAGGAATTGATGTTGACAGGAATATGTCAACTTTTACTCAATACTATTTCAAAACCACCATTTTTTTCAAATGCAAAATTGAATAAGACCGCCCAAAATCACCCATCAAAATCACCTCAAAGAGCGTTGTTATTATTTGGGGTGGTTAAAAAGAACATTGAAATAGGAAAACAGGTCAATTTGACCCGAGGACAACATGAGGGTTAAGGCTCGAGACTCATTTCCATATAATCTGCAAATGAATTGAATAGACGTTACTGTAACGTGCAGTAAAAAGTACATCATTTCTGTCTAAGATGTATTGAAATAACAGTTTAAAGTAGCCAAATTGAAGTAATTAATGTACCTCAAGATTGTACTTAAGGACATTACAGTAAATGTGAAAGTATAACATCCAGAACTTTATTATTCCGTTTGCGCTGCCGTGCACGTATTTTGTCCCTTCAAAGGACCCTTCTGACTCCATGGCAACGAAACTACCGCCATAGATAGATAATCTCGTTTGTTTTGCAGGCGGCAGAATCTACTCTGTTTAGTTATACAATTAACAATACAACGGGAAAATGTGACTTCTCTTCAAATAAACCAACGCTTTATGCTGTATTGATTACACAAGACGCATTCATGGCAAATACAGGACTCTCCAGAACGATAAGATGTTAGCACTTTTAGCTACACTGTAACAAAAACCAGTTATTCATTGTTAACGTGTTAATGTTAGCTAGCTGTTAGTTGACGTTAAATATTAGCTAATCTAACTTTGTGCAGTTTTCTGTATTTCTATCTGAGTTAGCACTGCGAGGGACAATTCCTCACTACAAATACGTTTGGTAACGTTACTTGGGGCCATTTAACTGCTAACATTAATAGAGTTTAACTGTAGCTACTTGTGTACTTTTAGCTTGCTAGCTAGTTAACGTAAGTATTTTGGAAGCAGTATTTGCATTTTTGTCCTTCTAGCTTTCTCAAAATCATTATTTGAATACTTCTCCATTACATGACCAGATATCAACCTTTAATTTCCTTACCCTAGCTAGTTGCAAAGAGTTAACGCTAGCTAGCTAAAGAAGAAAATACTTTAGTCTCTTAGCAGTGGTGAAATAAGTAAGGTTATGCTGATCCTTTACCGAAGTAAAAGTACTAGTTAGCTAACACTGTGGAAATATTCCAAAATAAGTAAAATACTTGCATTCAAAATCTTACTTTAGTAAAAGTGTGTGTCAGTAAAATAAGTAATAGTATAGTATTCGACTCAGTATTTGATTCAGATATTGCTAGTAATACAACACTGTTACAAGAAAAAGTCCTACATTGAAAATGCTACTTAAGAATTCACTAGACAGGAAGGGCCCGAAAAACTGTCATCTGAAAATTAACTTATGCTGTCAGTTAAATGTACTGGAGTAAAAAGTACTAGATTTACCTCTGAGAGGTTGTGGAGTAGAAGTATAAAGTTGCATAAAGTGAAAATATGCAAGTAACCTTGTACCTTGAATTTGTACTTAAGCTCTGTACTTAAATATACATTCCACTATTCTACTAATATACATTCACTATTCTATGGCATGTAGTACCTGTACATAAATAGTACACACTATACTCACTCAGTGGTAGAAAATGATTACTTACTTCCTTAGATTAGTTCTTAATTAAAAGTATGAATACAACCATATGAAATCAATTCACAATTACAAATACTGCATTTGTTTATAAAGGAAAAAATACAGAAGTAGCCTACTGATTGTGCATATTTTAAAAGTGTAACATTATTCAACATTTGCTATTTTATTATTATTATTATTATTAACTAGCTTGTTGTTACTGTTGTAAGCTGATTGGAACTGATGATATTTGGTCATTTTTATCATGTGTTAATTTAAATTTGAATCTGAATAGCAGTTAAATAAATGTTTTAAAAAGTACAATGTAATATGTCAAAATGTAGCTACATGTACCTCATAATTGTACTTGAGTGCAGTACCTGAGCAAATGTTGTTTTCCCCCGCTACTGGCTATACCATTTTAATATAGGGGAATATAAACAGAGGCATTTGGAAAGCCTAAGTAATTGATAAGAAGGATTTTAATTGTTATTCTTCTCCTGTCCGAATTCCCAGAGATGTGAGCCTTGCGACAGTTGAAGGTGTCAACTCAGAAAGAGACAATGCAGGTAAGAAAGAACATGTTTCTACTTATATGTAGCCATCTCTATTCTGTTAGATGTAGTTATATATTTGGTATGTCCTGCTCCTCAGGTGTTGCCTATTTGGGAGCTTTCCATCCTCTCCCAGCAGTGCTGATGATTACTCTGAGTCTCTACATGATCTTCCTGGGGATCGGGCTGTGGATCCGATCCTGCCTCAAGGTTGGTGGTGCAGGCATGGCCACTGGTCTCTACAGAGCAAGGAGGCCTTTCTCCTCACTACAGTTTGTAAAATGTAAAATAGATCAAATGTACTGTTTACTGGAACTTGCACTAAACATAGTAGCACAGATGAAGAAGAAGGTAAGTAGGAAACTAAACCTTGAATATGAACACTGAACTCAAGTCACCATGTGGAGAATGTAACAACATTGTGGCTCCCCCCGGTGTTAGAAACCTGACAAACCATGTCTTCCTAGGACAAATCTATTCATTTTATTCCTTCAGTTTTCTGAGATTATATAAGTTATTTCTTAAGATGTAATTGTCTAATTTTTCCAAAAACAAAATGTTATTCTATCACAATCATTATACAAATGCTATAATATATCATGGTTGCAGCTGTCGCCATGGTCCTGCTACACGTTCCCTTCCCTGCCACGCTCTGCGGTGCCCAGCTACGTCCTGCTGTGCCTTGTAATGCTGCACAGTGCCCTGCTATGCCATGAACTACTACAAAGAACTACTACAAACTACTATTTTTTTTGACTGTTATTGCCACTCTTCATTCTAACCCCAACCGGTCGTCAGACACCGCCTACCAAGAGCCTGGGTCTGTCCGAGGTTTCTTCCCAAAGGAGTTTTTCCTCGCCACTGTTGCTTGCCCTGGAGGAAACTACTAGAACTGTTGGGTCCTTGTAAATTCTGGAGTGTGGTCTAGACCTACTCTATCTGTAAAGTGTCTTGAGATAACTATTGTTATGAATTGATACTATAAATAAAATTGAATTGAAATTGAATTGAATAATCATATAACATGGTACACCAAGTCTAAAATTGTGTACATTTCCACAAACTCAGTGATGACTGAAGGGAGCAGTTATTTCTGTCTAATAACAGTGCCTTGCGAAAGTATTCGGCCCCCTTGAACTTTTCAACCTTTTGACACATTTCAGGATTCAAACATAAAGATATAAATTTTTTATTTTTTGTGAAGAATCACCAACAAGTGGGACACAATTGTGAAGTGGAACGAAATCTATTGGATATTTTAAACTTTTTTAGCAAATAAAAAACTGAAAAGTGGATTCGTGCAATATTATTCGGCTCCTTTACTTTAAGTGCAGCAAACTCACTCCAGAAGTTCAGCGAGGATCTCTGAATGATCCAATGTTGTCCTAAATGACTGATGGTGATAAATAGAATCCACCTGTGTGTGATCAAGTCTCTGTATAAATGCGCCTGCTCTGTGATAGTCTCAGGGTTCTGTTGAAAGCGCAGAGAGCATCATGAAGACCAAGGAACACACCAGGCAGGTCCGTAATACTGTTGTGGAGAAGTTTAAAGCCGGATTTGGATACAAAAAGATTTCCCAAGCTTTAAACATCCCAAGGAGCACTGTGCAAGCAATCATTTTGAAATGGAAGGAGTATCAAACCACTGCAAATCTACCAAGACCTGGCCGTCCCTCTAAACTTTCAGCTCAAGGAGAAGACTGATCAGAGATGCAGCCAAGAGGCCCATGATCACTCTGGATGAACTGCAGAGAACTACAGCTGAGGTGGGAGAGTCTGTCCATAGGACAACAATCAGTCGTACACTGCACAAATCTGGCCTTTATGGAAGAGTGGCAAGAAGAAAGCCATTTCTCAAAGATATCCATAAAAAGTCTCATCTAAAGTTTGCCACAAGCCACGTGGGAGACACACCAAACATGTGGAAGAAGGTGCTCTGGTCATATGAAACCAAAATCAAACTTTTTGCCCACAATGCAAAACGATATGTTTGGCGTAAAAGCAACACAGCTCATCACCCTCAACACACCATCCCCACTGTCAAACATGGTGGTGGCAGCATCATGGTTTGGGCCTGCTTTTCTTCAGCAGGGACAGGGAAGATGGTTAAAATTGAGGGGAAGATGGATGCAGCCAAATACAGGACCATTCTGGATGAAAACCTGTTGAAGTCTGCAAAAGACCTGAAACTGGGACGGAGATTTATCTTCCAACAAGACAATGATCCCAAACATACAGCAAAATCCACAAAGGAATGGTTCACAAATAAACGTATCAAGGTGTTAGAATGGCCAAGTCAAAGTCCAGACCTGAATCCAATCGAGAATCTGTGGAAAGAGCTGAAAACTGCTGTTCACAAACGCTCTCCATCCAACCTCACTGAGCTCGAGCTGTTTTGCAAGGAAGAATGGGCAAGAATGTCAGTCTCTCGATGTGCAAAACTGATAGAGACATACCCCAAGCGACTTGCAGCTGTAATCGCAGCAAAAGGTGGCTCTACAAAGTATTAACGCAAGGGGGCCCAATAATTTTGCACACCCCACTTTTCAGTTTTTTATTTGCTAAAAAAGTTTAAAATATCCAATAGATTTCGTTCCACTTCACAATTGTGTCCCACTTGTTGGTGATTCTTCACAAAAAATAAAATTTTTATATCTTTATGTTTGAAGCCTGAAATGTGTCAAAAGGTTGAAAACCTCAAGGGGGCCGAATACTTTCGCAAGGCACTGTACTTTGATCTGGTCCCTTTAAAAAAAAGAAAAAAAAGAAAGTATTTTACATTATGCCAGTGTAAAAACATTTCTACAACATACCTGCAATAGAGCAGATTTACTTTTGCTGGAACATTTTTTTTAATTAATATGATTGAATTGTATTTGTTTGGATTAAGCAATAATAATGTGTGGTGTATTAGTTAGGTTTCTGGTCCACTGTATTCTTGTTTGTCAACACACATAAGTTAAAAGTACAGAAACATCAGCGTGGAGAGTGATGCAAATTTTTGTCTGTTTTCTCTTCAAAAGGACCGTTGTTCTTCAGAGTGTTGTGACTGCTGTCCAAACATTTCCGTAGGTGACCAGTGCTTCAGATTTGCGGAAATGTGTGACTGTCACCTGCCAACCGTGCGCTCATGTCGGACCGTTTCGTGCCCTTCTCCGTCTGTAAGTAGCTTTCTAACACACCATTACTGAGATATATGGATATTCAAGAGCCCTTTTCTCAACCTTCAATATGTTGTTATAATCAGGTTCACTATCTCTCTGATCAGGCTTCTGTCAGATTGTAAACCCACTGTGATATTGAGCTATATAAAGAAAATTGACTTGACATGACTAGTTTTCAAAACATCAAAGTCAGATATTGGTTTAATTTAATTGACAGTCTGCGTGAGTCAGTTATGTTTCTTTGTCCCAATGACTTGCAAAGAAGGCTTAAAATCAATGTGTATAGATTTGAAAATCTATTCTTTTCTCCATTTTGGTCTTTTCATCCACACTAAGCCAGTGGTTTCTACCTAAACTGGGTCTGCAAAAACACTTATTCTGCGGACGAATAGTCAAAAAACTAGGTCATATGTCGTTTCCTAAACAATTTTTACTTGACCTCTATAGAAAGCTAAAATGTGAAATATACCACAGACCCACAAAAATGTGCAAAGTAGTACCACTTTACTATGTTACCACCTTTGACACTTTTTTCTGCTTCCAATGTTAAATGATTGCTGGAAATACCAAACTTACTTTTCTTCACTTTCATGGAGCACGAGCGGATAGCTGAAAGGAACATTGCGACTGTTGTGTGGAATAAGGTTGGCGAAAAAAGGTGCTACTCTTTTCCGTGTCTATTTTTTCACTAAGAGGAAACTCAACAAAAAGCCATTTGCCAACACTAAATATCAAACGAACGCCAGACACTATAAAGTATTAAGTTGCTGTGAGCGGTAGCTTACATTCACCACTTCTAAACAGAGGCAGAATATAAAGTAATCTCGGAGATTATTCCTTCACAGCGCTGCCGAGTGCCAGAAAATCTCAGAGCTGACACGGGCAGACACAGCTCTTTTCATCAGACTCACCCTGGGTCGGGTTAATTAAGTCTACTGCTAACTAATAACATTAGCGTCGCCAAAATGCCCCCGCAAATGAAATCTCCTACTTCAGCGTTAATTGTCAAGCCACTAAACCTGTATGGAAATGTGCACCTAGATAACTCAGTTGGTAGAGCGGGCGCCCATAAATAGAGGTTTACTCCTTGACCCAGTGGCCCCGGGTTTGACTCCAACCTGCGGCCCTGTTCTGCAGATCATTCTCCCTCTCTCTCCCCTTTCATGTCTTCAGCTGACCTTTTTAAAAATAATAATAATAATCTTAAAAAAACTGTATGTAAATGAATACCTCTGCTGAAATGTTAAATTCGATCAAACGACATGAGACAACACCGTCTCTCTCAATAACACAACACAGGGGACGGAGCTCATAGTTTCTTCTCAGAATGTAAAGTGTTTTTTAAGTGCTCCTTGCAAAAAATATCACCATAGAAAGTTTCAATTCAGCATTTTAGTAAAGTCTTGTATCTGATGTGTTTTCACACAGTGTGCCAAATGGGACTGTGCCTGCACCTGTCAGCTTCCGGAGTGTGACTCCTGCAACTGCCTCTGCTTCGAGATCCGGATGAAGTAGAAGACCAAGGTGCACCAGTGTCCACTGAGCGACCACATGTACTTCAGTTTTTGAGTTCTTTAAAAAATGTTTTTAAAGTGCATGCCTTTTATTAGAGAGTTTACCGTTTACAGTCTCCATTTTCTGTAAAATGAATGGATGAAAAATCTGATAAATTAAATACCTGATAATTCAAGGTATTTGTATATGTATTTGTATATACATTGATGCAAAATGTATATACAAACGTTTTTGCTCATTGAATTTATATATCTAATGTTGATATTAAAACATTAGATGTCTGCTATAAAACCATATATGATACCATATTATAATATTATACATGTTGATACTTTATAATCTAATTAAAGAGAAATGTCAAAGGGAGCGATCTATTGATGCAAAATCACAATTATAGTTTTGTACTTGGGCAAGAAAGTGTGTATTTTGCATACCAACTGCTCAGATACACAGTATAAAAAGAATGGCAACATCTCTGTAGACCAATTTAACGCCTCATAGCTTCTCTCTCAGCTCAAGGACATAACTCATAGGAAAAAGCACACTGATTCATTTGCAGCCTTTAATTGTGCAAACAGACTAACATTTGGACAATTTAGTGTCTTCAGCAGAGACAAAAGAACATTGTATTCAGCTTTCAGAATCAGAATATTCAGAAACAGGTTTTCAATTGTCAAAGAATGTTAAAACTGAAAGAACGTCTCAACTGACACTGTTTAACACTTCATTTTGAATACGAGAGGATTTTTTTATGTCATGTACTTTTGATGTAATACAGAATTGTTGACCAGAAAAATTGCATATTTTTAAATTTTTCATAGGTTTAGAAAATCCTATTTCTAAAAGCAATGTGTAGTGTATCTTTCAACTTTCCTGACTTCCTGTCAGTAGTTTCATCAAATCCTCCTGAAACAGCTAGTCGCTTTGGAACTGTTTAATCTTCATTGTGGTAGCAATAAATTGTTAATTTATTACAGACTTATACTTTAATGTTAGAAAATGCTTATTTTATACATTCTGTTTTTTTCTGAAATATTTTAAAAATGGATTCATTTGATTGGTTTCTTTGGCCACTTGGGCTCAGCCTGTATCAGTCCCGGACCTACTCTCTCCATCTGTGGGGTTGTGATTACCTTATAGTAGTTATCATGACTAGAAACCATTTAGAATAATTATAAAGAATCTTATTTTTGCTATAGTTTAGAGGTCCTGTCACTGTGCTGCAGTTGTTTATTATTTCTGATTTAGGAAGCATTATACTTTTTAAAAGGCTTTTATCCAAATATATCCAGATAAACATTCACTCACCGATGGTGCAGCATCGAGAGCAGTTTTCGGGTTAGTGACATGGGACTGCAAGCCTTGTCCAAGGATTGAACCACAGACTCTACCACAGCATTAACATCATTAACCTTTATTTTACCGGGAATAATCCCATTGAGATTCAGAATCTCTTTTTCAAGGGAATGGCCAAAACAGCAGTACAATAATTCCACATTTAAAATATACAGTAAAAAAAAAAACAGAGCATAAAGCAGACAAAGACATTTGGTAATTTAACACTTTAACATCATCTCAACATAATCACCAGCAGCGCCCATGTGCATGTAGTACTCAAATTGTCCTTTATCCTAACTTTAAACTGTGTCATTGTTGTTGGCAGTCCAATCCAAAATGCTTCTGCAATTTATACCACAATGAGGGTCAAAGATTTGATCGAAGATTACCTGTCCTGGAAGTGACTTTAGGAGTCAGGAGAGAACATAAGTAAGGAGGCAGTTTCCACAGAATGGCCTCAAAAAGAAAAATATATCAATGCTCCAACCTGCAATTGTGTGAAGACGACCAACCAACACTCTCATACAAGCTACAGTGATGAAACTAGAATTAGTTACAAATCTTAGTGCTGCATAATATACTGAGTCCAGCATTTTCAGAGAAGATTGATTTGCATGCATGTATAAAATATCACCATAATCCAGCGCTGACAGAAATGTTGCTTGTATAAATGTTTTTCTCACAATTAGAGAGAAATAGCCTTTGTTTCTATAATAGAAACCAACTTTACTCTTAAGTTTATTTTGTTAGACACTGTATATACTGCTTGAAGGACAAACTTTTTCCTAAGAAGAAACCAAGATATTTGTAGACTGACACTCGTTCAAATACTTTCTCAACAATTTGACAAGCATCGCCTGTACTCCTTGATTTAGAGAAGCACATCATTTTAGTTTTGTCCGAGTTTAGTACAAGTCACAATTTTAGGTTCTTCTTAATGGTAAAAGCAGATTGCAGATCTTCTGAGGCACCTCTTTAAGGATGAAGCAGAACAATACAAAAGTGTGTCATCTGCATAAAAATGACACTTTGCATTTGTTACTTTCTTTACATTCTGAGACTGTTAATGACATTCTGATATCCACCAATCTCTGAGAATAGGACAGAGTGGTCAACTGTGTCACTCGCCTTTGCCAGATCTGAAAACAGCGCAGCACGATGCTCTTTAGAATAGTACTTATTAAACCATTTAACACTTGTGACAGTGCTGTGTTTTTTACAAAAACCTGACTGCAAATCATTTTAAATGTTAGCTAAATAATTAGTCAACTGGTCGCTTATGAGCCCTTCTCAAACCTTGGCAAAACAGATAGCTTAGATATTGGTCTATAATTATTTGGATTTGATTGATCACCACCACCGTTTAATAGAGGAATGACACATGCTGACTTCCATACACTAGGTAGTAATAGTCAGGTTGAAAATGTGTGACAAAGGTTCTGCAATATTTTCAGCAGCAATATTTAAAAAGTATGGATCCAATTCATCGGGACCAGAAGAGAATGAAGACAGTGATTTTATAACCTTCCAAAATTGTGAGAAACACATTTGTTTCTTAAATGTGGCCAGTCTGAGCTACTTTAGGATTTCTTTACCATTGCCTAAGCAAAATCACATTTATGGATAGAAAACCATGGATTATCACCCTTTAATCTTAAACAGTGGCCTGGATAAGTTTACACACCCATGCTAAAGTTCATTAAAAAGAGGAATAAAAAAACATATTTTGGAAATGTATCTTAATGCCTTAATTCAAAACATTTAGGAAAATCCAACCTTTAAAAGACACCAATTTTCTTTGTGAATGAATGATGTATTATAAATAAATAAATGTTCTTCCTTAAAATACAGGGGGCATAAGTATACACACCCCTATGTTAAATTCCCATAGAGGCAGGCAGATTTTTATTATTAAAGGCCAGTTATTTCATGGATCAGGATACTATGCATCCTGTTCCCTTGGCCTTTGGAATTAAACTAACCCTACATCATCACATACCCTTCACCATATATAGAGATTACCATGGTGTTATTTTAGTTAGCTTAATAGCTGGTTTGATTTGCATTGAGAGATGATCTTATGGAAAGTTCCCCATGCCATGTAGTATGGTGAAGGGTATGTGATGAGATTTATATGTAAATGTATATCCCTCTCTATATATACACACACAGACACACACAAGGAAAACACACAAACATTCTCTCTCAGTGTCTTTAATTATGTAAATATTAACCAAAGCACCACTATTCATGTACTTCGATCAACAATAAAACAGAATATTAGCATGCATGTGCTCACAGCATAAAGGAAAATCCCACAGAATCAAGCGAAAAGAAAGGACTTCCCATTTACAGGACAAAACTTGGCAAGACTTAAAATTGGCATTAAGCATTCAAACCATTTAAAGTGCAGAAAATACAGTTTGTGTACATAAACTGCTTAAGATAGATATAAACGTAAGGGTTCAGTAGATCTGTAAGGTAGATGATGGACAAGCTGATCAAGGTTACTGTGTTCCTCAGGCCTTCAAAATATGCTATGTAAGTTTCATTTCATTGCATGTGTTTACGCCTTCCCTGACATGAAGTTAGTTAGTTGACTCTACCTGCAAAGTAATCATAAATGCATCCTTCTGTATGTCAGTTTAGGGTGACACTTTATGTCAATGACAAATGGCAGGCCAGCACAGCTGATGCTGAGGTCACTGTCAGTTCCACTGGACGTGAAGGTGATAAAGCCCGGCTGGTTGCTGGTGATCTGGCTGTTGATCCAGGTCTGATATTGGGACACTCTGGTGTAGACTCCTGGGGAATTAGGCTTGGCACAATCATTTCCAAAACTAACGATTCCCTCCAGGATCCAGCGGCTGCCCTGCTTGCTCACCAGCGGACAACCTGAATCACCCTGTAAGAAGAGAAACGTTTAGGAGAGGAATCTTTTCAGGAGATTAATTGTGACACCAACACAGGCGTAAAGATATTTACCTGACAAGAGTCCTTCCCTCCAGCACGTAACCCGGCGCAGATCATGTTGTTTGTGATTGAGCCCACACCATAGTTACAGTTACACTCTCTGTTCCCCACGATTGGCACATTCACCTCCATTAGGTTTCCTGGGGGAGGAAGGGAGACTAAAGAGAAACAAATACAGTAAATAAACAGCACATGTAATGACGTATGAGTGTTTGATTACTACATCAGTATGTCTATGACCTAAAGGAGACCCACGGTGTGATTTGGTGAGACACTTAACTTTTAAACTTCACCAAGAAAACTCCACAGGTGAACTTTCGTCACCTTTCCCCCAGCACCATCACCAGAACAAACCCTTTACTGCAGAAGCTCTTTGCAGTAATTCATCTTTAAATATTTTAAAACTAAATCACATTTCTAAAATTCAGTTTTGTTGCTTTATGGGTTAAGGAAGGTGGTACTCATTTTTGCATTTAAATGTCTGCGTAAACTCAGTTATTGTCACCATTGTATTGAAATTAATAAATGTAACCTAGCTGCTTCCTGACCCACCTCCAAATCCAATGTCACCCCAGCCGGTCACCCAGGAGCTAACACCTCTGAAGAAGGTGCTGCCTGGAGCTGCCAGGCAGACAGGAACAATGAAATTATTGAAAGTCACCGGTGACGAGAGCTTCAGGAGGCAGATGTCGTTGTCATTAGTTTCGGAGTTATAGTTAGGATGTTTGATGACGGCTGTTACCGTCCGAGACATCCCATTGGGGTTGGGTCCCTGTAGACTCTGGAGACCCAGAGACACAGTCAGACTTGTTGGGATGCTAAAGAGAAACAAAACAGTTCACAGAAGTTAAGAGCAGAGCAGTTAAGCAAACACAAAACCCACCAGCTAAGAGAATCTGCCCCTTAGTGCTTACCTTGGGAAGCAGTGAGCAGCAGTCAGCACCCATTCACTGTTAATGAGGGATCCTCCACAGAAGTGCCTCCCAGCTGATTGCAGGCTCTTGCCAGGGCCATTCACTGTTCTGTCCTCCAACAATCCTGGTGTTGAGGGATATACCACACACTGCAGAGAGACAGACAATAAGAACACAGAATACTCCCTCTCCCTGATTACCACCTCTCCCAACCAAAGAAATAGCAGGACCAACATCTGGAAAGATGAATTGAACCAGGGCACAAGGAACTGGAGAGAGGAATCAACCCGACTGAATATCTTGCCAGCGGGCACAACCTCCCGTGGCTATCCTGGAAGACCCTCAACAGACTAAGAGTGGAACAGGGGAAAGCACTTATTCAAGCATTGGACCACCAGACAGAAGACACATGCAGCTGCAACAAGCTGATACAGAACATATAACCAGTGTCAAAATGTAACTACTCTAAGTACATTTACTCAAGTACTGGACTTAAGTACAGATTCAAGGTACTTGAGTATTTACATGTTCTGCTACTTTATACATGTACTCCACTACATCTCAGAGGTAATATTGTACTGTTTACTCCACCACATTTATCTGACAGCTTTAGTCACTTTTCAGATGACAGTTTTTCACCCCCTTCCTATCCGATGAAAACCATGTATCTCCAGATGTGTTGATGTTGAATGTTTGTGATACATTGAAGGACAAAGTGTTTCTTTATGTGTTGAGAAGATTCTCCTACTTCTTAAGCTAAATAAAAAGCCTTTTTGGATCAGCTGGAAAAGTATCATCACAAGGCTGAAAACAGGACTGTTTCTCTGACACCATCAACAGTTTAAAAACTTTTTAAAGATACATGGTTCTCACAGAACAGCGATGCAACAAACACATGCTGATCTTTTAGAATATAATACATTGCTGTAGAAATGAAGGAGTTAAAATGAGCCTATCTACAGCAGTAAAATGCAACATATTAATGCAGCAGTAATATTAATCCAGAAACATCAGATACTGACAGGACACATTTTACAGCACAAAACATACTTTTACTTTAAGTACTTTAGGTTAATTTTGCTGGTAATACTTATATGTTTTACTTAAGTAATATTTTACTACTACACTATAAATACAACATCTCATTTTAAGTGGAAATTTAAGGTTAAAGTCTGGACATGACAGACACTCAACTGTGGTTGTAGTGGTTTCAGGGAGGGTGGTTGGAGGACGTGTGGTTGTAGTGGTTTTAGGGAGGGTGGTTGTAGGGAGGGTGGTTGGAGGACGTGTGGTTGTAGTGGTTTTAGGGAGGGTGGGGAGGGTGGTTGGAGGACGTTGGGAGTGGAGGGAGGGTGGTTTAGGGGGGTGGTTGGAGGACGTGTGGTTGTAGTGGTTTTAGGGAGGAGGGGGGTGGTTGTGGTTGTAGTGGTTTTAGGGAGGGTGGTTGAGGGAGGGTGGTTGGAGGACGTGTGGTTGTAGGGAGGGTGGTTTTAGGGAGGGTGGGAGGGTTGTTGAAGGGAGGGTGGTTGGAGGACGTGTGGTTGTAGTGGTTTTAGGGAGGGTTGTTGGAGGGAGGGTGGTTGGAGGACGTGTGGTTGTAGTGGTTGTTAGGGAGGGGGTTTAGGGGTTGTGGTTGGGAGTGGTTGTTTGGAGGGGGAGGGAGGGTGGTTGGAGGACGTGTGGTGGTTGTAGGGTAGGTTGTGGTGGTTTTAGGGAGGGTGGTTGGAGGGGAGTGGGGTGGTTGGAGGAGGGTGGTTGTGGTTTTTAGGGAGGGGTTGTTGGAGGGAGGGTGGTTGGAGGACGTGTGGTTGTAGTGGTTTTAGTGGTTTAGGGACGTTTGGGGTGGTTGGAGGGAGGGTGGTTGGAGGACGTGTGGTTGTAGTGGTTTTTGTTGAGGGAGGGAGGGTTGGTTGGAGGGTTGTGTGGTTGGTGGTTGGAGGGAGGGTGGTTGTGGTTGGGAGGGTGGTTGGGAGGGTGGTTGGAGGACGTGTGGTTGTTGTGGTTGTAGGGAGGGTGGTTGTGGTTGTAGGGATGGTGGTTGGAGGGAGGGCAGGCCAGCACAGCTGATGCTGAGGTCACTGTCAGTTCCACTGGACGTGAAGGTGATAAAGCCCGGCTGGTTGCTGGTGATCTGGCTGTTGATCCAGGTCTGGTATTGGGACACTCTGGTGTAGACTCCTGGGGAATTAGGCTGGGCACAACCATTTCCAAAACTAACGATTCCCTCCAGGATCCAGTGGCTGCCCTGCTTGCTCACCAGCGGACCACCTGTTTTAAGAAGAGAAACGTTTAGGAGAGGAATCTTTGCAGGAGATTATCTTATTTATCTTTATTGTGACTGTTGTTGCCACTGTGTATCACACCCCTAACCGGCACCGTCAGACGCCTGGGTCAGTCCAAGGTTTCTTCCTAAAATGGATTTTTTCTTTGCCACTGTTGCAGTACTTGCTTGCACTAGTTGCTTGCTCTTGGGGGAATTACTAGAATTGTTGTGGCTTTGTAAATTATAGATTGTGGTCTAGACCTAAGAAGAATTATAGATTGTGGTCTAGACCTATCTTTAAAGTGTCTCAAGATAACTTTTGTTATGATTTGATACTATAAATAAAATTGAATTGAATTGAATTGAATTAATCCTGACACCAACACAGGTGTAAAGATGTTTACCTGACAGGAGTCCTTCCCTCCAGCACGTAACCCGGCGCAGATCATGTTGTTTGTGATTGAGCCCACACCATAGTTACAGTTACACTCTCTGTTCCCCACGATCGGCACATTCACCTCCATTAGGTTTCCTGGGGGAGGAAGGGAGACTAAAGAGAAACAAATACAGTTAAATAAACAGCACATGTGATCAATAATGAGTGTTTGATTACTACATCAGTATGTCTATGAATCTAAAGGACCATGTCTTTGCCCATTAAAGGTACAATCAGGAGTTTAAAGTCAAACCAAATGGACAGGTCCACTACAACTTCAAAACAAAGAACTGAAACCTTCTAACCCTCTCAAATTGACAGATCATAGACAGGGACAAATAAAAATAACATTAGCATTGATGTTCTGATGCTGTTAAAGCTGTTTATGCTGTTTAAATCACCTATTAAAGATTTCCATGAAATCTGCTGTAAATGTTCCCAAGAGGATAAATCCTAATTTTTCAGTTGACCACTGAACATTTCCCCCCATTTAATTAATTTTTAATTAATTTGAAAATGTATCTTGGAATTTTTGACCACAAGTAACACAATGTTTCAACGAGTAAATCCCTGTTTTGTTTGTACCATGTAGGGAAGGGGCCCGTTGTAGTGACATGCACCAACAAAGACAATGAAGAAGAAGATGGATCACAACCAAACATGGAAACAATTTGAAATGTTGTGTGTTTTTTTAAATTGGCTTTGTTTTTTTTTTCATGTTTCATGACACACGGTGGGATTTGGTGAGAAACTTAACCTTTTAACTCAACCAAGAAAACTCCACAGGTAAACTTTAGTCCCCTTTCCTCCAGCACCATCACCAGAACAAACCCTTTACTGCAGAGGCTCTGTGTAGTATTTCATATTTTGTATCACAGGGTGTTTTAGAAAATATTAATAAACTTAATGATATTTCAAAACTCTCTTTTGTTGCTTTATGGGTAAAGGGAAGTGGTACTCATTTTTGCATTAATGTCTGCGTAAACTCAGTTGTTGTCACTATTGTATTGAAATAAATAAATGTAACCTAGCTGCTTCCTGACCCACCTCCAGATCCAGTGTCACCCCAGCCGGTCACCCAGGAGCTAACACCGCTGAAGAAGGTGCTGCCTGGAGCTGCCAGGCAGACAGGAACAATGAAATTATTGAAAGTCACCGGTGACGAGAGCTTCAGGAGGCAGATGTCGTTGTCATTAGTATTGGAGTTATAGTTAGGATGTTTGATGACGGCTGTTACCGTCCGAGACACCCCATTGGGGTTGGGTCCCTGTAGACTCTGGAGACCCAGAGACACAGTCAGTCTAGTTGGGATGCTAAAGAGAAACATAACAGTTCACGGAGGTTAAGAGCAGAGCAGTTAAGCAAACACAAAACCCACCAGCTAAGAGAATCTGCCCCTTAGTGCTTACCTTGGGAAGCAGTGAGCAGCAGTCAGCACCCATTCACTGTTAATGAGGGATCCTCCACAGAAGTGCCTCCCAGCTGATTGCAGGCTGGCTTGCCAGGGCCAGTTCCCCACAGGGGCGTTCTGTCCTCCAACAATCCTGGTGTTGAGCGGAGATATACCACACACTGCAGAGAGACAGACAATAAGAACACAGTGAGTAATACTCCCCTCTCCCTGGATTACCACTGAGCACTGCTGGGATTATAAACTTTAACTGTTGGTTGAGGATTATGATCCCTTAGGTGTTTCTAATCCAACAGTCCTAAGTAACAGAGGAGAAACTTCATATTTGAATTTAAGTCTACACATGCCATTGCTTTTACTGGGTTTGACAGCAAATGGTAACAACAATGAAGATATAAACAAAACAACTAAAATCCAACATGTTGACACCGGTGAAAGTAAAGAAGTGGGCATTCTGAACATAGTTTATTGAGCGCCTGGACGTCTTATTATGATGGAAATCTATACATTGCAGCAACGTATTAAACATGTCGGTAAGATCTATTACAAGTTCCTCAGTTGTCACGGGTCATTCGGAGACATTGTTTATTGAGCATCTGGATGTCTTTACGTTAAACACACTGTTGATGTGATGGACAGTAAATGTGAATTCGGTCCAGCCGAAACACCAGTAATCCAAATCAATCTAGGATTCAGGGCAGGCGCAGTGCCACTCATGATTATGTGTTGCTCTCTTTTTTTAACCCTCTGTGTGTTCAAGGGTTCCTAGACTTTCTCTATCTATTACATTTTACTTGAATTATTAATTACCTCTGTATATTAATCTCTTTCATATAACAGAAGAGTTTGTAAACTATGATTTGATGACAACTGCAGAATGTTAACATAATTGTTTACTGATATATCACTAGTGTTGAGCTAGCTAGTTACTAAAAATAAAAAATAGCTTAATGTAGGTACTGACCAGTTACTTAACTTTATGTTTTACTTTTTGTTGAAGCTAGATTGACCATAAGCCTAGCTAACGTTACATAAAACTACATCAAACATTTTGTATTCAAAATGTAACCCAAACGTGCATTGAAGGAGGGATACCACACGTCCTTCCTGCTGCTGTCAGACTTTATGATCAACACTGCTCCAAGTAGACCACATGCACCATATGTGACAATTTACTAATGTGCAACATCAATTTCATCAACCTTAAGTAATATCAATAACTCTAAATTGTAAACTTTCTGTCTATATAATCAACTGTTTTAACTGCTTTATTCTTGCATTTTTACTGATGCGTTTGTCATTGCACTTTCCCTTTGGTGCAGTATCACTGAAAATGTCCCCACTGTGGGACTAATTAAGGATCTTATCTTATTTAAAATGTTTTACATGTTTTCAGATCTGTCATTTGCCATGATGACCAAGATATTCAACGGGGAAATGTGGAAAGCTGCCATATTCCCAGTCATTACTTTGCCAAATCATCTATAGTAAGTTTACAAAAATCTTAATGTCGGCGTCAGGCCAGGTATAAAATCATAATTTGATAATAATAATAATTATTTATTTTTTATTGTTCAGTGCTTTATTTCAATATGCCAGTGTGCTATCCATTGCTCTTTAGAACATGTTTAGTGTGTTGTCCATTATCCCTTATATACCTGTTTTGTCATGTTCCTGTTCACCAAATCTTAAATAAATAACTGTTTCTTGTTGTCTGCAGATAATCGAAATATTTTAGAATATGGGTGATTCTATTAATGCTGGCTGACATTAAATCCTAGTGATACAGTATTTAAATTGTACAGTGACTACCTGAATTTACTGTGATTATCTGATACATACTGTTAATAGTACTGTATTGCCATGTACAATTCATAAAAAACAGTAAATACACCAGCACTATAAATGCAATTGAAATCACAGTATTTAATTAATATTTATTCTACAGTAAAACAAACAATACTGTAAATACAACAAAAATCAGTGTTTAATTGTTTTGTATTTTACAGTGAATACATAAAATACTGTAAAAGGAAGTACGGTACTTTTACTTTAAAAATAATTCACAGTAACTTACTGGCCAATTGTTGCCAGTGAGTTACTGTAAATTTTACTTTTAATTTGTTACAGTACAGGTGAAAGTAAAGAAGTGGGCATAAAACTGACTTACCAGCAGGTTGTGAGTGAGACTCTGAAAAATAGGAAACAAACACAAAATCACATTTAAAACGTATCCTTATTTACTGATGCCTAATGTGATCATTTGTAACCAAAGAAATAAAAATTATAACCAAAGTCATTCAAACCCCAAAAAAATTTCTTTTTCATGAAGACGTCTTTCATTTGCTTTTGGTATGGTTTTATTGTTTTAACAGATAGCAGTGTTCCATGCTGTCTGCTGTGTGTCGTCATGCTTCAAGTAAACCCACAGAGTCCCGACAGGAAACCCAGACGGGACATTTATTTTACAGGCAAGGGTTGAATGTGTGAATGTGTGAATGTGTGAATTTGTGAATGTGTGTCTGCACCGACAGACATCTGATGATCACTGACAGTCAGTGTACAACACAACAATCGAGTAGGTTACAAGAGCATAGGGCAGACTTAAGAATCTCAGCTCTGCGAACAAATTAAAACATATTAAAAGCTATTGAAGGTGGAAGAGCATGCAGTATGTGTCTCATCTGCTTCAGCAAGATGGTCTGTCAATCAACAGATAATTCACAGGCGAGATGTGGACTAAATTATACCTACATTACCAGTGTTGGACAAGTTACTTTTAAACAGTAATTAGTTACAGTTACTGGTTACTTCTTCCAAAAAGTAACTAAATTAGATACTCAGTTACAAATTATAAAAGTAACTAGTTACTTCAGAAAGTAACTAATGTGTTACTTTCAAGTACATTTTTAAATGCTCAAATGTGACTCCACCTCCACCCCTCTTTACCCGAACAAAAAATACATGTGCATGTTCAATTATGTATGATAAAACTATAAATATTATAATGAAATAGACACTTAATACAATACATTATTAACAGAAACTGTACACAAATCTAAACTCTTTTAATGTTGCTATGTACTAGCCTCCAATAAATTGCCATATATGGAGATATTATGGATTGATACAAATAACAACATAGAAGTTTTGGAACTTTTATTTATTGCCCCTCAACAGACCACGACTGGGCAAAATTAGATAATGCTTGTTAAGCACTATAGAAAAAATAAATAACAAATATGTACACTCTTAGTAGTGCAAATACTTATACTTTTGTGCTGGTATGTGCGTCGAGCTGGTGTGGGTGGGGGTGATAGAGCGAGGGAGAAGTAAGAAAGTGACAGCGATTAACTCCGGAGCGAGTAGCCACTCTGGAGTTGTTTTCTGACCACGGTGGAAAATCTTTAGCAGGAAATGTTAGTTTTTATGACTTTTTAACCAGGGAAGAGGAGGAGGAGAAACAGTAGTGATTCATAGTGACTCACAGTCTGTAAAGTTTTCATTCAGACGTGACAAATCTGTAACAAGTTATCGCTTCACTATTATCCCCTCCAGACAAAGTTACCAATCAGGCTTAATTTAGCTAATTTATTCCTGAAGCTCTAAAAAGATCCAAAGGTTTAAGGTTTGAGTTTTTCTCTGCAGCATCTCAGAGGGAAATGTTGACCTTTGATTCCACTGCATTTATCTGATAGTTACTGCACACTTATACAGAGTTTTAGAGAAGTGACTTGACCTGGACACTCCTAAATTTGATCACTTTCATACATTTTACATATTTTGCACTTCTCATATTCTACCGTGTTTCTACTGGGTCCTATTTAGTTCTATAATGAAGCACCTTGTGCTTGACTGTGTGTCAGAAATGTGCTAGATGAATAAACAGAAACAATTTACAATAAGGTACACAAACAAATAGGTAGTTAAAGATTAGTTACTGTTTTCAAAATGGTAGTTACCCTACTCTACAGTGATACCATATCGAAAAACAGGAACTACCCTTCTGAAAAAAAGTAACTAATCATTCGTTACTCTTTCAAAAACCTTAATTAGTCATTAACTACCTATTTTATGTGTACCTTATTGTAAAGTGTTACCGCTGGACTGCTGCGTGATGAAGAGGACTGCGTGCGCTCAAGTGAGAGCGACAACAAAGAGACTGAAGTGAGTGATGAGATCCTGAGGCTGTTCAATTCGGACACTGAAGAAGAGGACTTTGATGGTTTTAGTGCACAGGAGGAAGATGAAGAAGGCGATCAATGACTTTTTCCTGGCCGTGTTACAGGCACTGTTAAAAAAAAAGCATTTGCAATATGTATTTGTTTATGTTACTATAGTACAGATTAAATCAAAAGTTAAAAAATCCTCACGTGTAATATCTTTCTGTGTAAATATGTCCTATTACAACGTGGGACACCTGCCGGTGCGGCCTGTACAAGTACAAAATTGATTTTCTTTCTAAAATAAGAGCGTGCATTTTTTAATCAGGTGCGCTCTGTAGTCCAGACTTTGTACTTTTACCTGATACTTTAATGGAATTGTACAAACTTTGAAAGAAGGACTTTTACCTGTAAAATACATTTTTAATCAGGGACTCTTACTGAATAAAGAAATACTTCTAAAGAACTTGATGAGTTCCAGTCAATGCGTCAGTGCTTTTGTTTATTTTACCATTAATTGGAATGTTCAGCGCATCTCACTTGGCAACATACCTCCTTCCATCTCCACACAGGTTGAATGTGACCGCCTGTCTTAACTTCAGTTTTTAGACCTTCCCAGAGGCGGAGAAAACCACTTGGCTGTCCACAAAGAAGGTAGGAATTAGGTTATATCACTTTAAGTATTTATTGTAGTATAATATCTAATCAGAGCCCCTGTACAGTTATACGAAACGGTCCTCATAAACTTATGGTTAGAGGTTATATGGGTTTGTTGTCTTACTTTTCACCAATTAATTATATAAGTGCAATCCGATTGTTTAATTCATGATGAGAACCCCCCCCCCCAGTCCCCACTCAGTTGAGGAACTATCTTTGTTTATATGTGCTTTTGGGTTTGTTTTTAAACAAACGGCTCAGCTAAGGAATTGTGGAATCATTTTCATGACCACTGTGGACTGAGTTACAACAGATAGTGTGTACTATTTATTTACAGGTACTACATGCCATAGAATAACATAATGTATATTATTAGAATAGTGGAATGTTAATTTTGTTTTAAGTACAGAGCTTAAGTACAAAATTCAAAGTACAAGGAGGCAGACTTACATATTTTCACTTTTGCAACTTTATGCAACTTTATACTTCTACTCCACAACCTCTCAGAGGTAAATCTAGTACTTTTTACTCCAGTACATTTAACTGACAGCATTAGTTAATTTTCAGATGACAGTTTTTCGGGCCCTTCCTGTCTAGTGAATTATAATTTAGGTAATACATTAACTTAAGTAGAATTTTCAATGTAGGACTTTTTCTTGTAACAGTGTATTACTAGCAATATCTGAATCAAATACTATACTATTACCTATTTTACTGATACATACTTTTACTAAAGTAAGATTTTGAATGCAAGTATTTTACTTATTTTGGAATATTTCCACAGTGTTAGCTAACTAGTACTTTTACTTCAGTAAAGGATCAGCATAACCTTACTTATTTCACCACTGCTAAGATACTAAAGTATTTTCTTCTTTAGCTAGCTAGCGTTAACTCTTTGCAACTAGCTAGGGTAAGGAAATTAAAGGTTGATATCTGGTCATGTAATGGAGAAGTATTCAAATAATGTATTTGAGAAAGCTAGAAGGACAAAAATGCAAATACTGCTTCCAAAATACTTACGTTAACTAGCTAGCAAGCTAAAAGTACACAAGTAGTTACAGTTAAACTCTATTAATGTTAGAAATTAAATGGACTCAAGTAACGTTACCAAACATATTTGTAGTGAGGAATTGTCCCTCGCAGTGCTAACTCAGATAGAAATACAGAAAACTGCACAAAGTTAGATTAGCTAATATTTAACGTCAACTAACAGCTAGCTAACATTAACAAGTTAACAATGAATAACTGTTTTTTGTTACAGTGTAGCTAAAAGTGCTAACATCTTATCGTTCTGGAGAGTCCTGTATTTTCCATGACTGCGTCTTGTGTAATCAATACAGCATAAAACGTTGGTTTATTTGAAGTAAAGTCACATTTTCCCGTTGTATCGTTAATTGTATAAACAGAGTAGATTCTGCCGCCTGCAAAACAAATGAGATTATCTATCTATGGCGGTAGTTGCGTTGCCATGGAGTCAGAAGGGTCCTTTGAAGGGACAAAATACGTGCACGGCAGCGCAAACGTAATAATAAAGTTCTTGATGTTATACTTTCACATTTACTGTACTGTCCTTAAGTACAATCTTGAGGTACTTTAATTACTTCCATTTCGCTACTTTAAACTACTACTTCAATACATCTTAGACAGAAATTATGTACTTTGTACTGCACGTTACAGTAACGTCTATTCAATTCATTTGCAGATTATATGGAAATGAGTCTTTCAATCATACACACAGAAGTTTTTCCTGTTTCTGGATGTGACGCAGCTTATTCACCATTGACTTCTATCTATCAACATTGACTTTCTGTGAACTGGTCACACCAGATATTAGAGAGGCAATGAGGCCTATCCAGATTCAGGTACAGGTAGTGATTGTTGGGGGAAACAGCTGAAAATGTCAACATCATGAACGTCAAACATCATGATTTACTGTCTATGGGTGTGTTTCTTAAGACAGTGTCTTTAAAAAGCCTCTTTTTGTTAAAGCTCTGACAAGGCTTTTTACGTAATTACCTTGTCACGGAGCTACTTGCAGTGATTACCAATCAGGTTTTCTTAATACTTGCATAACTAACAAAAAAAATAACATATCAGTCATGATGATAAATATATCCACTTAGTGAATGTTTAACCTAATGTGTCCTTCCGTCGACCATGAACTTGTTGTCCTTCCAGATCCAAACTGAATTGATTTTCAGGAGATATTCCACATTATGTATAAACTTCATGGGTGCCAATAATGATAAGCATGACTGTATGTGAACACACCTGGAAGGCGTAAAAACTGAAGTTAAGACAAGCAGTCACATTCAACCTGTGTGGAGATAGAGGAATGCCTAGTGAGATGCGCCGAACATTCCACTTAATGGTAAAATAAACAAAAGCGCAGACGCATTGACTGGAACTCATCAAGTGCTTTAGAAGTATTTCTTTATTCAGTAAGAGTATTGATATGGTAATGTAAAAAATATTACAGGTAAAAGTCCTTCTTTCAAAGCCCTATATAAAAATTCCGTAAAGTATCAGCAGTAAAAGTACTATAAAGTCTGGACTACAGAGCGCACCTGATTAAAAGCCGCACGCTCTTATTTAAAAAAAAACAACAATTTTGTACTTGTACAGGCCGCACCGGATTTTAAGCCGCAGGTGTCCCACGTTGTAATAGGACATATTTACACAGAAAGATATTACACGTGAGGATATTTTAACTTTTGATTTAATCTGTATAGTAACATAAACAAATACAAATTGCAAATGCTTTTTTTCGAACAGTGCCTGTAACACGGCTACTTTTATACATACATTCATGTCTGTAACACACAAATTACATTGCGTATGCTTTTTTTACTGAACAGTGCACGAACAAAATTAAATATCTCCTAACGACTGGTAAAAAATATATCCCGGTATATACTGCAGCCTACCAGGAAAAGTCATTGATCGCCTTCTTCATCTTCCTCCTGTGCACTAAAACCATCAAAGTCCTCTTCTTCAGCGTCCGAATTGAACAGCCTCAGGATCTCATCACTCACTTCAGTCTCTTCGTTGTCGCTCTCACTTGAGCGCACGCGGTCCTCTTCATCACGCAGCAGTCCAGCCTTTCGAAACCCGTTGGTGATGTGATGGTGGATGTTTTAACACGGCTCCATGCATTCAGGATCCACTTGCAGACTTGAGTTAAAGATGCTCTTTGCATGCAGCCTGTTTTGGTAAAGGATTTCTCGCCACTCGTCATCCAAGATTCCCACTCAACGCACAGTGCCACTTTAAATGCCAGGTTCACGCTGATGTCCAGTGGCTGCAAATACTTAGTGGTGTACTTAGTGCGCTCATGAGGTGTAACTGTGAAAGTGCGCTTGATTTATTGCACAATTTCATTGGACCTCTGTGAACTAAGCATCAATTTTATTGGTCTACTGTTACGAGGTAAAATGTTTTTGGCGGCATGAAAAAAAAAAACATGCATTAGCCGCACCGTAGTACAGGCCGCAGTGTTCAAAAGTGGAGGAAAAAAGTAGCAGCTCATAGTCCGGAATTTACGGTACATGTAGAGCAGTAAAGGTGAACCTTCCTTAAATAAATAAAGGTTCAATAAATAAATAAATAAATAAATAAAGTAAATGATATCTAATTCTATGTGACATTATTATATAGCAACACTGAAGCATCAATGTGAGAGCAGCATGTTACTGCTGTAGCTGCTCCAGGTGGCTCTACTAATACAACTTTATCTACAGTTGGATAGTTTGGGCCAGTGGTTCCCAAACTAAGGCACGGGCCACTCCGAAGGGTCACCAGACCTGACCTCACAAGTCAGAATGCTTCATTTGTAAACAATTCATTGCATTAATACATTTATTTTTAAAGTTTTTAGTTACTACAGATATGAAATAAATGTAAAAAAATATATATATATTTTCCTGTAAATGTACAATTGGACTAGAAATATCACGTGGCATTAATGAAAAAAATCTGGTTAAACAGGAAGTTAGCAGTGAGCGGTTGGGCAAGTTGCCTTACCGATCACTGCTAACCACCTGTTTAACCGGACTTTTTTCATTAAGCGGGGAGAGAAGGGATAACGTGCAGTGAAGGGCCACGGGTCAGATGCAAACTCGTGGCACTGCTAAATAATGAGTACTCTTACTGTAACTTTAAGTAATTTTAGCTAATAGTACTTTTGTATTTGAATGCAGCACCTTTATGTGTAACAGAGTATATCTACAATATGGTAGTACTACTTCTACTTTACATAAAATGATCAGGGCATTTCTGCCACCACTGTGTGAATTTGACACAAATAAATCAAAACATGATGTTTTTGATTATCCAGTTTTAGATGTTTAACCCTAATGTGTCCTTCCCGTCGACCATGAACTTGTTGTCCTTCCAGATCCAAACTGAATTCATTTTCAGGAGATATTCCACATTATGTATAAACTTCATGGGTGCCAATAATGATAAGCATGACTGTATGTGAACACACCTGGAAGGCGTAAAAACTGAAGTTAAGACAGGCGGTCACATTCCATCTGTGTGGAGATAGAGGAATGTTGTCAAGTGAGATGCGCTGAAAATTCCACTTAATGGTAAAATAAACAAAAGCACTGACGCATTGACTGGAACTCATCAAGTGCTTTAAACAGTGGCTTAAGAAGTATTTCTTTATTCAGTAAGAGTATTGATATGGTAATGTAAAAAATATTACAGAAAAAAAGTCCTTCTTTCAAAGTCCTATATAACAATTCCATTAAAGTATCAGCAGTAAAAGTACTATAAAGTCTGGACTACAGAGCGCACCTGATTAAAAGCCGCACGCTCTTATTTTAGAAAAAAAATCTATTTTGTACTTGTACAGGCCGCACCGGATTTTAAGCCGCAGGTGTCCCACGTTGTAATAGGACATATTTACACAGAAAGATATTACACGTGAGGATTTTTTAACTATTGATTTAATCTGTATTTTAACATAAACAAATACAAATTGCAAATGCTTTTTTTCGAACAGTGCCTGTAACACGGCTACTTTTATACATACATACATGTCTGTAACACACAAATTACATTGCGTATGCTTTTTTTACTGAACAGTGCACTAACAAAATTAAATATCTCCTAACGACTGGTAAAAAATATATCCCGGTATATACTGCAGCCTACCAGGAAAAGTCATTGATCGCCTTCTTCATCTTCCTCCTGTGCACTAAAACCATCAAAGTCCTCTTCTTCAGTGTCCGAATTGAACAGCCTCAGGATCTCATCACTCACTTCAGTCTCTTCGTTGTCGCTCTCACTTGAGCGCACGCGGTCCTCTTCATCACGCAGCAGTCCAGCCTTTCGAAAACCGTTGGTGATGGTGGATGTTTTAACACGGCTCCATGCATTCAGGATCCACTTGCAGACTTGAGTTAAAGATGCTCTTTGCATGCAGCCTGTTTTGGTAAAGGATTTCTCGCCACTCGTCATCCAAGATTACCACTCAACGCGCAGTGCCACTTTAAAGAAGAAACAAGAAGTAGAGGCTCATAGTCCGGAATTTACGGTACATGTAGAGCAGTAAAGGTGAACTTTCCTTAAATAAATAAAGGTTCAATAAATAAATAAATAAAGTGAATGATATCTAATTCTATGTGACATTATTAGATATCCATACTGAAGCATCAATGTGAGAGCAGCATGTTACTGCTGTAGCTGCTCCAGGTGGCTCTACCAATACAACTTTATCTACAGTTGGATAGTTTGGGCCAGTGGTTCCCAAACTAAGGCACGGGCCACTCCGAAGGGTCACCAGACCTGACCTCACAAGTCAGAATGTTTCATTTGTAAACAATTCATTGCGTTAATACATTTATTTTTACAGTTTTTAGTTACTACAGATATTAAATAAATGTAATATATATATATATATATATTCCTGTAAATGTACAAGTGGACTAGAAATATCACGTGGCATTAATTAAAAAATCCGGTTAAACAGGAGGTTAGCAGTGAGCAGTTGGGCAAGACTTTTGACAGGTAACAATGGTTATCTTTATGCATGGGACTTATATTGAGAGAGAGGGGAAGGGGAGGGGAGGGCACAAGAAGATTATTTAATGCCGGAGTAGATCTGATGACACGTACTTACAGTTATGGCTCTGTACAAGGTGATCGGTGCGATGGCTCTGCTGACTCTCCTGACACAGGGTAAGGACTCTCCTCACTGCACACACCTGAACCAATCATGTTTGAGATCTACTGAGTGGATGCACACTGAGGAGGAAGTCAAATATTTTAACGAATTAAGTAGAAGTAAAACAAGTGCAAGTCCTGTATTTAAATTACTACTTTTGAAGTAAATAAAAAGTACTTGGGGACAAAAAAAAAAACAGCGGTAACACTTTACAATAAGGTACACATAAAATAGGTAGTTAATGACTAAATAAGGTTTGAAGAAAGAGTAACGAATGATTAGTTACTTTTTTTCAGAAGGGTAGTTCCTGTTTTTCGATATGGTAGTCACTGTAGAGTAGGGTAACTACCATTTTGAAAACAGTAACTAATCTTTAACTACCTATTTGTTTGTGTACCTTATTGTAAATTGTTTCTGTTTATTCATCCAGCACATTTCTGACACACAGGCAAGCACTAGGTGCTTCATTATAGAACTAAATAGGACCCAGTAGAAACACGGTAGAATATGAGAAGTGCAAAATATGTAAAATGTATGAAAGTGATCAAATTTAGGAGTGTCCAGGTCAAGTCACTTCTCTAAAACTCTGTATAAGTGTGCAGTAACTATCAGATAAATGCAGTGGAATCAAAGGTCAACATTTCCCTCTGAGATGCTGCAGAGAAAAACTCAAACCTTAAACCTTTGGATCTTTTTAGAGCTTCAGGAATAAATTAGCTAAATTAAGCCTGATTGGTAACTTTGTCTGAAGGTTATAATAGTGAAGCGATAACTTGTTACAGATTTGTCACGTCTGAATGAAAACTTTACAGACTGTGAGTCACTATGAATCACTACTGTTTCTCCTCCTCCTCTTCCCTGGTTAAAAAGTCATAAAAACTAACATTTCCTGCTAAAGATTTTCCACCGTGGTCAGAAAACAACTCCAGAGTGGCTACTCGCTCCGAAGTTAATCGCTGTCACTTTCTTACTTCTCCCTCGCTCTATCACCCACACCCACACCAGTATTTGCACTACTAAGAGTGTACATATTTGTTATTTATTTTTTCTATAGTGCTTAACAAGCATTATCTAATTTTGCCCAGTCGTGGTCTGTTGAGGGGCAATAAATAAAAGTTCCAAAACTTCTATGTTGTTATTCATATCAATATGGATTGATATATGTATCAATCCATAATATCTATATGGCAATTTATTGGAGGCTAGTCTCACTTTTTCCCACAGCAACATTAAAAGAGTTTAGATTTGTGTACAGTTTCTGTTAATAATGTATTGTATTAAGTGTCTATTTCATTATAATATTTATAGTTTTATCATACATAATTGAATATGCACATGTATTTTTTGTTCGGGTAAAGAGGGGTGGAGGTGGAGTCACATTTGAGCATTTAAAAATGTACTTGAAAGTAACACATTAGTTACTTTCTGAAGTAACTAGTTACTTTTATAATTTGTAACTGAGTATCTAATTTAGTTACTTTTTGGAAGAAGTAACCAGTAACTGTAACTAATTACTGTTTAAAAGTAACTTGTCCAACACTGGTAATGTAGGTATAATTTAGTCCACATCTCGCCTGTGAATTATCTGTTGATTGACAGACCATCTTGCTGAAGCAGATGAGACACATACTGCATGCTCTTCCACCTTCAATAGTTTTTAATATGTTTTAATTTGTTCGCAGAGCTGAGATTCTTAAGTCTGCCCTATGCTCTTGTAACCTACTCGATTGTTGTGTTGTACACTGACTGTCAGTGATCATCAGATGTCTGTCGGTGCAGACACACATTCACAAATTCACACATTCACACATTCAACCCTTGCCTGTAAAATACATGCTGTAAGAAATAAATGTCCCGTCTGGGTTTCCTGTCGGGACTCTGTGGGTTTACTTGAAGCATGACGACACACAGCAGACAGCATGGAACACTGCTATCTGTTAAAACAATAAAACCATACCAAAAGCAAATGAAAGACGTCTTCATGACAAAGAAATTTTTGGGGTTTGAATGACTTTGGTTATAATTTTTATTTCTTTGGTTACAAATGATCACATTAGGCCTCAGTAAATAAGGATACGTTTTAAATGTGATTTTGTGTTTGTTTCCTATTTTTCAGAGTCTCACTCACAACCTGCTGGTAAGTCAGTTTTATGCCCACTTCTTTACTTTCACCTGTACTGTAACAAATTAAAAGTAAAATTTACAGTAACTCACTGGCAACAATTGGCCAGTAAGTTACTGTGAATTATTTTTAAAGTAAAAGTACCCTACTTCCTTTTACAGTATTTTATGTATTCACTGTAAAATACAAAACAATTAAACACTGATTTTCGTTGTATTTACAGTATTGCTTGTTTTACTGTAGAATAAATATTAAATACTGTGATTTCAATTGCATTTATAGTGCTGGTGTATTTACTGTTTTTTATGAATTGTACATGGCAATACAGTACTATTAACAGTATGTATCAGATAATCACAGTAAATTCAGGTAGTCACTGTACAATTTAAATACTGTATCACTAGGATGTAATGTCAGCCAGCATTAATAGAATCACCCATATTCTAAAATATTTCGATTATCTGCAGACAACAAGAAACAGTTATTTATTTAAGATTTGGTGAACAGGAACATGACAAAACAGGTATATAAGGGATAATGGACAACACACTAAACACGTTCTAAAGAGCAATGGATAGCACACTGGCATATTGAAATAAAGCACTGAACAATAAAAAATAAATAATTATTATTATTATCAAATTATGATTTTATACCTGGCCTGACGTCGACATTAAGATTTTTGTAAACTTACTATAGATGATTTGGCAAAGTAATGACTGGGAATATGGCAGCTTTCCACATTTCCCCGTTGAATATCTTGGTCATCATGGCAAATGACAGATCTGAAAACATGTAAAACATTTTAAATAAGATAAGATCCTTAATTAGTCCCACAGTGGGGACATTTTCAGTGATACTGCACCAAAGGGAAAGTGCAATGACAAACGCATCAGTAAAAATGCAAGAATAAAGCAGTTAAAACAGTTGATTATATAGACAGAAAGTTTACAATTTAGAGTTATTGATATTACTTAAGGTTGATGAAATTGATGTTGCACATTAGTAAATTGTCACATATGGTGCATGTGGTCTACTTGGAGCAGTGTTGATCATAAAGTCTGACAGCAGCAGGAAGGACGTGTGGTATCCCTCCTTCAATGCACGTTTGGGTTACATTTTGAATACAAAATGTTTGATGTAGTTTTATGTAACGTTAGCTAGGCGTATGGTCAATCTAGCTTCAACAAAAAGTAAAACATAAAGTTAAGTAACTGGTCAGTACCTACATTAAGCTATTTTTTATTTTTAGTAACTAGCTAGCTCAACACTAGTGATATATCAGTAAAAAATTATGTTAACATTCTGCAGTTGTCATCAAATCATAGTTTACAAACTCTTCTGTTATATGAAAGAGATTAATATACAGAGGTAATTAATAATTCAAGTAAAATGTAATAGATAGAGAAAGTCTAGGAACCCTTGAACACACAGAGGGTTAAAAAAGAGAGCAACACATAATCATGAGTGGCACTGCGCCTGCCCTGAATCCTAGATTGATTTGGATTACTGGTGTTTCGGCTGGACCGAATTCACATTTACTGTCCATCACATCAACAGTGTGTGTAACGTAAAGACATCCAGACGCTCAATAAACAATGTCTCCGAATGACCCGTGACAACTGAGGAACTTGTAATAGATCTTACCGACATGTTTAATACGTTGCTGCAATGTATAGATTTCCATCATAATAAGACGTCCAGGCGCTCAATAAACTATGTTCAGAATGCCCACTTCTTTACTTTCACCGGTGTCAACATGTTGGATTTTAGTTGTTTTGTTTATATCTTCATTGTTGTTACCATTTGCTGTCAAACCCAGTAAAAGCAATGGCATGTGTAGACTTAAATTCAAATATGAAGTTTCTCCTCTGTTACTTAGGACTGTTGGATTAGAAACACCTGAGAGCATCCCAGGATCATAATCCTCAACCAACAGTTAAAGTTTATAATCCCAGCAGTGCTCAGTGGTAATCCAGGGAGAGGGGAGTATTACTCACTGTGTTCTTATTGTCTGTCTCTCTGCAGTGTGTGGTATATCTCCGCTCAACACCAGGATTGTTGGAGGACAGAACGCCCCTGTGGGGAACTGGCCCTGGCAAGCCAGCCTGCAATCATCTGGTAGCCACTTCTGTGGAGGATCCCTCATTAACAGTGAATGGGTGCTGACTGCTGCTCACTGCTTCCCAAGGTAAGCACTAAGGGGCAGATTCTCTTAGCTGGTGGGTTTTGTGTTTGCTTAACTGCTCTGCTCTTAACCTCCGTGAACTGTTTTGTTTCTCTTTAGCATCCCAACTAGACTGACTGTGTCTCTGGGTCTCCAGAGTCTACAGGGATCCAACCCCAATGGGGTGTCTCGGACGGTAACAGCCGTCATCAAACATCCTAACTATAACTCCAACACTGATGATAACGACATCTGCCTCCTGAAGCTCTCGTCACCGGTGACTTTCAATAATTTCATTGTTCCTGTCTGCCTGGCAGCTCCAGGCAGCACCTTCTTCAGCGGTGTTAGCTCCTGGGTGACCGGCTGGGGTGACACTGGATCTGGAGGTGGGTCAGGAAGCAGCTAGGTTACATTTATTTATTTCAATACAATGGTGACAACAACTGAGTTTACTCAGACATTTAAATGCAAAAATGAGTACCACCTTCCTTTACCCATAAAGCAACAAAAGAGAGTTTTGAAATATCATTAAGTTTATTAATATTTTCTAAAACACCCCATGATACAAAAGATGAAATACTGCACAGAGCCTCTGCAGTAAAGGGTTTGTTCTGGTGATGGTGCTGGAGGAAAGGGGACTAAAGTTTACCTGTGGAGTTTTCTTGGTTGAGTTTAAAGGTTAAGTTTCTCACCAAATCCCACCGTGTGTCATGAAACATGAAAAAAAAAAAAAGCCAATTTAAAAAAAACAACATTTCAAATTGTTTCCATGTTTGGTTGCAATCCATCTTCTTCTTCATTGTCTTTGTTGGTGCATGTCGCTACAACGGGCCCCTTGCCTACATGGTACAAACAAAACAGGGATTTACTTGTTAAAACATTGTGTTACTTGTGGTCAAAAATTCCAAGATACATTTTCAAATTAATTAAAAATTAATTAAATGGGGGAAATGTTCAGTGGTCAACTGAAAAATTAGGATTTATCCTCTTGGGAACATTTACAGCAGATTTCATGGAAATCTTTAATAGGTGATGTAAACAGCATAAACAGCTTTAACAGCATCAGAACATCAATGTTAATGTTATTTTTATTTGTCCCTGCCTATGATCTGTCAATTTGAGAGGGTTAGAAGGTTTCAGTTCTTTGTTTTGAAGTTGGAGTGGACCTGTCCTTTGGTTTGACTTTAAACTCCTGATTGTACCTTTAATGGGCAAAGACATGGTCCTTTAGATTCATATACATACTGATGTAGTAATCAAACACTCATTATTGATCACATGTGCTGTTTATTTACTGTATTTGTTTCTCTTTAGTCTCCCTTCCTCCCCCAGGAAACCTAATGGAGGTGAATGTGCCAATCGTGGGGAACAGAGAGTGTAACTGTAACAATGGTGTGGGCAAAATCACAAACAACATGATCTGCGCCGGGTTACGTGCTGGAGGGAAGGACTCCTGTCAGGTAAACATCTTTACACCTGTGTTGGTGTCAGGATTAATTCAATTCAATTCAATTCAATTTTATTTATAGTACCAAATCATAACAAAAGTTATCTTGAGACACGTTAAAGATAGGTCTAGACCACAATCTATAATTTACAAAGCCACAACAATTCTAGTAATTCCCCCAAGAGCAAGCAACTAGTGCAAGCCTTGAAACCTTGGACTGACCCAGGAGTCTGACGGTGCCGGTTAGGGGTGTGATACACAGTGGCAACAACAGTCACAATAAAGATAAATAAGATAATCTCCTGCAAAGATTCCTCTCCTAAACGTTTCTCTTCTTAAAGGGGGATTCAGGTGGTCCGCTGGTGAGCAAGCAGGGCAGCCGCTGGATCCTGGAGGGAATCGTTAGTTTTGGAGGAAGGTTGTGCCCAGCCTAATTCCCCAGGAGTCTACACCAGAGTGTCCCAATACCAGACCTGGATCAACAGCCAGATCACCAGCAACCAGCCGGGCTTTATCACCTTCACGTCCAGTGGAACTGACAGTGACCTCAGCATCAGCTGTGCTGGCCTGCCTCCGCCTCCAACCACCCAGGCAACCACTCACAACCATAACTCCTCCAACCAACCTCCCTCCAACAACCCTCCCTAAAACCAAAACCACTACAACCACCTCCCTCCAACCACCCTCCCTAAAACCACTACAACCACACCCTCCAACCCCAAAAACCACTACTAAAAACCAACGTCCTCCAACCACCTCAAAGGTTACAACCTCCTACAACCACCCCTCCTAAAAAACCACTACAACCACACGTCCCAACCACCCTCCCTAAAACCACTACAACCACATCCTCCTCCAAAAACCACCCTCCCTACAACCACCCTCCCTAAAACCACTACAACCACACGTCCTCCAACCACCCTCCCTACAACCACCCTCCCTAAAACCACTACAACCTCCCTCCAACCAGTACAACCACCATTGCCAAACAGTGTCTGTCATGTCCAGACAACCAAATTTCCCTTAAAATGAGATGTTGTATTTATAGTGTAGTAGTAAAATATTACTTAAGTAAAACATATATGTATTACCAGCAAAATTAACCTAAAGTACCTGTAAAATGTGTCCGAGGGTCAGTAACTGATGTTTCCTGCTGCATTAATCTATTTGCTACGTTGTGCTCTCTCTAATGGCTCACTCCTTCATTTCTACAGCAATGTATTATATTCTAAAAAAGATCAGCATGTGTTTGTTGCATCGCTGTTCTGTGAGAACCATGTATCTTTAAAAAGTTTTTAAACTGTTAATGGTGTCAGAGAAACAGTCCTGTTTTCAGCCATGATCTTTTCAGTTGATCCCAAAACTTTTTATTTAGCTTAAGAAGTAGGAGAGTCTTCTCAACACATAAAGAAACACTTTGTCCTTCAATGTATCACAAACATTCAACATCAACACATCTCATGGTTTTCCGGGTAGGAGGGGGTGAAAAACTGTCATCTTGACTAAAGCTGTCAGATAAATGTGGTGGAGTAAACAGTACAATATTACCTCTGAGATGTACACCTGGAGTACATGTATAAAGTAGCAGAACATGTAAATACTCAAGTACCTTGAATCTGTACTTAAGTCCAGTACTTGAGTAAATGTACTTAGAGTAGTTACATTTTGACACTGGTTATATGTTCTGTATCAGCTTGTTGCAGCTGCATGTGTCTTCTGTCTGGTGGTCCAATGCTTAAATAAGTGCTTTCCCCTGTTCCACTCTTAGTCTGTTGAGGGTCTTCCAGGATAGCCACGGGAGGTTGTGCCCGCTGGCGAGATATTCAGTCGGGTTGATTCCTCTCTCCATCCAGTTCTGGGCTCGTGTATGCAGCTGGTTCAATTCATCTTTCCAGATGTTGGTCCTTGCTATTTCTTTGGTTGACTGGAGAGGTGGTAATCCAGGGAGAGGGGAGTATTACTCACTGTGTTCTTATTGTCTGTCTCTCTGCAGTGTGTGGTATATCTCGGCTCAACACCAGGATTGTTGGAGGACAGAACGCCCCTGTGGGGACTGGCCCTGGCAAGCCAGCCTGCAATCAGCTGGGAGGCACTTCTGTGGAGGATCCCTCATTAACAGTGAATGGGTGCTGACTGCTGCTCACTGCTTCCCAAGGTAAGCACTAAGGGGCAGATTATCTTAGCTGGTGGGTTTTGTGTTTGCTTAACTGCTCTGCTCTTAACTTCTGTGAACTGTTTTGTTTCTCTTTAGCATCCCAACAAGTCTGACTGTGTCTCTGGGTCTCCAGAGTCTACAGGGACCCAACCCCAATGGGGTGTCTCGGACGGTAACAGCCGTCATCAAACATCCTAACTATAACTCCGAAACTAATGACAACGACATCTGCCTCCTGAAGTTCTCGTCCCCGGTGACCTTCAATAATTTCATTGTTCCTGTCTGCCTGGCAGCTCCAGGCAGCACCTTCTTCAGCGGTGTTAGCTCCTGGGTGACTGGCTGGGGTGACATTGGATTTGGAGGTGGGTCAGGAAGCAGCTAGGTTACATTTATTAATTTCAATACAATGGTGACAATAACTGAGTTTACGCAGACATTTAAATGCAAAAATGAGTACCACTTTCCTTAACCCATAAAGCAACAAAACTGAATTTTAGAAATGTCATTTAGTTTTAAAATATTTAAAGATGAATTACTGCAAAGAGCCTCTGCACTAAAGGGTTTGTTCTGGTGATGGTGCTGGGGGAAAGGTGACGAAAGTTCACCTGTGGAGTTTTCTTGGTTAAGTTTAAAAGTTAAGTTTCTCACCAAATCACACCGTGGGTCTCCTTTAGGTCATAGACATACTGATGTAGTAATCAAACACTCATACGTCATTACATGTGCTGTTTATTTACTGTATTTGTTTCTCTTTAGTCTCCCTTCCTCCCCCAGGAAACCTAATGGAGGTGAATGTGCCGATCGTGGGGAACAGAGAGTGTAACTGTAACAATGGTGTGGGCTCAATCACAAACAACATGATCTGTGCTGGGTTACGTGCTGGAGGGAAGGACTCTTGTCAGGTAAACATCTTTACACCTGTGTTGGTGTCACAATTAATCTCCTGAAAAGATTCCTCTCCTAAATGTTTCTCTTCTTAGAGGGCGATTCAGGTGGTCCGCTGGTGAGCAAGCAGGGCAGCCGCTGGATCCTGGAGGGAATCGTTAGTTTTGGAAATGATTGTGCCAAGCCTAATTCCCCAGGAGTCTACACCAGAGTGTCCCAATACCAGACCTGGATCAACAGCCAGATCACCAGCAACCAGCCGGGCTTTATCACCTTCACGTCCAGTGGAACTGACAGTGACCTCAGCATCAGCTGTGCTGGCCTGCCACCGCCTCCAACCACCCTCCCTACAACCACAACAACCACACGTCCTCCAACCACCCTCCCTCCAACCACCCTCCCTAAAACCACTACAACCACACGTCCTCCAACCACCCTCCCTACAACCACCCTCCCTAAAACCACTACAACCACACGTCCTCCAACCACCTTCCCTAAAAACCACCCCTAAAACCACACGTCCTCCAACCACCCTCCCTAAAACCACTAACAACCAACCACGTCCTCCAACCACCCTCCACCCTCCCTAAAACCACTACAACCACCGTCCTCCAACCACCCTCCCTTCAACCACCCTCCCTAAAACCACTACAACCACACGTCCTCCAACCACCCTCCCTACAACCACCCTCCCTAAAACCACTACAACCACACGTCCTCCAACCACCCTCCCTAAAACCACTACAACCACACGTCCTCCAACCACCCTCCCTCCAACCAGTACAACCACCATTGCCAAACGTGAGTGTCTGTCATGTCCAGACTTTAACCTTAAATTTCCACTTAAAATGAGATGTTGTATTTATAGTGTAGTAGTAAAATATTACTTAAGTAAAACATATAAGTATTACCAGCAAAATTAACCTAAAGTACTTAAAGTAAAAGTATGTTTTGTGCTGTAAAATGTGTCCTGTCAGTATCTGATGTTTCTGGATTAATATTACTGCTGCATTAATATGTTGCATTTTACTGCTGTAGATAGGCTCATTTTAACTCCTTCATTTCTACAGCAATGCATTATATTCTAAAAGATCAGCATGTGTTTGTTGCATCGCTGTTCTGTGAGAACCACGTATCTTTAAAAAGTTTTTAAACTGTTGATGGTGTCAGAGAAACAGTCCTGTTTTCAGCCTTGTGATGATACTTTTCCAGCTGATCCAAAAGGCTTTTTATTTAGCTTAAGAAGTAGGAGAATCTTCTCAACACATAAAGAAACACTTTGTCCTTCAATGTATCAAAAACATTCAACATCAACACATCTGGAGATACATGGTTTTCATCGGATAGGAAGGGGGTGAAAAACTGTCATCTGAAAAGTGACTAAAGCTGTCAGATAAATGTGGTGGAGTAAACAGTACAATATTACCTCTGAGATGTAGTGGAGTACATGTATAAAGTAGCAGAACATGTAAATACTCAAGTACCTTGAATCTGTACTTAAGTCCAGTACTTGAGTAAATGTACTTAGAGTAGTTACATTTTGACACTGGTTATATGTTCTGTATCAGCTTGTTGCAGCTGCATGTGTCTTCTGTCTGGTGGTCCAATGCTTAAATAAGTGCTTTCCCCTGTTCCACTCTTAGTCTGTTGAGGGTCTTCCAGGACAGCCACGGGAGGTTGTGCCCGCTGGCGAGATATTCAGTCGGGTTGATTCCTCTCTCCATCCAGTTCTGGGCTTGTGTATGCAGCTGGTTCAATTCATCTTTCCAGATGTTAGTCGTTGCTATTTCTTTGGTTGACTGGAGAGGTGGTAATCCAGGGAGAAAGGAGTATTACTCACTGTGTTCTTATTGTCTGTCTCTCTGCAGTGTGCGGTATATCTCGGCTCAACACCAGGATTGTTGGAGGACAGAACGCCCCTGTGGGTAACTGGCCCTGGCAAGCCAGCCTGCAATCAGCTGGGAGGCACTTCTGTGGAGGATCCCTCATTAACAGTGAATGGGTGCTGACTGCTGCTCACTGCTTCCCAAGGTAAACACTAAGGGGCAGATTCTCTTAGCTGGTGGGTTTTGTGTTTGCTTAACTGCTCTGCTCTTAACTTCTGTGAACTGTTTTGTTTCTCTTTAGCATCCCAACAAGTCTGACTGTGTCTCTGGGTCTCCAGAGTCTACAGGGACCCAACCCCAATGGGGTGTCTCGGACGGTAACAGCCGTCATCAAACATCCTAACTATAACTCCGAAACTAATGACAACGACATCTGCCTCCTGAAGCTCTCGTCACCGGTGACTTTCAATAATTTCATTGTTCCTGTCTGCCTGGCAGCTCCAGGCAGCACCTTCTTCAGCGGCGTTAGCTCCTGGGTGACCGGCTGGGGTGACATTGGATTTGGAGGTGGGTCAGGAAGCAGCTAGGTTACATTAATTAATTTCAATACAATGGGATGCAAAAATGAGTACCACCTTCCTTAACCCATAAAGCAACAAAACTGAATTTTAGAAATGTCATTTAGTTTTAAAATATTTAAAGATGAATTAGTGCAAAGAGCCTCTGCAAAAAGGGTTTGTTCTGGTGATGGTGCTGGGGGAAAGGTGACGAAAGTTCACCTGTGGAGTTTTCTTGGTTAAGTTTAAAAGTTAAGTTTCTCACCAAATCACACCGTGGGTCTCCTTCAGGTCATAGACATACTGATGTAGTAATCAAACACTCATACGTCATTACATGTGCTGTTTATTTACTGTATTTGTTTCTCTTTAGTCTCCCTTCCTCCCCCAGGAAACCTAATGGAGGTGAATGTGCCGATCGTGGGGAACAGAGAGTGTAACTGTAACAATGGTGTGGGCTCAATCACAAACAACATGATCTGCGCCGGGTTACGTGCTGGAGGGAAGGACTCCTGTCAGGTAAATATCTTCACGCCTGTGTTGGTGTCACAATTAATCTCCTGAAAAGATTCCTCTCCTAAATGTTTCTCTTCTTACAGGGTGATTCAGGTGGTCCGCTGGTGAGCAAGCAGGGCAGCCGCTGGATCCTGGAGGGAATCGTTAGTTTTGGAAATGATTGTGCCAAGCCTAATTCCCCAGGAGTCTACACCAGAGTGTCCCAATACCAGACCTGGATCAACAGCCAGATCACCAGCAACCAGCCGGGCTTTATCACCTTCACGTCCAGTGGAACTGACAGTGACCTCAGCATCAGCTGTGCTGGCCTGCCACCGCCTCCAACCACCCTCCCTACAACCACAACAACCACACGTCCTCCAACCACCCTCCCTCCAACAACCCTCCCTAAAACCACTACAACCACACGTCCTCCAACCACCCTCCCTAAAACCACTACAACCACACGACCCTCCAACCCTCCCTCACCCCCTCCAACCACCCTCCCTAAAACCACTACAACCAGTGTCCTCCAACCACCTTCACTACAAACCACCCTCCCTAAAACCACTACAACCACACATCCTCCAACCACCCTCCCTAAAACCACTACAACCACACGTCCTCCAACCACCCTCCCTTCAACCACCCTCCCTAAAACCACTACAACCACACGTCCTCCAACCACCCTCCCTAAAACCACTACAACCACACGTCCTCCAACCACCCTCCCTCCAACCAGTACAACCACCATTGCCAAACGTGAGTGTCTGTCATATCCAGACTTTAACCTTAAATTTCCACTTAAAATGAGATGTTGTATTTATAGTAGTGTAGTAGTAAAATATTACTTAAGTAAAAACATATAAGTATTACCAGCAAAATTAACCTAAAGTACTTAAAGTAAAAGTATGTTTTGTGCTGTAAAATGTGTCCTGTCAGTATCTGATGTTTCTGGATTAATATTACTGCTGCATTAATATGTTGCATTTTACTGCTGTAGATAGGCTCATTTTAACTTCTTCATTTCTACAGCAATGCATTATATTCTAAAAGATCAGCATGTGTTTGTTGCATCGCTGTTCTGTGAGAACCACGTATCTTTAAAAAGTTTTTAAACTGTTGATGGTGTCAGAGAAACAGTCCTGTTTTCAGCCTTGTGATGATACTTTTCCAGCTGATCCAAAAAGGCTTTTTATTTAGCTTAAGAAGTAGGAGAATCTTCTCAACACATAAAGAAACACTTTGTCCTTCAATGTATCAAAAACATTCAACATCAACACATCTGGAGATACATGGTTTTCATCGGATAGGAAGGGGGTTTAAAACTGTCGTCTGAAAAGTGACTAAAGCTGTCAGATAAATGTGTTGGAGTAAACAGTACAATATTACCTCTGAGATGTAGTGGAGTACATGTATAAAGTAGCAGAACATGTAAATACTCAAGTATCTTGAATCTGTACTTAAGTCCAGTACTTGAGTAAATGTACTTAGAGTAGTTACATTTTGACACTGGTTATATGTTCTGTATCAGCTTGTTGCAGCTGCATGTGTCTTCTGTCTGGTGGTCCAATGCTTTAATAAGTGCTTTGCTTTCCCCTGTTCCACTCTTAGTCTGTTGACGGTCTTCCAGGATAGCCACGGGAGGTTGTGCCCGCTGGCGAGATATTCAGTCGGGTTGATTCCTCTCTCCATCCAGTTCTGGGCTTGTGTATGCAGCTGGTTCAATTCATCTTTCCAGATGTTGGTCTTTGCTATTTCTTTGGTTGACTGGAGAGGTGGTAATCCAGGGAGAGGGGAGTATTACTCACTGTGTTCTTATTGTCTGTCTCTCTGCAGTGTGTGGTATATCTCGGCTCAACACCAGGATTGTTGGAGGACAGAAAGCCCCTGTGGGGAACTGGCCCTGGCAAGCCAGCCTGCAATCAGCTGGGAGGCACTTCTGTGGAGGATCCCTCATTAACAGTGAATGGGTGCTGACTGCTGCTCACTGCTTCCCAAGGTAAGCACTAAGGGGCAGATTCTCTTAGCTGGTGGGTTTTGTGTTTGCTTAACTGCTCTGCTCTTAACTTCTGTGAACTGTTTTGTTTCTCTTTAGCATCCCAACAAGTCTGACTGTGTCTCTGGGTCTCCAGAGTCTACAGGGACCCAACCCCAATGGGATGTCTCGGACGGTAACAGCCGTCATCAAACATCCTAACTATAACTCCGAAACTAATGACAACGACATCTGCCTCCTGAAGCTCTCGTCACCGGTGACTTTCAATAATTTCATTGTTCCTGTCTGCCTGGCAGCTCCAGGCAGCACCTTCTTCAGCGGTGTTAGCTCCTGGGTGACTGGCTGGGGTGACATTGGATTTGGAGGTGGGTCAGGAAGCAGCTAGGTTACATTTATTTATTTCAATACAATGGTGACAATAACTGAGTTTACGCAGACATTTAAATGCAAAATGAGTACCACCTTCCTTAACCCATAAAGCAACAAAACTGAATTTTAGAAATGTCATTTAGTTTTAAAATATTTAAAGATGAATTACTGCAAAGAGCCTCTGCACTAAAGGGTTTGTTCTGGTGATGGTGCTGGGGGAAAGGTGACGAAAGTTCACCTGTGGAGTTTTCTTGGTTAAGTTTAAAAGTTAAGTTTCTCATCAAATCACACCGTGGGTCTCCTTTAGGTCATAGACATACTGATGTAGTAATCAAACACTCATACGTCATTACATGTGCTGTTTATTTACTGTATTTGTTTCTCTTTAGTCTCCCTTCCTCCCCCAGGAAACCTAATGGAGGTGAATGTGCCAATCGTGGGGAACAGAGAGTGTAACTGTAACAATGGTGTGGGCTCAATCACAAACAACATGATCTGCGCCGGGTTACGTGCTGGAGGGAAGGACTCCTGTCAGGTAAACATCTCACGCCTGTGTTGGTGTCACAATTAATCTCCTGAAAAGATTCCTCTCCTAAATGTTTCTCTTCTTACAGGGGGATTCAGGTGGTCCGCTGGTGAGCAAGCAGGGCAGGCGCTGGATCCTGGAGGGAATCGTTAGTTTTGGAAATGATTGTGCCAAGCCTAATTCCCCAGGAGTCTACACCAGAGTGTCCCAATACCAGACCTGGATCAACAGACAGATCACCAGCAACCAGCCGGGCTTTATCACCTTCAGGTCCAGTGGAAATGACAGTGACCTCAGCATCAGCTGTGCTGGGCTGCCATGATTATTTGTCATTGACATAAAGTGTCACCCTAAACTGACATACAGAAGGTTGCATTTATAATTACTTTGCAGGTCGAGTCAACTAACTAACTTCATGTCAGGGAAGGCTTAAACACATGCAATGAAATGAAAGTTACATAGCATATTTTGGAGGCCTTAGGAACACAGTAACCTTGATCAGCTTGTCCATCATCTACCTTAGAGATCTACTTCACCCTTACGTTTATATCTATCTTAAGCAGTTTATGTACACAAACTGTATTTTCTGCACTTTAAATGGTTTGAACGCTTAATGCCAATTTTAAGTCTTGCCAAGTTTCATCCTGTAAATGGGAAGTCCTTTCTTTTCGCTTGATTCTGTGGGATTTTCCTTTATGCTGTGAGCACATGCATACTAATATTCTTTTTAATTGTTGATCAAAGTACATGAATAGTGGTACTTTGGTTAATATTTACATAATTAAAGACATTGAGAGAGAATGTTTGTGTGTTTTCCTTGTGTGTATCTGTGTGTGTATATATAGAGAGGGATATACATTTACATATAAATCTCATCACATACCCTTCACCATACTACATGGCATGGGGAACTTTCCATAAGATCATCTCTCAATGCAAATCAAACCAGCTATTAAGCTAACTAAAATAACACCATGGTAATCTCTATATATGGTGAAGGGTATGTGATGATGTAGGGTTAGTTTAATTCCAAAGGCCAAGGGAACAGGATGCATAGTATCCTGGATCCATGAAATAACTGGCCTTTAATAATAAAAATCTGCCTGCCTCTATGGGAGTTTAACATAGGGGTTAGAGGATGGATACCCGACCCGAGCCCGACGGGATTTTAACGGTAAACGTGTCGGGCCGGGTTCGACATTCCTTTTTGAAAGGATGCTCGGGTTGGGTCGGGCTCGGTCACATCAGCGCGATAAGGCATTGAACATTTTGAATTTAAAACAGCTTAAAATAAATGTCAAATAAAACATCCGCCTTCCTCTGTGACAACGTAAAAAGAATACATGTGGGCAACTTTAACGATGGAAGATGTTAAAAAAGAAGTTGGTTTATATCTATCAGGAGATTTTAAAACTATTGAAAACGAAGGAAAGTCAGCTGTGCATTGATGCGCTCATCTGTTGACATTTCCGAATGCCTTCCTACAATTGCTTAATAAAAGCGGGCTTTCCACACAAACAAACGTGCATGTGTCATTTGTATGAGAAACAAATGCGATTTTAACTGGGTCGGGCTCGGGTCGGGCTCGGACAAAAATATCTTAATGACTGTCGGGCTCGGGTCGGGTTGTGGTTACTGCTCTGTCGGATAATTCCGGGCCGGGCTCGGACAGAAAAATCCGGCCCGATCCGCACTCTAATAGGGGTATTTATACTTATGCCCCCTGTATTTTAAGGAAGAACATTTATTTATTTATAATACATCATTCATTCACAAAGAAAATTGGTGTCCTTTAAAGGTTGGATTTTCCTAAATGTTTTGAATTAAGGCATTAAGATCAATTTCCAAAATATTTTAATGAACTTTAGCATGGGTGTGTAAACTTATCCAGGCCACTGTTTAAGATTAAAGGGTGATAATCCATGGTTTTCTATTCATAAATGTGATTTTGCTTAGGCAATGGTAAAGAAATCCTAAAGTAGCTCAGACTGGCCACATTTAGGAAACAAATGTGTTTCTCAAAATTTTGGAAGGTTATAAAATCACTGTCTTCATTCTCTTCTGGTCCCGATGAATTGGATCCATACTTTTTAAATATTGCTGCTGAAAATATTGCAGAACCTTTGACACACATTTTCAACCTGACTATTACTACCTAGTGTATGGAAGTCAGCATGTGTCATTCCTCTATTAAACGGTGGTGGTGATCAATCAAATCTATAATTGACTAATTATTTAGCTAACATTTAAAATGATTTGCAGTCAGGTTTTTGTAAAAAACACAGCACTGTCACAAGTGTTAAATGGTTTAATAAGTACTATTCTAAAGAGCATCGTGCTGCGCTGTTTTCAGATCTGGCAAAGGCGAGTGACACAGTTGACCACTCTGTCCTATTCTCAGAGATTGGTGGATATCAGAATGTCATTAACAGCTGTCAAATGGTTTGGCAACAAAGTGTTCAAGTTAATGGTGTGTCCTCAAACTCATTACTTATACAAAATGGTGTGTCCCCCGGTGTCCATTTTGGGTCCCATTTTATTAAATATTTATGTAAATGACTTGTCTCAGAATGTAAAGAATGTAACAAATGCAAAGTGTCATTTTTATGCAGATGACACACTTTTGTATTGTTCTGCCTCATCCTTAAAAAGGTGCCTCAGAAGATCTGCAATCTGCTTTTACCATTAAGAAGAACCTAAAATTGTGACTTGTACTAAACTCGGACAAAACTAAAATGATGTGCTTCTCTAAATCAAGGAGTACAGGCGATGCTTGTCAAATTGTTGAGAAAGTATTTGAACGAGTGTCAGTCTACAAATATCTTGGTTTCTTCTTAGGAAAAAGTTTGTCCTTCAAGCAGTATATACAGTGTCTAACAAAATAAACTTAAGAGTAAAGTTGGTTTCTATTATAGAAACAAAGGCTATTTCTCTTTAATTGTGAGAAAAACATTTATACAAGCAACATTTCTGTCAGCGCTGGATTATGGTGATATTTTTATGCAAATCAATCTTCTCTGAAAATGCTGGACTCAGTATATTATGCAGCACTAAGATTTATAACTAAATCTAGTTTCATCACTGTAGCTTGTATGAGAGTGTTGGTTGGTCGTCTTCACACAATTGCAGGTTGGAGCATTGATATATTTTTCTTTTTGAGGCCATTCTGTGGAAACTGCCTCCTTACTTATGTTCTCTCCTGACTCCTAAAGTCACTTCCAGGACAGGTAATCTTCGATCAAATCTTTGACCCTCATTGTGGTATAAATTGCAGAAGCATTTTGGATTGGACTGCCAACAACAATGACACAGTTTAAAGTTAGGATAAAGGACTATTTGAGTACTACATGCACATGGGCGCTGCTGGTGATTATGTTGAGATGATGTTAAAGTGTTTAATTACCAAATGTCTTTGTCTGCTTTATGCTCTGTTTTTTTTCTGTATATTTTAAATGTGGAATTATTGTACTGCTGTTTTGGCCAGGATTCCCTTGAAAATTCCCTTCTGAATCTCAATGGGATTATTCCCGGTGAAATAAAGGTTAATGATGTTAATGCTGTGGTAGAGTCTGTGGTTCAATCCTTGGACAAGGCTTGCAGTCCCATGTCACTAACCCGAAAACTGCTCTCGATGCTGCACCATCGGTGAGTGAATGTTTATCTGGATATATTTGGATGAAAGCCTTTTAAAAAGTATAATGCTTCCTAAATCAGAAATAATAAACAACTGCAGCACAGTGACAGGACCTCTAAACTATAGCAAAAATAAGATTCTTTATAATTATTCTAAATGTTTAAATGGACTGATACAGGCTGAGCCCAAGTGGCCAAAGAAACCAATCAAATGAATCCATTTTTAAAATATTTCAGAAAAAAACAGAATGTATAAAATAAGCATTTTCTAACATTAAAGTATAAGTCTGTAATAAAATAACAATTTAAATGAATCAGTGTGCTTTTTCCTATGAGTTATGTCCTTGAGCTGAGAGAGAAGCTATGAGGCGTTAAATTGGTCTACAGAGATGTTGCCATTCTTTTTATACTGTGTATCTGAGCAGTTGGTATGCAAAATACACACTTTCTTGCCCAAGTACAAAACTATAATTGTGATTTTGCATCAATAGATCGCTCCCTTTGACATTTCTCTTTAATTAGATTATAAAGTATCAAGATGTATAATATTATAATATGGTATCATATATGGTTTTATAGCAGATATCTAATGTTTTAATGTCAACATTAGATATATAAATTCAATGAGCAAAAACGTTTGTATATACATTTTGCATCAATGTATATACAAATACATATACAAATACCTTGAATTATCAGGTATTTCATTTATCAAATTTTTCATCCATTTATTTTACAGAAAATGGAGAATGTATACGGTAAACTCTCTAATAAAAGGCATACACTTTAAAAACATTTTTTAAAGAACTCAACAACTGAAGTACATGTGGTCGCTCAGTGGACACTGGTGCACCTTGGTCTTCTACTTCATCCGGATCTCGAAGCAGAGGCAGTTGCAGGAGTCACACTCCGGAAGCTGACAGGTGCAGGCACAGTCCCATTTGGCACACTGTGTGAAAACACATCAGATACAAGACTTTACTAAAATGCTGAATTGAAACTTTGTATGGTGATATTTTTTGCAAGGAGCACTTAAAAAACACTTTACATTCTGAGAAGAGACTATGAGCTCCGTCCCCTGTGTTGTGTTATTGAGAGAGACGGTGTTGTCTCATGTCGTTTGATCGAATTTAACATTTCACCAGAGGTATTCATTTACATAGTCTTTTTTAAAGATTATTATTATCTTTATTATATTATTTTTAAAAAGACATAAACGCTGAAGACATGAAAGGGGAGAGAGAGGGAGAATGACATGCAGAACAGGGCCACAGGTTGGAGTCAAACCCGGGGCCACTGCGTCGAGGAGTAAACCGCTCTACCAACTGAGTTATCTAGGAGCACATTTCCATACATGTTTAGTGGTTTGACAGTTAACGGTGAAGTAGGAGATTTCATTTGCGGGGGCATTTTGGCGACGGTAATGTTATTAGTTAGGGGGTTAATTTATACAAGTATGTAAGACCTTTTTTTTATATTTAAAGAAGTAAATCTGCTCTATTGCAGGTATGTTGTAGAAATGTTTTTACACTGGCATAATGTAAAGTACTTTTTTTTAGAGGGACCAGATCAAATAATGATTGGTTATTAGACAGAAATAACTGCTCCCTTTAGTCATCACTGAGTTTGCAGAAATGTACACAATTTTAGACTTGGTGTACCATGTTACATGATTATAGCATTTGTATAATGATTGTGATAGAATAACATTTTGTTTTTGGAACAATTAGACAATTACATTTTAAGAAAAAACTTGAATAACCTCAGAAAACTTTCCTGGAGTAGTAGCCCAGAAAATTGAAGGAATAAAATGAATAGATTTGTCCTAGGAAGACATGGTTTGTCAGGTTTCTAACACCGGGGGGAGCCACAATGTTGTTACATTCTCCACATGGTGACTTGAGTTCAGTGTTCATATTCAAGGTTTACTTTCCTACTTACCTTCTTCTTCATCTGTGCTACTATGTTTAGTGCAAGTTCCAGTAAACAGCACATTTGATCTATTTTACATTTTACAAACTGTAGTGAGGAGAAAGGCCTCCTTGCTCTGTAGAGACCAGTGGCCATGCCTGCACCACCAACCTTGAGGCAGGATCGGATCCACAGCCCGATCCCCAGGAAGATCATGTAGAGACTCAGAGTAATCATCAGCACTGCTGGGAGAGGGATGGAAAGCTCCCAAATAGGCAACACCTGAGGAGCAGGACATACCAAATATATAACTACATCTAACAGAATAGAGATGGCTACATATAAGTAGAAACATGTTCTTTCTTACTTTATGTTCTTATCTTCTTTCTTGGGGTTGCAGTATCTCAGTCTGTAGGGAATTGGGTTGGGAACCGGAGGGTCACTGGTTCAAGTCCCCGTATGTACCAAAAAGTACAGAGTGTGAATTGGTGGCTGGAGAGATGCCACTTCACCTCCTGGGCACTGCCAGGTGCTCTTGAGCAAGGCACCGCCCCCCCCCAACCGCTCAGGGTGCTGGTTCGGCTGGCAGCCCACTCACTCTGACATCTCTCCATGTATAGTTCCTGATCATATGTGTGTGTGTAGTTCAGGACTGTGTGTGATAACTAACAAAGTTTGGACACAGAGCGTGAATTGTAATTTCCCCATTTTTTAATTTAATTTTAATCTGTTTATTGATCCCCAGATCAATAAACAGATTAAAATTAAATTAAATTACCTGCATTGTCTCTTTCTGACTTGACACCTTCAACTGTCGCAAGGCTCACATCTCTGGGAATTTGGACAGGAGAAGAATAACAATTAAAATCCTTCTTATCAATTACTTAGGCTTTCCAAATGCCTCTGCTTATTTTCCCCTATGTTAAAATGGTATAGCCAGTAGCGGGAAAAAAAAAAACATTTACTCAGGTACTGCACTCAAGTACAATTATGAGGTACATGTAGCTACATTTTGACATATTACATTGTACTTTTTAAAACATTTATTTAACTGCTATTCAGATTCAAATTTAAATTAACACATGATAAAAATGACCAAATATCATCAGTTCCAATCATCTTACAACAGTAACAACAAGCTAGTTAATAATTAATAATAATAATAATAAAATAGCAAATGTTGAATAATGTTACACTTTTAAAATATGCACAATCAGTAGGCTACTTCTGTATTTTTTCCTTTATAAACAAATGCAGTATTTGTAATTGTGAAAGGTAGAAAATCCTATGTCCAGAACTAAACTAGCAATGTGTAGTGTATCTTTCAGTACTTTCCTGACTTCCTGTCAGTAGTTTCATCAGTAATCTCCTGAAACAACTAGTCGCTGTTGTTTTTATCAAACAAACAGGAAGGAAAAGTGCATTTTTGGGGATCACTTTCAGCTGTGATTTAATCTACATTTGCTGCTCTAGTGAGCAGAACTGTGTATGTGTGGTAGCACCAATTGTTAATTTATTACAGACTTATACTTTAATGTTAGAAAATGTAAAGCAGCTTATTTTATAAATTTTTTTTTTTTCTGAAATATTTTAAAAATGAATTCATTTGATTGGTTTCTTTGGCCACTTGGGCTCAGCCTGTATCAGTCCCGGACCTACTCTCTCCATCTGTGGGGTTGTGATTACCTTATAGTAGTTATCATGACTATAAACCATTTAGAATAATTATAAAGAATCTTATTTTTGCTATAGTTTAGAGGTCCTGTCACTGTGCTGCAGTTGTTTATTATTTCTGATTTAGGAAGCATTATACTTTTTAAAAGGCTTTTATCCAAATATATCCAGATAAACATTCACTCACCGATGGTGCAGCATCGAGAGCAGTTTTCGGGTTAGTGACATGGGACTGCAAGCCTTGTCCAAGGATTGAACCACAGACTTTCCCATTGCTGGATAGGCGCTCTACCACAGCATTAACAACATTAACCTTTATTTTACCGGGAATAATCCCATTGAGATTCAGAATCTCTTTTTCAAGGGAATCCAAAACAGTAGTACAATAATTCCACATTTAAAATATACAGTAAAAAAAACAGAGCATAAAACAGACAAAGACATTTGGTAATTTAACACTTTAACATCATCTCAACATAATCACCAGCAGCGCCCATGTGCATGTAGTACTCAAATAGTTCTTTATCCTAACTTTAAACTGTGTCATTGTTGTTGGCAGTCCAATCCAAAATGCTTCTGCAATTTATACCACAATGAGGGTCGAAGATTTGATCGAAGATTACCTGTCCTGGAAGTGACTTTAGGAGTCAGGAGAGAAGACACTTTGCATTTGTTACATTCTTTACATTCTGAGACAAGTCATTTATATAAATATTAAATAAAATGGGACCCAAAATGGACACTGGGGGACACACCATTTTATATAAGTAATGAGTTTGAGGACACACCATTAACTTGAACACTTTGTTGCCAAACCATTTGACAGCTGTTAATGACATTCCGATATCCACCAATCTCTGAGACAGGACAGAGTGGTCAACTGTGTCACTCGCCTTTGCCAGATCTAAAAACAGCACAGCACGATGCTCTTTAGAATAGTACTTATGAAACCTGGTGGCGCACATTTGCCATTTGTTTGGTCGAAGATTGACGTCTGGCATCCGTGTAAATGCGTGTCTTGGTTTTAAGAATTGTCCATTAATTACTTGTTGACCAAGAGTTTCAATCTTAAAATTGGATATGACAATCCGTTTATTTAAAGTAAACAAAATAATCAAACATAATAACTGGTCTTCTTTTAATCCTTCTCCTACACGTAACCACTTCAAAAAACTGTGACCTTGCTGTGCGCACACAGCTGACCCAATTAGGCCACATTTAAATAAACTTTACATCTCCAGCATCACACACTGGTCAACCAATGAAATGGCTCCAACACAACAAGCCCCTAATTGTATATGGCTATATAAGACATAACAATTAAACACAAACATATATACGGAGCCATGTAAAACTTAAATTAACATTTTCAAAACTGCAGGTTGTAGGCTACCTTAAACCAATTTTCCCTTATTTTTTTTATTTATTTTTTTACAATCTGCATAACATGTCAACTTGTTACGTAGATAATTCATTTTCTATTAATAGACACAATTTTGTCAATGGTCTTTCAATAATGTTTGTCTTTGTCTGGATTTGAACAGATCTGACCATGCCGGACCTGTCAGGGAATGTTTTGATTATTTTTCCAATTTTCCAAGAATTCCGTGGTGCTGTTGCATCCGCAATCAAAACAACGTCTCCCGGTTGCAAGATTACGTTTTGTTTTGTTCCACTTTTGCCTTTCCTGTAGCAAAGCAAGATATTCCTTTGCCCATCTTTTCCAGAATAGATCTGAAATGTACTGTGTCTGTTTCCATCGTCTTCTTGCATACTGGTCCTTTTGATCAAACAGACCTGGAGGCAAACTTGGTTTTTGTTTTAATGTGAGAAGATGGTTTGGCGTTAGAGGCTCCAAATCGTTAGGATCTGCAGAGACTTTGGTGATGGGTCGATCATTTAATATAGCTTCAGCTTCACATAAGACAGTGACCAAGGCTTCATCAGTTAAAGTTTGTTGATGTAGAACAGATAGCAGCACCTTCCTAACCAGCCTGATCATGCTTTCCCAAGCACCGCCATGATGTGAAGCAGTTGGTGGATGGAAACTCCATTTGATGTCCTCATGCATTAAAGACTTTTCAATTGTCCCATTGTTCAGTTTTGCAATTTCTCTCTTTTTAGTTCCTTCTCTGCTCCGGTGAAGTTTGTGCCATTATCCGAGCGGAAATGGGCCACAGGGCCTCTCCGACATATAAATCGACGAATGGCACTGATGCAAGAGTCCGTATCCAGTGAATGTGCCACTTCCAAATGAACAGCTCTGCTTGCCATACAGGTAAAGATGACTCCATAACGTTTCACATAGGAACGGCCTTGCTTTACCTCTATTGGTCCAAAGTAATCCACCCCGACATTTGTGAATGGAGGTAAGTCTGGAGTAATTCTTTCTTTGGGTAGGTCAGCCATCTTTTGATCGCACATTTGTCCTTTGTGACGCTTGCAAAACACGCAACCTGACAAGATCTTTCTTGCTGCTGCATTGGCGTGTGTGATCCAATATTTTTCTCAACCTGGAAAGGATGTGACTTCTCCCCCCATGCCTTATCTGTTCATGGATATGTCGGAGAATTAACATGGAGATGTGCTGATCTTTTTGACAGGATAATTGGGTGTTTGCTTTCTTCTGGCATAGCCGCCCTGGAGAGCCTTCCACCGACTCTCAGCAGTCCATCTCTTACAACAGGGTTGAGCTTGTAGATGGGACTACTCTTTTTCACAGATTTTCCAGACAACAAAGCGCAAATCTCATCATTATATCTTTCCTTTTGGCAGAATTGGATGATAGCACTTTCTGCCATACACAGGTCCTCAGTTGACAAATTTTGTCCCAGTAAGCCTCTGGCTTTTGACATTTCCAGATCCACATAATTGGGATCGAGAGGAGTGTGCAACTGAAGTTTCTTTTTTTCGACTCAATTCCAGTAAAGCCTTCTTGATTTTCAATATCCATGATACTGCAGTTTTCAGTCTCTTCCAATCAGAGTAATACATGATCAGCTGGCTGGTTGCACTGTTCTGTAAACTTATTGTATTTGCAGAGATCTCCTTCTTGACCTCTGGATCATCTTCATCAATAATGGCCTCCACCTTACAGTGCATCCATGTTTCCTTTGCTTGCCACAAGAATTCTGGACCTGACAACCATGTCTTGTCATTTAAAAGCTTGTGGACTGTCACACCTCTAGATGCATCATCTGCAGGATTTTGTGACGTGTGGATGTTCCGCCATTGATCTGTGTTTGAAGCGTGCCTAATAACAGAGATTCGGTTGGCCACAAATGTCCGGAATCTTTTGTTCTCATTACGGATGTATTTCAAGACTGTGGTACTGTCTGTCCAGAAACAGGATTCTTCCAACTGAAGCTGTAATTCCTCTCTTACCATCTTGTCTACCCGAACAGCTAAGACAGCAGCAGTGAGCTCCAAACGAGGGATGGTTACTAGCTTTAGTGGGGACACTCTGGCTTTTCCAAGAGTGAAAGATACATGCACATCACCTTCTTCATTCTGTAACCTCAGGTAGGTTACTGTGCCGTATCCTACTTCACTAGCGTCAGCAAAGTGGTGCAATTGGGCGTTGACAGGTGTTCCAAAGTCACATGGTTTTAAACACCTGTTCACTTGGAACATCAAAAGCCCTTTAAGGTCAATCAACCACTTGATCCATTGTTGTCTTAGGAATTGTGGAATTTCTTCATCCCAGCCATAGTTCATTCTGCACAAATTTTGTAAAATGTGCTTGGCTGGAAGAGTAACTGATGCAAGGTACCCCAAGGGATCATACACAGAGCTAACAACAGATAAAATCCCTCGTCGAGTTTGCATCCTTTCTTTGCAGTCCATGCGGAAGTTGAAGGTGTCACTTTCCATACACCATTGGAGCCCTAACGCTCTTTCCATTGGGAGTTGGTCCCTGTCCAAATTGAGCTCACTCACTTTTGTAGAGTGGTCCTTCTCTGGAATTGTTTGCAGGACTTTACGATTGTTGCTTATCCATTGTGTGAGATGAAAGCCTCCCTTCTGACAAAGGTCATCAAGATCTTTAACTATTTGGATTGCTTTTTCCACAGATGGTGAGCTTTTCAGACAGTCGTCCACGTGGAAATTTCTATGAACAGTGTCAACTATTTCATCTGGAAAGCTGCCTTGATGGTCATCAGCGGTCCTCCTCAAAGCGTAGCATGCACAGCTGGGAGATGACACTGCTCCAAATAGGTGTACAGCCATTCTGTATTCTGTAACTTCGTTGGTCAGATCCCCATTGGGCCACCATAGAAATCGCAGAAAGTCCTTGTCTTCCTTTGCTACCTTGACCTGGTAAAACATGGATTTTATGTCAGACATAATGGGTTCTTGTCTGAACCTTAGGAGTACTCCTATTAAGGAACTTGTAAGGTTTGGACCTTGCAAAAGTTGATCATTTAAGGAAGTTCCTTTGAACTCAGCTCCACAGTCAAAAACAACCTGCAACTTGTTTTTGCGTGGATGGTAACCACCATGATGTGGTATGTAAAACACATTGTCCTCACCACAACGTAATTCATCCTCTGGGACCTTTTCAGCACAACCATTACTGATAACGTCCTCAAGAAACTTTGTGTACTCTTGCTTGAACTTTTCATTTCTTTCCATTTTCCTTCTAATTCCGACGAGGCGCTGTTGAGCAACACTTCGGTTATTTGACATTGTTACGTTCTTGGTTTTAAATGGTAGTTTCAAACTGTAATGTCCATCCTGAAACTTCACAGATTGTTCCATAATCTCAATGAATCTTGTATCTTCTCTTGACATTTCTTCCTTGTCCTCAGCCTCTCTTTCATTAAAATCATGTTTGTACTGCTTTTCCAATAAAAGCTCAAGCGACTCCACAGAAACTTTGTTTACAGTGGCAACAGGACAGTCATTATCACTAAGGTTGCCTTTCAAATCTCCACATGAGCCATTGACAACCCACCCCAGTAGGGTCTTAATGGCAAAGGGTCCATCTCCTTGGCTGTTAACAACTTCCCATGGTTCCAGCAACTTTGAGGCGTTAGTACCAATTAACAACTCCACTTCAGCCTGGATTTCAGGGATGTCAATCTGATCAAGGTAGGACCAATTTGTAAGGTTTTCCTTATTGATAATGTTTGTTGTATTCACCGGCATTGTTTTTTGTGTGTAAACATTTGGAAGACTGTGATACCTTTTGTCATTAAGGCTAGATACTTCAAGTCCCTTCACAATGTATGTTGACACAGATGTCTTTGGGCTCATTGTTAACAAACATATCCTTGATTTTTTCCCAGTCAGGTTTAGCTTTCGCATCAAAGCTTCTGTGCAAAATGTAGAAGTTGATCCATTGTCTAAAAAAGCATAGGTCTGAATCACTTTGTTGCCCCTTCCCGCTTTCACCTGAACTGGAAGGATTGGTAGTAGTCCATTACTACCGGCCCCAGTTTGGCTTCCAAAGGTTTGAGCTACATTTGCTTTTCCAGTTGGTTCACGTTTACAGGAATTTAGGCCATCAGTGCTCACTGACTTGTCAATTTTCCTTTTGACATTAATGTGTAAAGCTGTTGGATGACTCAGTTTGCATTTTTCACAGGTTATGCGCTTTTCACAATCTTTGCTCAAATGCCCAGTGTTGAGACACCCAAAGCAAACTCCTTTCTCCTTTAAGAAGTTGATTTTTTTCACGATGGTTGCTCTTGGCAAATTGATGACATTCATCCAGAAAATGGCCTTTTAAACAGAATAAACAATTGATATTGCTTTTTATGCAACTCTGTTTATTTACTTGTTTCTCCTCATATTGTAGTTTATTGGTAGCATAAACATTTTTAGTGATGTCACGTTTCCTTTTTGGGTTTTCTGTATCCACATCCTTTTTGATATGCATTCCTCTTTCTGTGGTGTGAAGATCTCCAAAAACTGGATCAGACAAAATCTTGACTTGGTGTTCCACAAACTGCACAACATCACTGAAGTTTGGTTTGCGCTTTTGTTTTTCACGAACATCACATGCAAGACTTCGGAATTGTTCTTTCAGTTTATAAGGAAGTTTTGAAATGACAACTTTGAGGTTTGCAGACATGTCAAGTTCTCTCATGTCCTGTAAATCAGACATCGCGTTATTGCATCCACGCAGGAATAAGGCGTAATCCTGGAGCAAAGACACATTTTCAGCCTTAACGACAGGCCAGTTAAGCACCCTTTCAATATAAGCTGCTGTAATTTTTGTTTCATTCCCAAAGTGGTCTTGTAGGAGAGCTTTGGCTGCTTCGTAACCTCTTTCAGGACTCATATGTAAACAGCTTTGCACAAGGTTCCTTGGGCGCCCTCTAGTGTATCTCTCCAAAAAGTACATGCAGTCCCCTTTAGTAGCACTTTTCTCTTCAACACAGTGTTTAAAAGCTTGCATAAAAACTTTGAACTTTAAAGGATCACCTTCAAACACTGGTATCTCTCTTGGTGGTAGTTGACTTGCCCTTTGTTGTTGTATAAACAACTCCGATATTTCATTTTGTCTTTGCAGAATTTGTATTGTAGAATTTTGGTAAGTTGCATGCTCAACATTTTCCATTCTTGCTCTTGTGACGGGTAAAGTTTTATTTTTCATCCTGGACTCTTTGAGCTTTGAATCTGAAATGGCAGTATCTTTTTCCACGTGTTTTTCAAAATAGGATTCCATTCCATCTTGATCTGAGAATGCCTGCAAAACTGCAATTTCTGCTCCGGAGGCTTCAATCAGAGCATCCATTTCCAATTGCTCCATTTGTTTGCGCAATGACTCCGCCTCCTTCTCCATTGCATGTTTCTGTTTCATAGTTGCTGCGCGTGCCAGCAGCCCGGTGTTCCGGTTTAACGAGAGTCCATGTTAACTGGCGACCGTCAGCCAAAAGCGTCTGTTGTTGTCGTAGTGACGACAGCTGTTGCAAAACAGGAAGAGACTACGTAGCTGTCCGCGTGAATGCCTGTTTAAGTTGTCATTAAAATGTTCAACATGACGACGTAGGCCTATACGTTACCTCTGATTTGTCTTATGAGTCTAGTCTGAGGAAACTTGTCCGTCGCGTTTGAAACGCGGCTTGCTGTTATGGAAAACAGTAACACCGCGTTGCTCCTTCTGTTAATGTCTAGAATATGTTTTATTGAATACACCTATTCGTCTTCAGAGCCTGTTTGAGTAAACACATGTCACGTAGAAAAGTATTTAGCCCTTTTAAAAGTAGAAAAAAAAAAATATAAACTAACTTGGATTCGAACTCGTACCTTCCTGGGAAAATGTAAACATCGCAGCAGATTAACGCGGTGCGCCACGAGCCGTTTGGAGAGCTGATGGGCAGGGCTTTATATTAACTCAAACACACAGAATGTCTCAAATGAGGACGCAGCCAGATCAACTTGTGACCACACTGCATGCAGATAACTCACAGGCTGCTCTTGCTCAGAAATTGTCTTTATTTTTGTTTGATTCCCACAAAGTGTAGCCTACATCTTCTAGGTTTGTCTACGGTATGCACATTCAAAGCAACCTGAAACTCAAAATGTCCATCTGACAAAAATAAATATATTTCACGGGATTCAAACTCCTACCATTCTGGGAAAATATATAAGTCTCAGCTATCTCATACATCAAATCTTTAAAACAGGAGGCAGTCAAATCAACTTGTGACCACTGTAGCCTTAAGCTACTAACATGTAAATTATATAGGCTATTTATGTTAGCCGCTTCAACCTTGAGGTTACAGGCTATACTTGAATGTGAAAATATCAAACCACTTAACATGACATGAAATTGTTACAAGATGATAAGTTATAGAAGACACAATATAAGGCAAGTTGCTCAGAATGTATTTTTTTTTTTATTTCCAAAACAAAAAAAAGTGTATCTTGTTTGTCCATATAAGTACAGTCAAAGCAACCTGAAACGCAATGTCCATTGCTGACAAAAAAATAAAAACAAAATGAGAGGAAACAATCTAACCAGATAGGCCTATTTAGTACAGTGGGGCTAGCTAATTAGGTCATGAACATTTATCTGGGGCTTGTTTCAGGTTGCTTTGAATGTGCTTACCGTAGACAAACATAGAATATGTACACTTTGTGTTAATTATAAGATGGATATGACATTGTAACACACAATACAAGGCCAGAAGTATATGCTAACCCAAACAGTACACCTCTTTGTGATTATTGGCCATCCCAGGTGTTTCACAGAATTGACAATAATGTCAATTGCAGATTAGGTCAGCCCATCAAGCCAAGTTTGCAGTCAATTAACTCGTCAGTACTATCAGTATATAATGCGTTGCACAAGTTACAACAATGTTGGTAGTAGGGAGAAAACTTTGTTTGAAAAACAAAGAAAAGGAACGGAAAAAGAATGGATCCAAAACTGGTGAAGGAAATTATGGACTTTAAAGTTCATAATTTATTCCCCTTGGGTTTGACCAAACACCAGCGATACTCCAAGAGAAGAGCTTCAAATTTTGTACTTAAGGGTAAGTTCAAATCTCACATTTTCTCCATCACAATTATTTTTTGAATAAAGTTTAGCTTTTTTTTTTTTTTTTTTACCAGATGGAGTTCTTCACTATATATGTCGGAGACGGCAAGACAAACAAGAGCATCTGGCAAAAGTGGTAGTGTCAGCCTCCGAAGCAGACACTATTTTTCAACAACTTCATAGCAGCAGCCTGGGGTCACATTGTGGGGTTGAAAAGACCCAACATGCAATAATCAGCCGGTATTACTGGCCTGGAATGGAGGCTGATATCCGCAAATGGGTAAGTTAAAAGGGTCACCCAACATGACCAGTTTATTTACATGATGACAAACTGAACAAATTAATCAAATTGAAGCAATAACTTGATTCTAATATTTGGCTTCAGGTTGGTCAGTGTCCTGATTGCCAGGCAAAGCGTGCCAGTTTAAAGGAAAAAAAACAGTACAACCCAATAGAGGTGAGGTTATTTCTGCAATGAATATCCCATGCAGCTAAATGTGCTTATATGCTCCCTAGAGTGTGTGTGTTTTTTTTTTTTTTTTTTTTTTTTTTTTTTTTAATGATGTGACTCTTAACCTTTTTTTAGGTAACTGAGCCATTTGAGCTGGTGGGGGTGGACCTTATGAAGCTGACTGTAACTGAGGGTGGTAATCAATACATATGTGTAATGGTTGATTATTTCACAAAATGGGCAGAAGCCTATCCTCTGAACAATAAATCAGCAGAGGAGGTGACCAATTGTATTCTAGAATTTGTATACAAATTTGGTGTACCTCAGAGACTGCTTACAGACCAGGGGACAGAGTTCAAAAACCAGGTGAACCCTCATGATAAACATTGCTTATTTCTTGCTGAGCCTTACTGGAAATGCTGACCTTTTTGCTGCAAAATTTAAATTTAAGGTGAATGCCAGGCTCTGTAAATCCCTTGGCATTCAACGGAGCTTCTGTTCCCCATACCACCCTCAAACTAATGGCTTGGTTGAGAAGCTTAATGGCACCATCCAGCGGTCTGTGCATTGTTAAATTTACCAGTTTACACCTACAGTGGGTACGGAAAGTATTCAGACCCCTTTAAATTTTTCACTCTTTGTTTCATTGCAGCCTTTTTCCAAAAATCAAAAAAGTTCATTTTATTTCTCAGTAATGTACACTCAGCAACCCATCTTGACAGAAAAAAACAGAAATTTAGAAATTTTTGCATATTTATTAAAAAACAAAAACTGAAATATCACATGGTCATATGTATTCAGACCCTTTGCCGTGACCCTCATATGTAACTCAGGTGCTGTCTATTTCTTCTGATCATCCTTGAGATGGTTCTACACCTTCATTGGAGTCCAGCTGTGTTTGATTATACTGATTGGACTTGATTAGGAAAGCCACACACCTGTCTATATAAGACCTTACAGCTCACAGTGCATGTCAGAGCAAATGACAATCATGAGGTCAAAGGAACTGCCTGAAGAGCTCAGAGACAGAATTGTGGCAAGGCACAGATCTGGTCAAGGTTACAAAAAAAAATTTCTGCTGCACTTAAGGTTCCTAAGAGCACAGTGGCCTCCATAATCCTCAAATGGAAGACGTTTGGGACGACCAGAACCCTTCCTAGAGCTGGCCGTCCGGCCAAACTGAGCTATCGGGGGAGAAGAGCCTTGGTGAGAGAGGCAAAGAAGAACCCAATGGTCACTGTGGCTAAGCTCCAGAGATGCAGTTGGGAGATGGGAGAAAGTTGTAGTAAGTCAACCATCACTGCAGCAATCCACCAGTCGGGGCTTTATGGCAGAGTGGCCCGAAGGAAGCCTCTCCTCAGTGCAAGACACATGAAAGCCCGCATGGAGTTTGCTAAAAACACCTGAAGGACTCCAAGATGGTGATAAATAAAATCCTCTGGTCTGATGAGACCAAGATAGAACTTTTGGCCTTAATTCTAAGCGGTATGTGTGGAGAAAACCAGGCACTGCTCATCACCTGTCCAATACAGTCTCAACAGTGAAGCATGGTGGTGGCAGCATCATGCTGTGGGGGTGTTTTTCAGCTGCAGGGACAGGACGACTGGTTGCAATCGAGGGAAAGATGAATGCGGCCAAGTACAGGGATATCCTGGACGAAAACCTTTTCCAGAGTGCTCTGGACCTCAGACTGGGCCGACGGTTTACCTTCCAACAAGACAATGACCCTAAGCACACCGCTAAAATAACGAAGGAGTGGCTTCACAACAACTCTGTGGCTGTTCTTGAATGGCCCAGCCAGAGCCCTGACTTAAACCCAATTGAGCATCTCTGGAGAGACCTGAAAATGACTGTCCACCAACGTTTACCATCCAACCTGACAGAACTGGAGAGGATCTGCAAGGAGGAATGGCAGAGGATACCCAAATCCAGATGTGAGAAACTTGTTGCATCTTTCCCAAAACGACTCATGGCTGTATTAGATCAAAAGGGTGCTTCTACTAAATACTGAACAAAGGGTCTGAATACTTATGACCATGTGATATTTCAGTTTTTGTTTTTTAATAAATATGCAAAAATTTCTAAATTTCTGTTTTTTTCTGTCAAGATGGGTTGCTGAGTGTACATTACTGAGAAATAAAATGAACTTTTTTGATTTTTGGAAAAAGGCTGCAATGAAACAAAGAGTGAAAAATGTAAAGGGGTCTGAATACTTTCCGTACCCACTGTATATAACCTGAGTACTATGGACTAAATTTGGAACATAAAATACCTGATGTTCAATGCAAACATTTTCAGGGCTCTCAACAAACTGGCCAGGAACATGCCATCAAATGGGACCAGTTCCTCCAGCCAGTGATGTTTGGCCTTAGGACCAAAAAACAGCTGACCACACAGTACAGTCCATATTTTCTGCTGTTTGGAAGGGAGGCCAGATACCCATCTGAGGTGCCAGAAAAGTATGAGGTATGTTATTTTTGTTTTGGAGTAAGTGGTCATAATTGGTTCAGAATATAACTACATGTGGTATGTTGGTACCTTAGGTAACAACAGAGAAAGTAGAGGACCTTATTCTGAGGGAGGAGGTGTTTGAGTCGCTAGTGGATCGCCAACAAGTGTACCAGAGAGTCCAGCACAATGTCCTGAAGAGTCAGGAAGAAATCAGAAAGCGGAAGTTGGAGAGAGGTTTTGAGGACAATTTTAAGGTGGGAGATCTTGTCCTCAAACAAAATATCCAGCAGCAACAAAGAAAAAGAGGAAAAATGGAGAGTGACCTGCTTGGTCCATTTAAAATTACTACAATTAAGGGGAAATTTGTAAGTCTTGTTGGTCAGGTTGGTAAAACTGAAACTGGCCAACATTGACCAACTGACCCACTTCATCAAGCCAGAGGAGAGGATTCTTTCAAGTTGAAAAAGGTTAGCAACTCTCCTTTGGCCTGCCCCTCTCCTTCACAACCAAACTCAACCATCTCTGCCACAAATCTCCCCTCATCGCAACCCGGAACACCTGGCAGCAACTGGCATGAGCCTCTACCAGCCACATCCCCAGGAGCGAGTTGTCACCTTAGTAATGGTAAATCTCATTCCATAATGTGAAATCAAAGTATAATGCTTTTTATTTGACATGCTCTGTATTTCCAGTTCTCCAACATTCAGGTGTAGGTGAAATTCTATTTGCCAAGTTGGGCCCCTATAAGCTTTTTACAGCTGATTTTAAAAACTTGGCTCCTGGAAGGGAATTGGAGAGTGAGGTAAGTGTTGTATTGTAAGCTGATGCTGCAAGACTTATTTTTTTGGAAATTCACAAAAGAATTTTTTGTGTAGGTTGTCAATGCGTATCTGTTGTGGGTGACACAACAGATAACTACAAAGAAAATAAAGGTGATTGACACCTTTGAAATGACAGCCATCTGGAATGGGACATCGAAGGGAATGAGAACGGTAAGGATTATCAATGGTTGCTTTTTAAAATGGTGTTTGGTACAATTATGACATGTAACACATTATCACTTGCAGCTTGATGTTACTGAGTGGGATGTGTTGCTTGGGGCTGTTTGTAAGGACAGGCATTGGACCCTTGTAGTAAGTGCACTCTAAATGCAATTTAATTGTCTTTACAACGCTGAGAATATTGTACATTGAAGTATCCTATCTGTAAAAGGTCATGTATCCAAAGGAGGGCAGATCTATTTTTGTAGATCCATTTGGAGCCACTCCCCAACAACTTACAGACTGTAGGAATGCAACAAGGTAAGCAAATTCAGGTTTTATTGTCATGGTGTTTGTTATGTTTCTAATGTGCTTAATATTTTACTTTAGGGCATTCATGCGGAAAAGAAATGTCCACATGTCAAGATGGAGGTGTGACACAGTGTCACATCCCCGTCAACAGGATTTCACATCCTGTGGTGTGTTGGTGTGCAAAGTAAGATTATGTGCTTAGATTTTTTTATAATTTTCTTAAATTTTGTTTTTACAAAGGAATAAAATTAAACCCATTTTCAGGTAGCAGAGCTTCTTTTGAATGGGGCCCCCATTGAATTTGATGTTGATGTGGCAGGCATCAACCTCATGAGGGAAGAAATTGCCGGGAGATTGATGGCTGATTCTGGTAAGATATAAATAATTGAATTTCAACCACACTTAAACATTTGCCTATACCTAACTTATTGTGAAACTGGAATATTTAAAGACAACCTCGACGAACTCTGCCGCTGTTGCTGGGAAATGAACACTGGGGAAAGTGACACCTTAGAAGCACCTGTGGACCATTGGGTAGGAATTTTATTTTCATGGATGATTCATCCCTTGGCCAAAATCTAATTTATATAATTTTCTTTCCATTGTTTTAGGTTGAATGCACATCATGCACCCGGTGGTTCCATTGGCTGTGTGTGGGACGTCCCAATGTGGATGAAGATTTTTTGTGTCCTGTATGCACAAGCCCCAGATAAATGTTCATGACCTAATTAGCTAGCCCCACTGTACTAAATAGGCCTATCTGGTTAGATTGTTTCTCCTCATTTTATTTTTTTTTGTCAGCAATGGACATTGCGTTTCAGGTTGCTTTGACTGTACTTATATGGACAAACAAGATACACTTTTTTTTGTTTTGGAAAGAAATAAAAAAAAAATTCTGAGCAACTTGCCTTATATTGTGTCTTCTATAACTTATCATCTTGTAACAATTTCATGTCATGTTAAGTGGTTTGATATTTTCACATTCAAGTATAGCCTGTAACCTCAAGGTTGAAGCGGCTAACATAAATAGCCTATATAATTTACATGTTAGTAGCTTAAGGCTACAGTGGTCACAAGTTGATTTGACTGCCTCCTGTTTTAAAGATTTGATGTATGAGATAGCTAAGACTTATATTTTTTCCCAGAATGGTAGGAGTTTGAATCCCGTGAAATATATTTATTTTTTTTGTCAGATGAAGACGAATAGGTGTATTCAATAAAACATATTCTAGACATTAACAGAAGGAGCAACGCTGTGTTACTGTTTTCCATAACAGCAAGCCGCGTTTCAAACGCGACGGACAAGTTTCCTCAGACTAGACTCATAAGACAAATCAGAGGTAACGTATAGGCCTACGTCGTCATGTTGAACATTTTAATGACAACTTAAACAGGCATTCACGCGGACAGCTACGTAGTCTCTTCCTGTTTTGCAACAGCTGTCGTCACTACGACAACAACAGACGCTTTTGGCTGACGGTCGCCAGTTAACATGGACTCTCGTTAAACCGGAACACCGGCTCTCTTGGCTTCAGCTTGTGCACGTACAATTGCAATTGAAGATTTGTTTGATCGACTAGAAATCCTTGATCCAATATTTGACACACTGTCCATTGGTTTTATTTCATTGTCGTCAATGTCAACATCCTCATTTCCAGTGGCTCCCTCCTTTGCCAAACGTTTTGTCACATTTTGGGAAAATTCATTGACACTCAAAAGTTTTGCCTTGAACCAAACGTCATGTTTTTCCCTTTCTTCCACAGGTAACAACTCTAACAGAGTATGTTGTGCATCCTTTGCGTCCTTGATCAACATTTGATATTTATTGAAGTTTTTGTTTATTTCAGTTTCAAAACCAGTTTCACACATAAACCCCAGTATTGTCTCTTTAAAGTTGGCAGCTTTATTAAGTGTTGTTTTTCTTAGTTTCTCTAAGCCATCTATTTTATAAAGCAATGCCTTTGTTGTGAGTTTTTCAGGTCGTTTTTTTTACAGAAGCCGTACCCTCAACCTCTTCGCCTTCCATTTTACCCTTTGTTTAACCACACCTTTTCATTCAAACATTTACAACACAAAAAAAGCATTAACTTAAACTTTATAGTCTTGAAGTAAAGTTTTTAACATAAATACAAACACAAAAACCACCAATGCATTGGATTTTTCTGTTAGTTGTCTTGTGTGCACACATTTGAACTATTAATGGCCATGTACTTTATATGGTAGCGCTACCGTTTACCTTATTCACTTGGCCTTGGTCCAAAGCAACTGTCCTCAGCTTTCGCTGTTGCGTTGCCGCACCTAGTTTCCAGTCCGCGCCTCTCCGCGCACCGCGTTCAGATACCCACTGCACAGTACCGAGCCGCGATGTCCGTCTGCAACGTGTTCAGCCGTCCACACCCTCCAATGAGTGGTCCACTGCCCGGTGTTATGTGCCTTCTGGTTTTTCCACCTACTGGTTTCCGAGCCTGTCCAGATGCCGTGTAAACCTCAACGGCTACCCACGTCAACAGATTCGCTACAAATTCATATACATTTTATTGGCCTTTGCATGTCGCACCTCAATATAAACTATACTGAACTGAACAGAATATCTGAGCACGACACTACAATAACATTGTACAGCGGGAAAAAAAAATTACGATGATCCGTGTCGCGCTGGGTTCGAACCCTCTTCGGCAAAAATAACAGCACAGGAGTCCACTGCACTGTCCACTACACCATCACATCATTCACATCACTGCTGGAAAAAACTTGGCTTTCTCTCAGTAGAACAAGGAATCCCAATTTAACAGAGCAAACCGAAACAACTTGTTACCTTGATTTAAGCGTATAACTTCATAATTAATTCGTGCACTATAACCTCCTGCTACACCTCTGCGCTATCCATGTGCAAGGACTCGTCATAAATGACACCAGACAGCACACGGTTTGTGAAACAATAGGTCTAAAACAACTGGTTACCCTGGGCTGGAAACGCGTGATCCCGAGGCTCTCAATCAGCTACAACAACAAGTTTCTTGGATTTATGAGAAGAAGCAATATTTCTATTGACGTGCCTCAAATGCATACATCTACGTTTTCAATAGCCTAACGTTATGTTTACGACGGAAGATACGCATTTGAAACCCCTACAATACAAAGTTCTGTTGAAAGTTGAACGTTGTTGATCAACATTTTGTGTTATGTGATCCCGATACTTCACACAGACAGAACCTTTTACGTTCAAGTGACGTTCAGACAAAAATGCAAACACAATTAATTCATTGCAATAAAGAAACATTGGAATCTTACTTCATTGTGTTTACATTTTTTACGTACGTAGATGTATGCATTTGAGGCACGTCAATAGAAATATTGCTTCTTCTCATAAATCCAAGAAACTTGTTGTTGTAGCTGATTGAGAGCCTCGGGATCACGCGTTTCCAGCCCAGGGTAACCAGTTGTTTTAGACCGATTGTTTCACAAACCGTGTGCTGTCTGGTGTCATTTATGACGAGTCCTTGCACATGGATAGCGCAGAGGTGTAGCAGGAGGTTATAGTGCACGAATTAATTATGAAGTTATACGCTTAAATCAAGGTAACAAGTTGTTTCGGTTTGCTCTGTTAAATTGTGATTCTTGTTCTACTGAGAGAAAGCCAAGTTTTTTCCAGTAGTAACGTGAATGGTGTGATGGTGTAGTGGACAGTGCAGTGGACTCCGTGCTGTTACGAAGAGGGTTCGAACCCAGCGCGACACGGATCATCGTAATTTCTTTTAAAACACAATTTTCCCGCTGTACAATGTTATTGTAGTGTCGCAACTACTCTGCTCAATTCAGTCCAGTTTATATTGAGGTGCGACATGCAAAGGCCAGTAAAATGTATATGAATGTGTAGCGAATCTGTCAACGTGGGTAGCCGTTGAGGTTTACACGGCATCTGGACAGGCTCGGAAACCAGTAGGTGGAAAAACCAGAAGGCACATAACACCGGAACCGATTCCCGATGCCAGTTTGCAACGCGTCCAGCCGTCCGCACTCTCCAATGAGTGGTCCACTGCCCGGTACCGATTCCCGATTGGTCTGCACCGCTACCGCACCGCTACCAGCCGCCCACACTCTCCAATTAGTGGTCCACTGTCCGGTACACATTGTCCAATGAAGTACGTTTTTTGACTTTTTGGTGGCGCACATTTGCCATTTGTTTGGTCGAAGATTGACGTGTGGCATCCGTGTAAATGTAATTACTTGTTGACCAAGAGTTTCAATCTTAAAATTGGATATGACAATCCGTTTATTTAAAGTAAACAAAATAATCAAACATAATAACTGGTCTTCTTTTAATCCTTCTCCTACACGTAACCACTTCAAAAAACTGTGACCTTGCTGTGCGCAACACAGCTGACCCAATTAGGCCACATTTAAATAAACTTTACATCTCCAGCATCACACACTGGTCAACCAATGAAATGGCTCCAACAAAACCATTTAACACTTGTGACAGTGACAGTGCTGTGTTTTTTACAAAAACCTGACTGCAAATAATTTTAAATGTTTTTTTTTTTTGCTAAATAATCAGTCAACTGGTCCCTTATAAGCCCTTCTCAAACCTTGGCAAAACAGATAGCTTAGATATTGGTCTATAATTATTTGGATTTGATTGATCACCACCACCGTTTAATAGAGGAGTGACACATGCTGACTTCCATACACTAGGTAGTGTTGAGTTATAAAAAGTGATAAACTAAGTGTGATGCAGCTATGATGGGATTAATATGCATTTCGTCTGTGAAGAAGTCAAGATGGCCATTTGTTCCCCACCTTCCCCCTCTATTTCTCTGACTGTAAAGAATTGATCTGGTCAAGTCTGGCATTTAACATATGCAAAGGAGTTTCCTGCAACGCAACAAAAGGTGGCCTTCTGTCTCCGGTCCCCTGGGGTCTTAGTCTGGGCTAAGACAATACAATGCTAATTAAACTGTTGATGTTAGAGTTTCACATTTAAACAACAGAACCTTTTGCTCTGCAACCAAAAGCGACCCCCAAAGGGGCAGAGTTGAGCGGCATGTTTATTCTCATTGGACTGCGGAGATGCCCTCGGCATGCTGTCATGACAACGGCGGACCAATGACAATAGATTTGACTGTGCCAGGTTAAAAGGAACCGCCCCAAGGTGCAGGGATAAAACTGTGTGATTTAGGAATTTCATGTCAAATCATGGGGAAGCATGGATCCAGTCCGCTGTCAGCTGCAGTTTTATTATGTTTGTCTGTCTTTGTCTTTGTCTTATCATCCTCATCGTGCTGTTGCAATAAACCTTTTCTTAATTCCCAATTTGACCCTCAGCCTCCTTCCTCAGAGATCCGACTGAACGCGATGTTACTTTTGAAAAAACATAACAGTAGTAATAGTCAGGTTGAAAATGTGTGTCAAAGGTTATGCAATATTTTCAGCAGCAATATTTAAAAAGTATGGATCCAATTCATCGGGACAAGAGGAGACTGAAGACTTTATAACCTTCCAAAATTTTGAGAAACACATTTGTTTCTTAAATGTGGCCAGTCTGAGCTACTTTAGGATTTCTTTACCATTGCCTAAGCAAAATCACATTTATGAATAGAAAACCATGGATTATCACCCTTTAATCTTAAAGAATGGCCTGGATAAGTTTACACACCCATGCTAAAGTTGATTAAAAAGAGGAATAAAAAACATCTTTTGGAAATTGATCTTAATGCCTTAATTCAAAACATTTAGGAAAATCCAACCTTTAAAGGTCACCAATTTTCTTTGTGAATGAATGATGTATTATAAATAAATAAATGTTCTTCCTTAAAATACAGGGCGCATAAGTATACACACCCCTATGTTAAATTCCCATAGAGACAGGGAGATTTTTATTATTAAAGGACAGTTATTTCATGGATCCAGGATACTATGCATCCTGTTCCCTTGGCCTTTGGAATTAAACTAACCCTACATCATCACATACCCTTCACTATATATAGAGATTACCATGGTGTTATTTCAGTTAGCTTAATAGCTGATTTGATTTGCATTGAGAGATGATCTTATGGAACGTTCCGCATGCCTATCACTATGTATATAGAAGGGTATGTGATAAGATTTATATGTAAATGTATATCCTCTCTCTATATATACACACACAGATACACACAAGGAAAACACACAAACATTCTCTCTCAGTGTCTTTAATTATGTAAATATTAACCAAAGCATCACTATTCATGTACTTCGATCAACAATAAAACAGAATATTAGCATGCATGTGCTCACAGCATAAAGGAAAATCCCACAGAATCAAGCAAAAAGAAAGGACTTCCCATTTACAGGACAAAACTTGGCAAGACTTAAAATTGGCATTAAGCATTCAAACCATTTAAAGTGCAGAAAATACAGTTTGTGTACATAAACTGCTTAAGATAGATATAAACGTAAGGGTGAAGTAGATCTCTAAGGTAGATGATGGACAAGCTGATCAAGGTTACTGTGTTCCTCAGGCCTTCAAAATATGCTATGTAAGTTTCATTTCATTGCATGTGTTAAAGCCTTCCCTGACATGAAGTTAGTTAGTTGACTCCATCTGCAAAGTAATCATAAATGCATCCTTCTGTATGTAAGTTTAGGGTGACACTTTATGTCAATGACAAATAATCATGGCAGGCCAGCACAGCTGATGCTGAGGTCACTGTCAGTTCCACTGGACGTGAAGGTGATAAAGCCCGGCTGGTTGCTGGTGATCTGGCTGTTGATCCAGGTCTGATATTGGGACACTCTGGTGTAGACTCCTGGGGAATTAGGCTGGGCACAACCGTCTCCAAAACTAACGATTCCCTCCAGGATCCAGCGGCTGCCCTGCTTGCTCACCATCGGACCACCTGAATCCCCCTGTAAGAAGAGAAACATCTAGGAGAGGAATCTTTTCAGGAGATTAATTGTGACACCAACACAGGTGTAAAGATGTTTACCTGACAGGAGTCCTTCCCTCCAGCACGTAACCCGGCGCAGATCATGTTGTTTGTGATTTTGCCCACACCATAGTTACAGTTACACTCTCTGTTCCCCACGATTGGCACATTCACCTCCATTAGGTTTCCTGGGGGAGGAAGGGAGACTAAAGAGAAACAAATACAGTAAATAAACAGCACATGTAATGAAGTATGAGTGTTTGATTACAACATTAGTATGTCTATGACCTAAAGGAGACCCACGGTGTGATTTGGTGAGAAAACTTTTAAACTTTCGTCACCTTTCCCCCAGCACCATCACCAGAACAAACCCTTTACTGCAGAGGCTCTTTGCAGTAATTCATCTTTAAACATTTTAAAACTAAATGACATTTCTAAAATTCAGTTTTGTTGCTTTATGAGTAAAGGAAGGTGGTAGTCATTTTTGCATTTAAATGTCTGCGTAAACTCAGTTGTTGTCACCATTGTATTGAAATAAATAAATGTAACCTAGCTGCTTCTGACCCACCTCCAAATCCAATGTCACCCCAGCCAGTCACCCAGGAGCTAACACCGCTGAAGAAGGTGCTGCCTGGAGCTGCCAGGCAGACAGGAACAATGAAATCATTGAAAGTCACCGGTGACGAGGCTTCAGGAGGCAGATGTCGTTGTCATTAGTTTCAGAGTTATAGTTAGGATGTTTGATGACGGCTGTTACCGTCCGAGACACCCCATTAGGGTTGGGTCCCTGTAGACTCTGGAGACCCAGAGACACAGTCAGACTTGTTGGGATGCTAAAGAGAAACAAAACAGTTCACAGAAGTTAAGAGCAGAGCAGTTAAGCAAACACAAAACCCACCAGCTAAGAGAATCTGCCCCTTAGTGCTTACCTTGGGAAGCAGTGAGCAGCAGTCAGCACCCATTCACTGTTAATGAGGGATCCTCCACAGAAGTGGCTACCAGATGATTGCAGGCTGGCTTGCCAGGGCCAGTTCCCCACAGGGGCGTTCTGTCCTCCAACAATCCTGGTGTTGAGCGGAGATATACCACACACTGCAGAGAGACAGACAATAAGAACACAGTGAGTAATACTCCTTTCTCCCTGGATTACCACCTCTCCAGTCAACCAAAGAAATAGCAAGGACCAAATCTGGAAAGAGAAGGAATCAACCCGAACTGAATAGAGAGGAAGCGGGAATATCTCGCCAGCGGGCACAACGTCCCGTGGCTATCCTGGAAGACCGTCAACAAACTAAGAGTGGAACAGGGGAAAGCACTTATTTAAGCATTGGACCACCAGACAGAAGACACATGCAGCTGCAACAAGCTGATACAGAACATATAACCAGTGTTAAAATGTAACTACTCTAAGTACATTTACTCAAGTACTGGACTTAAGTACAGATTCAAGGTACTTGAGTATTTACATGTTCTGCTACTTTATACATGTACTCCACTACATCTCAGAGGTAATATTGTACTGTTTACTCCACCACATTTATCTGACAGCTTTAGTCACTTTTCAGATGACAGTTTTTCACCCCCTTCCTATCCGATGGAAACCATGTATCTCCAGATGTGGTGATGTTGAATGTTTGTGATACATTGAAGGACAAACTGTTTCTTTATGTGTTGAGAAGATTCTCCTACTTCTTAGGCTAAATAAAAAGCCTTTTTGCATCAGCTGGAAAAGTATCATCACAAGGCTGAAAACAGGACTGTTTCTCTGACACCATCAACAATTTAAAAACTTTTTAAAGATACATGGTTCTCACAGAACTGCGATGCAACAAACACATGCTGATCTTTTAGAATATAATACATTGCTGTAGAAATGAAGGAGTTAAAATGAGCCCAACCGTAAACTTCTACAGCAGTAAAATGCAACATATTAATGCAGCAGTAATATTAATCCAGAAACATCAGATACTGACAGGACACATTTTACAGCACAAAACATACTTTTACTTAAGTACTTTAGGTTAATTTTGCTGGTAATACTTATATGTTTTTACTTAAGTAATATTTTACTACTACACTACTATAAATACAACATCTCATTTTAAGTGGAAATTTAAGGTTAAAGTCTGGACATGACAGACACTCACGTTTGGCAATGGTGGTTGTAGTGGTTGGAGGGAGGGTGGTTGGAGGACGTGTGGTTGTAGTGGTTTTAGGGAGGGTGGTTGGAGGAGGGTGGTTGGAGGACGTGTGGTTGTAGTGGTTTTAGGGAGGGTGGTTGTAGGGAGGGTGGTTGGAGGACGTGTGGTTGTTGGTTTTAGGGAGGGTGGTTGGAGGACGTGTGGTTGTAGTGGTTTTAGGGAGGGTGGTTGTAGGGAGGGTGGTTGGAGGACGTGTGGTTGTAGTGGTTTTAGGGAGGGTGGTTGAAGGGAGGGTGGTTGGAGGACGTGTGGTTGTAGTGGTTTTAGGGAGGGTGGTTAGGGAGGGTGGTTGGAGGACGTGTGGTTGTAGTGGTTTTAGGGAGGGTGGTTGGAGGACGTGTGGTTGTAGTGGTTTTAGGGAGGGTGGTTGTAGGGAAGGTGGTTGGAGGACGTGTGGTTGTAGTGGTTTTAGGGAGGGTGGTTGTAGGGAGGGTGTTTGGAGGACGTGTAGTTGTAGTGGTTTTAGGGAGGGTGGTTGGAAGACGTGTGGTTGTAATAATTTTAGGGAGGGTGGTTGGAGGGAGGGTGGTTGGAGGACGTGTGGTTGTAGTGGTTTTAGGGAGGGTGGTTGGAGGGAAGGTGGTTGGAGGCGGTGGCAGGCCAGCACAGCTGATGCTGAGGTCACTGTCAGTTCCACTGGACGTGAAGGTGATAAAGCCCGGCTGGTTGCTGGTGATCTGGCTGTTGATCCAGGTCTGGTATTGGGACACTCTGGTGTAGACTCCTGGGAAATTGGGCTTGGCACAACCGTTTCCAAAACTTACGATTCCCTCCAGGATCCAGCGGCTGCCCTGCTTGCTCACCAGCGGACCACCTGAATCCCCCTTTAAGAAGAGAAACGTTTAGGAGAGGAATCTTTGCAGGAGATTATCTTATTTATCTTTATTGTGACTGTTGTTGCCACTGTGTATCACAAACCTAACCGGCACCGCCAGACTCCGTCTACTATGAGCTTGGGTCAGTCCAAGGTTTCTTCCTAAAATGGAGTTTTTCTTTGCCCTTGTTGCAGTACTTGCTGGCACTAGTTGCTTGCTCTTGGGGGAATTACTAGAATCGTTGGGGATTTGTAAATTATAGATTGTGGTCTAGACCTATCTTTAAAGTGTCTCCAGATAACTTTTGTTATGATTTGATACTATAAATAAAATTGAATTGAATTGAATTGAATTAATTGTGACACCAACACAGGTGTAAAGATTTTTACCTGACAGGAGTCCTTCCCTCCAGCACGTAACCCGGCGCAGATCATGTTGTTTGTGATTGAGCCCACACCATAGTTACAGTTACACTCTCTGTTCCCCACAATCGGCAAATTTACCTCCATTAGGTTTTTTGGGGGAGGAAGGGAGACTAAAGAGAAACAAATACAGTAAATAAAGAGCACATGTGATCAATTATGAGTGTTTGATTACTACATCAGTATGTCTATGAATCTAAAGGACCATGTCTTTGCCCATTGACTGTACAATCAGGAGTTTAAAGTCAAACCAATGGACATTTCCACTACAACTAGACAGGGACAAATAAAAATAACATTAACATTGATGTTCTGATGCTGTTAAAGCTGTTTATGCTGTTTACATCACCTATTAAAGATTTCCATGAAATATGATGTAAATGTTAATGTTCCCAAGAGGATAAATCCTAACTTTTCAGCTGACAACTTAGCGTTTCCTCTCACCTCATTTAATTAATTTTAAATTAATTTGAAAATGTATCTGGGAATTTTTGACCACAAGTAACACAATGTTTTTACAAGTAAATCCCTGTTTTGTACCATGTAGGCAAGGGGCCGGTGTAGCTACATGCACCAACAAAGACAATGAAGAAGGAAAACGGATTGAATTTGAACATGGAAACAAATTTTTTTGTTTTTGTTTTTTAAATTGGCTTTTGGAAATGTTTTTTTTTTTCATGTTTCATGTTAGACCTAAAGGAGACCCATGATGTGATTTGGTGAGAAACTTAACTTTTAAACTTAATCAAGAAAACTCCACAGGTGAACTTTAGTCCCCTTTCCTCCAGCACCATCACCAGAACAAACCCTTTACTGCAGAGGCTCTTTGCAGTAATTCATCTTTAAACATTTTTAAACTTAATGATATTTTTAAAATTCTGTTTTGTTGCTTTATGAGTAAAGGAAGGTGGTAGTCATTTTTACTTTTAAATGTCTGAGTAAACTCAGTTGTTGTCACCATTATATTGAAATAAATAAATGTAACCTAGCTGCTTCCTGACCCACCTCCAAATCCAATGTTACCCCAGCCGGTCACCCAGGAGCTAACGCCGCTGAAGAAGGTGCTGCCTGGAGCTGCCAGGCAGACAGGAACAATGAAATCATTGAAAGTCACCGGTGAAGAGAGCTTCAGGAGGCAGATGTCGTTATCATTAGTATTGGAGTTATAGTTAGGATGTTTGATGACGGCTGTTACCGTCCGAGACACCCCATTGGGGTTGGTTCCCTGTAGACTCTGGAGACCCAGAGACACAGTCAGTCTGGTTGGGATGCTAAAGAGAAACAAAACAGTTCACAGAAGTTTAAAGCAGAGCAGTTAAGCAAACACAAAACCCACCAGGTAAGAGAAGATGCTAAAGAGACACTTTAAAGTACATGCTTTTCTCGCCTAAATATTTTAACAAAAAAAGTGATACAGTTCCCATATACTTTGGCCCTCTGGGATGTGCCTGAGGTCATTGGGAAGTTAACACTCTCAATTTTTTGTTCCAAGTGTCAGTGTGATTCTAGGCCTACTATTACTGACACAGAGCTAAAGAGGTTAGAAGTAAGTAAAGCATCTGTAAAAACTGTAAGCATATTAGATGGGATACATACAAAACTAGTACCCTATCCACATGTTTCCACTTAATACAGAAAAAATCCAGAAGTAAAATAATTTATGATATTTTATGAAAATTATTTCTACAGATATGTCTGTGGAACGAACAGACATATCTGTAGAAATAATTTTCATTTCCTTTTGAAATGTTTAAAAAAAAATACTAAACTTCTCAAATACACACATCCACATCAATCACACACATACTTGAAATAACTAGATACATACATTTATAGAAAATAAATTGATGAAATAGTGAAAAGCAATAACTAAGGCCCTATTTTTGCTTTGACATAGCTGCAGCCATCACAGGGTTAACATTTTCTGGTCAAGTTTGGTATCAATAGATTCATCTTCTTATTGGCTAAACAGGTGGGCCGCTTTTGTAACATTAACTGAAAGGAAGAGATGTCAATCTTTCCCACTTTGGTCCTCCCTGAACTCTGCGACATGATTGGCTTCTATTAGGGCCATCTCGGGTTACACTAGACGGATTGGCTGACACAACCTGTCAACTGAAACCTTAGACGTCAGAGAATTTGACTGTCTGCAAAGAAACAATGTGGCATCCCTGGGGGAGAATAGAGAAGTGATCAAAACCTACAAATGATAAACTGTTTTTTGCTTTCTTTCCGTTGAAACTCGGCCAGAAACTACAAGATTGTGAGTGGACTAGCTCGTTTTGGATAAAATGGCTTGGATATTCTAATTCCTTGGATTGTTGGCGATGTAAGAAAAAAGGTTTTTGGCAATCTTTCACCGCTGTGAATAAAGACACGAGGAAAAAGGTATGGATGCACACACGACTTTGGACACTAGCAACGCAGTATCTTTCTGTATTTCTTTACTTCATAACAGGATTATAACTGCTATAAGTCATTTTATGCTTTGTATGTGGGCTTGATCAAATCATGAGACTTCAAATGGTGTGCTGCATGCGCCTGTTTATGAAGATTTAATGCTTGCAATTTATGAGTGGAGAAAACGTTTTCTCTTAAGTGGAGAAAACGGTCTCGTCAGCGGTACGGTGTCGCTAAAGAGGCAGAGCAGTTAAGCAAACACAAAACCCACCAGCTAAGATAATCTGCCCCTTAGTGCTTACCTTGGGAAGCAGTGAGCAGCAGTCAGCACCCATTCACTGTTAATGAGGGATCCTCCACAGAAGTGGCTACCAGATGATTGCAGGCTGGCTTGCCAGGGCCAGTTCCCCACAGGGGCGTTCTGTCCTCCAACAATCCTGGTGTTGAGCGGAGTTATACCGCACACTGCAGAGAGACAGACAATACAAACACAGTAAGCAACACTCCCCTCTCACTGGATTACCACTGAGCACTGCTGGGATTATAAACTTTTACTGTTGGTTGAGGATTATGATCCTGGGATGCCGAGAACGGAGCAAGGGAACCGGAGGCCAAAGAAACCAAAAGGATAAATGAAAGAAGAGCGGACTCTAAGGAGGAGAGCAGAGGAGAGACCTACTGACACAGAGGACAGTGGAAGCCGAGACGAGTAGACGGGCTGGAGAAGTGCCGGTGGGACAAGCCGTCCGAAGTGCGGGTAAACTCGTGGTGGTGCAGACCGGATTACGTCCTTAGAGCCCGAAGCAACAGGGCGACTGCAGCCACCCAAATGAGGAGTTAAACGCAGAAACGCAGATAAGTGAAGGAAAGTCTTCCAGCTGTCCTCTGGGAGAGTGTGTGGAAAAGAACTGTTTTTGTATCTTGTTTGACTGAGAGCTCCCTTTTGTTCTCCCTCAGCGTCGGCCGAGTGGAACACGCGACGCGGACAAGCAAAAGAAAGGAAGAGCCTAGGTTTCCCTGGGCAAAATCGGCCGTTCTTGAGATCAACATAACTACAGACTGTAACAAACACTGGGGACTAGCGGCAAGGAGATCACTCTCAATACTTAGCTTTTTAAACTTTTACTTGTGCCTTTTTTAGCTTTTTTAGAACTTTTAACCTGTTTTAGAATAAAGTGCTACCTTTTGCGAAGTGCTTGGCCTGGTTCCATGTCACATTTGTCAGTGGAAGGATTATTGCTGGTATTGTAGTTTGAGTTTGGGTTTGGGTTTTTAAACGGACACCCCAGCATTCTCGCCGGGGTTGGGGTGTGACATGTCTTATTGTCTTTGTCTTATCATCTTCTTCAGGCTGTTTCATTAAACCTTTTTCTTAATTCTCAATTGGACCCGAGCCTCCTTCTTCAAATATCCAACGAACACGAAGTTAGAAAATTCTAACACCAGCTAACCATAACGTTAACATTACACAGGCCAGTAACATTAGCTGACGTTAACGTTAGGCTTAGCTAATTGAACGTTACCCGATATCCCTTAATGCTAGCTAACAGTAACCAAGTGCCGCTTCTCAGTCATACTTTGCTTGTATCGGTTAGTTTTATTTTTTTTGGCTTAAAAGGAACTGAAACCTCAACAGGGAATATAAAGGTTAATACTTGTTATCTAACATTAAATTCCAGTGATACAGTATTTAAATTGTACAGTGACTACATGAATTTACTGTTGTCTGATACATACTGTTAATAGTACTGTATTGCAATATACAATTCATAAAAAACAGTAAATACACCAGCACTATAAATGCATTTAATGTTTATTCTACAGTAAAACAAGCAATACTGTAAATACAACGAAAATCAGTGTTTAATTGTTTTGTATTTTACAGTGAATACATAAAATACTGTAAAAGGAAGTACGGTACATTTACTGTAAAAATAATTCACAGTAACTTACTGGCCAATTGTTGCCAGTGAGTTACTGTAAATTTTACTTTTAATTTGTTACAGTACAGGTGAAAGTAAAGAAGTGGGCATAAAACTGACTTACCAGCAGGTTGTGAGTGAGACTCTGAAAAATAGGAAACAAACACAAAATCACATTTAAAACGTATCTATATTTACTGATGCCTAATGTGATCATTTGTAACCATAGAAATAAAAATGATAACTGACTGTCAGTGATCTGATGATCACTGACAGTCAGTTTACAACACGACAATCGAGTAGGTTACATGAGCATAGGGCAGACTTAAGAATCTCAGCTCTGCAAACAAATTAAAACATATTAAAAGCTATTGAAGGTGGAAGAGCATGCAGTATGTGTCTCATCTGCTTCAGCAAGATGGTCTGTCAATCAACAGATAATTCACAGGCGAGATGTGGACTAAATTATACCTACATTACCAGTGTTGGACAAGTTATCGTTCATTTTTTTTAAACAGTAATTAGTTACAGTTACTTGTTACTTCTTCCAAAAAGTAACTAAATTAGATACTCAGTTACAAATGATAAAAGTAACTAGTTACTTCAGAAAGTAACTAATTCTTTTTTTTTTATTATCTACTGTTCTAGATTTCAGAGTTATTTTCTGACCAAATCTTTAGCAGGAAATGTTAGTTTTTATGACTTTTTAACCAGGGAAGAGGAGGAGGAGAAACAGTAGTGATTCATAGTGACTCACAGTCTGTAAATTCAGACGTGACAAATCTGTAACAAGTTATCGCTTCACTATTATCCCCTCCAGACAAAGTTACCAATCAGGCTTAATTTAGCTAATTTATTCCTGAAGCTCTAAAAAGATCCAAAGATTTAAGGTTTGAGTTTTTCTCTGCAGCATCTCAGAGGGAAATGTTGACCTTTGATTCCACTGCATTTATCTGATAGTTACTGCACACTTATACAGAGTTTTAGAGAATTGACTTGACCTGGACACTCCTAAATTTGATCACTTTCATACATTTTACATATTTTGCACTTCTCATATTCTACCGTGTTTCTACTGGGTCCTATTTAGTCCTATAATGAAGCACCTAGTGCTTGCCTGTGTGTCAGAAATGTGCTGTATGAATAAACAGAAACAATTTACAATAAGGTACACAAACAAATAGGTAGTTAATGATTAGTTACTTTTTTTGAAAGAGTAATGAATGATTAGTTACTGTTTTCAGAAGGGTAGTTACCCTACTCTACAGTGATATCGAAAAACAGGAACTACCCTTCTGAAAAAAAGTAACTAATCATTTGTTACTCTTTCAAAAACCTTATTTAGTCATTAACTACCTATTTTATGTGTACCTTATTGTAAAGTGTTACCGCTGTTTTTTGGTTTTTTTATCCCCAAGTACTTTTTATTTACTTCAAAAGTAATTTAAATACAGGACTTGCACTTGTTTTACTTCTACTTAATTCGTTAAAATATTTGACTTCCTCCTCAGTGTGCATCCACTCAGTAGATCTCAAACATGATTGGTTCAGGTGTGTGCAGTGAGGAGAGTCCTTACCCTGTGTCAGGAGAGTCAGCAGAGCCACCGCACCGATCACCTTGTACAGAGCCATAACTGTAAGTACGTGTCATCAGATCTACTCCGGCATTAAATAATCTTCTTGTGCCCTCCCCTCCCCTTCCCCTCTCTCAATATACGTCCCATGCAGTAAGATAACCATTGTTACCTGTCAAAAGACTTGCCCTACCTCACTGCTAACCTCCTGTTTAACCGGATTTTTTTCATTAATGCCACGTGATATTTCTAGTCCACTTGTACATTTATAGGAAAATATATATATATATATATATATATATATATATATATATATATATATATATATATATATATATATATATATTTTACATTTATTTCATATCTGTAGTAACTAAAAAAACTAAAATAAATGTATAAATGCAATGAATTGTTTACAAATGAAACATTCTGACTTGTGAGGTCAGGTCTGGTGACCCTTTGGAGTGGCCCGTGCCTTAGTTTGGGAACCACTGGCCCAAACTATCCAACTGTAGATAAAGTTGTATTAGTAGAGCCACCTGGAGCAGCTACAGCAGTAACATGCTGCTCTCACATTGATGCTTCAGTATTGATATCTAATAATGTCACATAGAATTAGATATCATTCACTTTATTTATTTATTTATTGAACCTTTATTTATTTAAGGAAGGTTCACCTTTACTGCTCTACATGTACCGTAAATTCCGGACTATGAGCTGCTACTTTTTTCCTCCACTTTTGAACACTGCGGCCTGTACTACGGTGCGGCTAATGCATGTTTTTTTTTTCATGCCACCAAAAACATTTTGCCTCATAACAGTAGACCAATAAGATTGATGAATAGTTCACAGAGGTCCAATGAAATTGTGCAATAAATCAAGCGCACTTTCACAGTTACACCTCATGAGCGCACTAAGTACACCACTAAGTATTTGCAGCCACTGGACATCAGCGTGAACCTGGCATTTATAGTGGCACTGCGCGTTGAGTGGGAATCTTGGATGACGAGTGGCGAGAAATCCTTTACCAAAACAGGCTGCATGCAAAGAGCATCTTTAACTCAAGTCTGCAAGTGGATCCTGAATGCATGGAGCCGTGTTAAAACATCCACCATCACCAACGGGTTTCAAAAGGCTGAACTGCTGCGTGATGAAGAGGACCGCGTGCGCTCAAGTGAGAGCGACAACAAAGAGACTGAAGTGAGTGATGAGATCCTGAGGCTGTTCAATTCGGACACTGAAGAAGAGGACTTTGATGGTTTTAGTGCACAGGAGGAAGATGAAGAAGGCGATCAATGACTTTTCCTGGTAGGCTGCAGTATATACCGGGATATATTTTTTACCAGTTGTTATGAGATATTTGAATGTTGTTCGTGCACTGTTCAGTAAAAAAAGCATACGCAATGTAATTTGTGTGTTACCGACATGTACGTATGTATAAAAGTAGCCGTGTTACAGGCACTGTTCGAAAAAAAATATCCTCACGTGTAATATCTTTCTGTGTAAATATGTCCTATTACAACGTGGGACACCTGCGGCTTAAAATCCGGTGCGGCCTGTACAAGTACAAAATTGTATTTTTTTTCTAAAATAAGAGCGTGCGGCTTTTAATCAGGTGCGCTCTGTAGTCCAGACTTTACGGTACTTTTACTGCTGATACTTTAATGGAATTTTTATATAGGGCTTTGAAAGAAGGACTTTTACCTGTAATATTTTTTACATTACCATATCAATACTCTTACTGATTAAAGAAATACTTCTTAAGCCACTGTTTAAAGCACTTGAGTTCCAGTCAATGCGGCTATGCTTTTGTTTATTTTACCATTAAGTGGAATTTTCAGCGCATCTCACTTGGCAACATTCCTTTATCTCCACACAGGTTGAATGTGACCGCCTGTCTTAACTTCAGTTTTTACGCCTTCCAGGTGTGTTCACATACAGTCATGCTCATCATTATTGGCACCCATGAAGTTTATACATAATGTGGAATATCTCCTGAAAATCAATTCAGTTTGGATCTGGAAGGACAACAAGTTCATGGTCGACGGGAAGGACACATAAAGGGTTAAACATTCACTAAAACTGGATAATCAACAACATCATGTTTTGATTTATTTGTGTCAAATTCACACAGTGGTGGTAGAAATGCCCTGATCATTTTATGTAGAGTAGAAGTAGTACTACCATATTGTAGATATACTCTGTTACACATAAAGGTCCTGCATTCAAATACAAAAGTACTATTAGCTAAATATACTTAAAGCAACAGTAAGAGTACTCATTATTTAGCAGTGCCACGGGTTTGCATCTGACCCGTGGCCCTTCGCTGCATGTCATCCCTTCTCTCCCCGCTTATCAGATAAATAGCATTAAAAAAGATGGCCAAGGTGGAGCTCATTTGAACTGCTTTTTAACTTGTTTAATTTTTCATTTATAAAATGCATCATAATTTATTTGTCGATCATATGTTTTAAATGAAAAACCTATACTGGCAAACTACAGTCAAAGTAGAAGAAAAGAGAAGTGCTGTACTTGAGTAACTGTTCTTTTTTACACCATTGGTTATTACTTTATAATTGCTTTTAAATCAATCAGTGAGACACGCTTGATGCTGATGGTGATGAAATATCTTTCTGACTGACTGCCTGAAAGGAGAAAAAGAAAATCTAAAAACTGATGATTTGTAAAACAGACAGCAGCAATCTGGAGTTAACATATTAATATTCTGTAATGATTGAGATCAAACCTATAAAAAGACAACACGGTTTGGTCCTTTAAATTGTCAAACCAATTCATTACATTACATTATTATTCAAGAAACTAAACTGTTTAGGCAAACATGTAGTCTTTGTTATTTCATAATTAAAACACCATGACAGAAAATTAGTGGATGTGCAGGGGGGGAGGCTTAAGGAAAAATCAATCATCGTAAACACAACAAGAAGATATAAGGAAATAACACGATGAATCATTATAATAAGATCAGGAAAATAAGGAAAATAAAGAGTGAAATCTGAAGTGTAACATCTACTCACAAGAATCTAATTATAAATCAAAGAGCAGCCCCACAAAACAACAGGCAATCACTCCTCATGAAGCAGATCAGCTTTCAGTTTAACACTTAATGAATAATACTTTAGGGTGTTTTTTCATATTAAAGATAATGACTAGATTTTAAATAAAATATTCAGGGGCTTTAAAGGTTGTGATGATACATAGAGTAAAACTTAAAAAAACAAAACAGAAACAGACTTTCAACCCTACACACAGAAGTTTTTCCTGTTTCTGTTTCTGGATGTGACGCAGCTTATTCATCATTGACTTCTATCTATCAACACTGACTTTCTGTGAACTGGTCACACCAGGTATTAGAGAGGCAATGAGGCCTATCCAGATTCAGGTACAGGTAGTGATTGTTGGGGAACAAAAGGGAATCAGCTGAAACTATCAACATCATGAAGGTCAAACGTCATGATTTACTGTCTATGTGTGTGTTTCTTAAGACAGTGTTTTTAAAAGCCTCTTTGTTAAAGCTCTGACAAGGCTTTTTATGTAATCACCTTTTCACGGAGCTACTTGCAGTGATTACCAACCAGGTGTACTTAATACTTGCATAGCTAACAAAAATAACATATCAGTCATAGATAAATCTATCCACATATTGAGTCAGCTGTAATTCAATTCAATTTCAATTCAATTTTATTTATATTATCAATTCATAACAAGAGTTATCTTGAGACACTTTACAGATAGAGCAGGTCTAGACCACATTCTATAATTTACTAGGACCCAACAGTTCTAGTATTTCCCTCCAGAGCATGCAACAGTGGAACAGTGGTGAGGAAAAAGTCCCTTTTCGGAAGAAACCTTGTACAGACCCAAGCTCTTGGTAGGCGGTGTCTGAGGGGGTTGAAATGAAGAGTGGCAATAACAGTCATAATAAAAGATAAGGAAACAGTAACTAAAAAAAATAGAAGTTTGTAATAGTTCATGGTACTGTGCGGCATGACAAGGCATAGAAGGATGTAACAGGGCACCACAGAGCGTAGCGGGATGTAACAGTGCATCGCAGGACGTGTAGCAGGACCACGGCTACAGCTGCCAACACGATTTTGGAGCCTCCCTGATCCAGGGAAACATGCTGGTGGAAAAGAACATAAAGACTCCGGGAATGACTCCCCAGAGCTAGGTTAGCAACAAGCATTTCTGGGACAATGGAAATTTAAAGGAGAGAGGAGCTCAGTGTGTCAAAGGAAGTACCCCGGCAGTCTCCGTCTCATCACTCCCTAACTAAGCTTTATCAAAGAGGAGAGTTTTAAGTTTACTCTTAAATGTGGTGACATTGCCTCCCAAACCCAGACCAGAAGCTGATTCCACAGTAGAGGAGCCTGACAGCTAATGGCTCTGGCTCCCATTCTACTTTTAGAGACTCTAGAAACCACAAGTAACTCTGAATTCTGGGAGAAAAGTGCTCTAGTGGGACAGTAAGGCACTAAGAGCTCTTCAAGATAAGATGGTGCTTGACCATTTAGAGCTTTGTAGGTCAGGAGAAGGATTTTAAATTCAATCAGAACTAAGAACGCTGCAACATTCTGGATCAGCTGGAGAGTCTTAAAGATGAACTGAACTGAAAAAATAAAAGTTGATAACTTGTTGGTTATGATAATTACAAATAAATTACACTAAAAATTTTAATTAAAAAAATCAATATAGCTGTTTTTTAAGCAACACAAAAATTGCGTTTGTTAGTATTAGAACGTTGACAATATCGATGACGTCACTGGCATGGTAGGACCTGAGAAGGCTTATAGGCAACGGCTGCAGCATATTATATACACACAAAAATGAGTCCTTTTAATGGCACGGGTTACACATTTGAGCCTGTGAGGGACATGCCTGTAGTGTCTAACTACCACCACATGGAGGACAATCAGTTTCAGGCTCCCCCTTCAGTACAGGATCGTTTGTGGGGGGGGACTGACAGGGATAAGTGTGTGTGTGTGTGGGCGCAGCTTACTGTCATGCACTCTCATTTATTGTATCCAAGCACATTATGCATTTTAGGAAATAGACTGCTTATATAGCGTTTGCATTTAAAGAAAACATAAAAAACATGGTTAAGGTCCTGTTTGTTTAAGAAAATAGAGGCAGATAAGTGGAAAATGTAATTGGACAAATTAATCCAATGGGATAAGCTTGTTAACTGCACGTAGGGAGAGTTACCCCAGTTTGACCATAGATGCACGGAGGATTCAAATTCAAGTTTTGCTGTTTACTTTGATTAGGCAGGTGCAGAGTTGGCGGATTTTTACTATGGAACTAGCAGCTGTTTCTGCATCAACAATCTGCTCTGAGACGGCGAACATCCGCTAGCTTCAGGGTGAGTAGAGGGACGTTGGATTCTGTGGTTTAGTTAGCGGCTAGTAAACGTATTATTATCGATCTGTGATATTGTTGGAGTCTTGGTTTATTTATACAGTCTGTGGTCGGAGTTCTAATTTTGGGAGTTTGTCATAAAAAGTGCTTCCAACGTATTTAGTTGCTAGCCCTTTCCCTCGGTTGGATCGCATTTGGTGTCTAGCTTGGTGTTGTGTCTCAATTTCATGTCATGCCCAGTGTGTCAGTCTCTGTTTTGTTGTTGCTATAAAGCCTATACGTTGGGCTTTATTTTTGTAAGTGAATATGTTTTGTTTTGTGTATGTGACAACAACGTTACATCCAGCCCTTTGCCTAGTAGACTTGATAGTATGCTGACAACAGGTAAACATACCGCTACCTCTCTGTGCTCTGCCGTGAGGCCAGCTCTGTCTGCGGCAGGTAGCATCGGTGGTGTTACTTGCCGGTGGTTATCGGTCTGCCCTGCACTGGAGCCTGCAGGCCTCAGGTTTCAGTCTGTTGGACTTAACCTCACCAGTGACGCTGTTGTATCAGAAGCACAGCTTTCCAAATAGTCTGTCGCTAAAAAATGCTACAGACTCAAATCCAGGGGCTGTCGGAGGGCTAGCCTGTTTTAAGGCAGCTAGCTGCTAGCCATGAGTTAAGGACTGTTTTATTCCTTGACAAAGGTAGCCTGTGGAAATGTGTCGTAACCCCAGCTGCCTAAGCCCTATACAGTTCCTTACGGCAGCCTGGGGCAATACAGTATGCCCCCCAGACGTCTTTCTTTCTGTTTCCTCAGCCATATGTCTGCTAGCCTCCGACTCTTTGTATGTTGTTCCTATGGCTGCGCTCTAGTGCTAGTTAGCCACGGAGTAGCTTACCATGCCAGTCGTAGTAGATTGTGGAATTCCAACATGGCGGCGCCCATGTAAAAAAAAACAACACTTTCAACTTGCCATTTTGTCCCTTTTAACAAATTCACCCATTTTAATAATTGTACCAGTGAGAAGAAATAAAATACATCTGTTATATCACCATTTTTCAAATTCCAGTTCAGTTCATCTTTAAGGGACTTTTTTGAGCATCCGGATAATAAAGAATTACAGTAATCCAGCCTGGAAGTAACAAATGCATGGACTAGTTTTTTAGCATCGTTTTGAGACAGGATGTTCCTAATTTTGGCAATGTTACAAAGATTAAAAAAGGCTGTTCTTGAGGTTTGTTTTAGATGAGCGTTACACCTAGATTTCTGACAGTAGTGCTGGAGGCCAGGACAATACCATCCAGAGTAGCTATATCCCTAGATAAGGAAGTTTGGAGGTGTTTAGGGCCCAGCACAATAACGTCAGTTTTTTGTGAGTTTAACATCAGAAAATCTTAGGTCATCTATGATTTTATATCATTTGTGCATGCATGAAGTTTAGCTTGACTGGTTTGATCGATAGATATAATTGAGTGTCATGAACAATGAAAGTTAGTTGAGTTTTTTTCTAATAATATTACCTAGAGGAAGCATATAAAAGGAGAATAGAATTGGTCCAAGCACTGAGCCTTGTGGAACGCCATGGCTAACTTTTGCGTACTTGGAGGATTTATTGTTAACGTTAACAAATTGAAATCGATCAGATAAATATGACTTAAACCAACTTAGTGTGATTCCTTTAATTCCAACTAAATGCTCTAGTCTATTTAACAAGAGGGTATGGTCATTGGTGTCAAATGCAGTACTGAGATTCAGTAAAACAAGTACAGCGACAAGTCTTTTGTCTGCAGCAGTTTGGTCATTAGTAATTTTCACCAATGCCATCTCTGTGCTATGATGCTTTCTTAATCCTGCGTGAAAGTCTTCAAGTAAACTATTGCTATGTAGAAAATCACATAACTGATTAGCAACTACCTTCTCAAGAATTTTGGAGAGAATGGGAAGGTTACAGTGGGGCTTGAATGTTTGGGCACCCCAGGTAAAAATTTGTACTAATGTGCATAAAGAAGCTGAGAAAAAATGGACATTTTTTCCAAAAGGCATCAAATGACAGATTAGACATTTGTATAATATGTCACAAAAAGTTAGATTTTATTTCCATCATTTACACCTGCAAATGTTTGGGCACCCTGCAGAGTTTATAGCATGCACCGCTGTTAACAGGTGATGTCAATCTTAAGGTTTTAAATGCCCAGACTCATCTGAACTTGCCCCAATCATCATAATCAACACCATGGGTTCTTCTAAGCAGTTGTCTAGAAAACTCTAAAAAAAATAATAATTGATGCTCACAAAGCAGGAGAAGGCTATAAGAAGATAGCAAAACGTTTTCAGATGCCAATATCCTCTGATCGGAATGTAATTAAGAAATGGCCGTCATCGGGACCAGTGGAAGTTAAAGCAAGATCTGGAAGACCAAGAAAAATAGAAATTTTTGGCTGGAATGAGCAAAGGTACGTTTGGAGAAAAAGGGCACAGAATTTAATGAAAAGAACCTCTGTCCAACTGTTAAGCATGGGGGTGGATGAATCATGCTTTGGGGTTGTATTGCAGCCAGTGGCACAGGGAACATTTTACGAGTAGAAGGAAAAATGGATTCAATAAAACTTCAGCAACTTGATGCCATTTGTGAAAAATCTGAAGTTAAAGAGAGGATCTACAAATGGATAATGATCCTAAACTCACCTCAAAATCCACGGTTTATTACATCAGGAGGCGTAAACTGAAGGTTTTACCATGGCCTTCACAATCTCCTGACCTCAACATAATTGAAAATCTATAAATAGACCTTAAAAGAGCAGTGCGTGACAGACAGCCCAGAAATCTCAAAGAACTGGAAGACTTTAAGGAAGAATGGGCGAAGATACCTCAAACAAGAATTGACAGACTCTTGGCTGGTTACAAGAAGCGTTTCTAAGCTGTGATACTTGCCAAAGGGAGCAGTACAAGGTACTAATGGCGTTTTTTCCACTGCTGGTAACAACTTGACTCGCCTCGACTCGCCTCTACTCGACTCGACTCGACGCATTCTGCGTCCGTTTTCCATTGCAGATTGAGTAACGCCTCAGCGTGGCTGGTCACCATAGCTACGCGTGATGATGTAATTTTCAACGTGACTCATAACAGCACGTCGGCTACTCGCCAATGTTTTGTTTCAAAAGAAGCTGAAGGAAGCAACAAAAATCGCAGCTAAAAAGAACAAGAGTTTGGGAATTCCGACGGTGTTCAGACGTCGACATGACTATTGTTCGCCGACACAAAAGGGTAAGTTAAGTTTCCTGGTAACGTTAGCTAACAATTGCATGTGTTAAGGGTCACAGTCAGTATTTACTATACTCTATATAAAGTACATGAACTTTAGCAACCATGATTACACACCAAAATATGTCTGCTGTGTACTGTTTGTGTTTAAGAGCATTAATGCTTTACAAAATTGCCGCCGCAGACCGTCTGGTGGGCGTTTGATGTACAACTGGTGAAATCTCTGGTTCTGACCTGCTGTGCTTCGTATAATCTTTATGAGAGTCATTACTTATGACAATGACTGGGATGCATCTGGGCCAGCAGAGCCGGTTGGGACACTGTCACAGGGTGCAGAGGAAGAAGACCGGGATGTACGGGAGGGTTTGATGCGCTACTTGAAAAGCTAAATAAAAACTTTTCTTTTATATATTGTCTTGTTTTTTTAAAGTAACAGTGTGCAATATTGGAAATGACATAAAGCCCCTAATAGCCCTTTTTTTTTAAATGTCCCGTTTGTTCTGGACACACACTCTGCACTCTTGTTTGCTCAAAACGCAGTGATCCGACTAACCAGTAGTCTGCAGGTTTCCACGTCACCTTTTGGTCACAGCTCGCTTGGAACCTCGACTGAGGTAGTACTAAAAAAAGTACCTGATAGCAGGTCCCAGGGACTTTCGTAATGGAAAACCAAAAAAGACGAGTAGAGTCGAGGCGAGTCGAGTAGATACCACGCAGTGGAAAAGCGCCATAACTCTGCAGGGTGCCCAAACTTTTGCAGACGCCATTTTTTTGTTTTCTGTTATTTTGAAAGCGTAAATGATGGAAATAAAATCTAAATTTTTGTGACATATTATACAAATGCCTAATCTGTCATTTGATGCCTTTTGGATCTTTTCTTGGCTTCTTTATGCACATTAATACAATTTTTTACCTGGGGTGCCCAAACATTCGAGCCCCACTGTAGGTAAAGGTCTACAGTTTGTCAGGTTTTGTTGTTCTTTCTAGTGCTACTGCATTTAAAGGTGAACCATTAGAACTTGCGGGCAAGAGGTGATGTATTTTATCTCTAATTGTTATCATTTTATCATTAATGAAGCTCATAAAGTCATCACTACTCAGAGCTATAGGAATAGATGGCTCAATAGAGCTGTGACTATCTGTCAGCCTGGCTACAGTGCTGAAAAAGAAACCTTGGGTTCTTCTTATTTTCTTCAATTAGTGTTGAGTAATAGTCTAATCTGGCATTTCTATAATACTTGAACAGTTTTTTCAATTGAATCAAGTAACGGATAACTGCATGAAATAGTAATAATTAAATTAAATAATTAGCTAAGAGAAGGCCAACTGGTTAAAGTTGAAATAGTGAGCTATTGGACAAATGGTGAAAAAGCTTACATTGTAAATAATGGAGAAATGATTGAACATGTTAGCTTGAAGTAATGAATGCACAGTTGGAGTAATGCAAAAATAATAAATGGTTGAAATAGCTAAAAAAAAAAAATAGATAAGAAACATTCAGCATCTGACAACGCTGAAGTTGACTTCCGATTTGCAGCTTATCAATTCAGCGGTTAAAGGGACATTTAAGGGAAACTTGTAGACCACTGAAAACAGGTCCAGATCCAAAACCCCTACACTTAGACTTGTCAAGTCTGGACTAAATTATTCCAGATCGGCTAAAGACTTTATTCTATTTGTGAAAATGCAATTAAAGGAAATTTCCCTTTTCTTTTTCATCTGTAGACCACATTGGACCAGGTCCATATCCAAGCCATTATACTTAGACTCAAATCTGGACCAAACATACCAGAGAGGCTAGAGAGGTTGAGAGATCAACATTTTTACACATTGATGCCTAATAAAAAATGACTGACAAGCACTGGTTTTGTGGGTGTTACTTTGTCTGACTCACCAAAAGTTAGGCCTACAGGTGTAACTACACTAGAAACAATTGAAACCTTTTGAATTCACACAGGAGATTTCCATGTGTGACTTAAAAACCCAACATCTGCACCAATGATTCAGGATGAATACATATTTATTTTGACTTCTTTTTTCCAGGAACACACTTGGCTCTTGTGACAAAGGGTGATGATGTCTGTTTTTCAAAATCCACATTTGGTTAAATCAAAACTGTATTATTAATTGTCACATACACACAGTACAATTATATTACTGCATTTAACCCATCCTAAGTATTAGGAGCATACTCATCAGTCATCACACTACTGGGGTTGTATCACACATCTTTAGTTGTCCCAAACTTAGTAATAATACATTAAAAAATACTTTCTACAATTTAATACTTACTATGTGTATGGGCATAACATTACAAATCAGAGGAGCTGAGAAGGTGTAACCAAGTACCAAATTGCACTTGTATTTCACATTTTAGGATATATTTCTGCATGTTTATGTTTATGTTATGATTCATACAAAGTGCAATTTAGCCCATTTTTTACAAGAACAATTATATACTGAACATGGGTGGGGGGGAAAGTTGTTCTACAAAAGGAGAAGACCTTGCTTGTACTTAAAGGAATTTTGACAATTTGAAGAAATATTAATAAAGAAATAAAACCTTTAAAAAAATCATTAAACATGTTCCAAGTTTAAAAATATGTATGTAGAATAAAAGATATCCTTTTATGTAATTATTAATGGATTCAATGTTTATCACTTTACTGTTACAGAGGTGGAGCTCATATTAATTCCTTTATATACTGCTGGGTAGCTTGTGGATCTATACTCCAGGTATCAATAAAGTCTTAACCTATAATAATATATTATAATTTATTTGTTGATTATATTACATATCATTAGAAGAAGGAGTCTTTCCAGGATATGTTATCCCATAGGACTTCGGAGGCAGTTGCAAGGTACTGAAGGGCTGCAGCCTTTGGCGTTAAAGAGGCAAAACAACGGTTGTGGGAGAAGTTCGTGGGAGAAGGACTTTTGATCTGCACCAAGGTGCTTCTGGAAAACAGTTTGCCACCTCAGGAGGGGGAAGTGGGGCGAGGATGGGACGCTGTTAACTTCAACTGAGGAGGTAATATGGTGGTGGAACTCCTAAATCCAACTAAGCTGTCTTTGTTGACACACCTCTTCAACATTGCGTGGAAGTCTGGTACGGTGCCAAAGGAGTGGCAGACCAGGGTAGTGGTTCCCTTGCTCAAAAAGGGGGACCAGAGGGTGTGTGCCAATTACAGGGGTATTACACTTCTCAGCCTCCCTGGTAAAGTCTACTCCAAGGTGCTGGAAAGGGTTCAGCCAATAGACGAACCTCTGGTTGAAGAGGAATGATGCAGATTCCATCCTGGACGTAGAACAATGGACCAGGGGCCTCATTCATAAAACTCTACGTAGATTTGATTCTGACAGATTTTGTGCGGCAAAAAGTCATAAACACCATATGGCGCACACCTGTATAGACTCTTCTTGTTATAAATATGGACGTGCATTACCTTGTGCGGTTGTGCACGAGCCTCACACTCCTCCCAAGGCCGTCCCATATTTGTCCAAATAAGGTCCATATCGATCAATCAATGAATATTCCAGCATTGTAAATTTCTTCTAACTCAAACCTATTTGCCTTGGCTCATTTTCTGTGACAAACAAACAAAATAACTGATTTTCAATGACTGCACACGGTACACCCCCCTACACATAACTATTACATATGAGGTGTTTGGATGGTGTAATAATATAATAATAATAATTTAAAGTGCTATGAAACTTAACTGCGTCCTCCTCTTAACTGGGCCTGCTGTGTGTTTGTGTGTGTGCATGTGTGTGTGTCTCTTGTGTTTATGTGTCTGTGCAAATGTACAGTATGTGTGCGTGTCTGAGTATAGGTGTCTGTATGCAGGAATGTTGTCTTTCCGCACCTGCTATTATGTAATTATTACCACACAAAGTTATAAGCACCTTCACCTGTTCTGATTACGTTCTAAGAAATAAGCAAAAAATAAAAAATCTTGTTTCTCTTTTTTCTTTTTACCTTTTTCATAATTGAATTTCCTTGTTTTCTCACAAAAAACTAAAATGATAATCTAATCATAAATGTGATCTCACAAGGGTAAATTGCAAATATGAACCATAAACGATGTATCATTGGTAATTGAGCTAAAATGAACATTTATTAAGTATTTTTACTTAAATTGTTATGTTTTTGTCGTTTAACAAAAATTTACTAGTGAAATATATAATTTTTTATTTAAAAAAAAAGATTAAACTTGACTAAGTTATATTAGAGTTTGTTTTGGACTAAAACTAGACTAATATGACGAGACTTTTAGTCGACTAAAACTTGACTAACAAAAAAGATACTGTTTGTGAATGACTAAATACACTCACCGGCCACTTTATTAGGTACACCTGTCCAACTGCTCGTTAACACTTAATTTCTAAGCAGCCAATCACATGGCGGCAACTCAGTGCATTTAGGCATGTAGACATGGTCAAGACAATCTCCTGCAGTTCAAACCGAGCATCAGTATGGGGAAGAAAGGTGATTTGAGTGACTTTGAACGTGGCATGATTGTTGGTGCCAGAAGGGCTGGTCTGAGTATTTCAGAAACTGCTAATCTACTGGGATTTTCACGCACAACCATCTCTAGGGTTTACAGAGAATGGTCCGAAAAAGAAAAAACATCCAGTGAGCGGCAGTTCTGTGGGCGGAAATGCCTTGTTGATGCCAGAGGTCAGAGGAGAATGGCCAGACTGGTTCGAGCTGATAGAAGGGCAACAGTGACTCAAATTACCACCCGTTACAACCAAGGTGGGCAGAAGAGCCTCTCTGAACGCACAGTACGTCGAACTTTGAGGCAGATGGGCTACAGCAGCAGAAGACCACACCGGGTGCCACTCCTTTCAGCTAAGAACAGGAAAGTGAGGCTACAATTTGCACAAGCTCATCGAAATTGGACAATAGAAGATTGGAAAAACGTTGCCTGGTCTGATGAGTCTCGATTTCTGCTGCGACGTTCGGATGGTAGGGTCAGAATTTGGCGTCTACAACATGAAAGCATGGATCCATCCTGCCTTGTATCAATGGTTCAGGCTGGTGGTGGTGGTGTCATGGTGTGGGGAATATTTTCTTGGCACTCTTTGGGCCCCTTGGTACCAATTGACCATCGTTGCAACGCCACAGCCTACCTGAGTATTGTTGCTGACCATGTCGATCCCTTTATGACCACAATGTACCCAACTTCTGATGGCTACTTTCAGCAGGATAATGCGCCATGTCATAAAGCTGGAATCATCTCAGACTGGTTTCTTGAACATGACAATGAGTTCGCTGTACTCAAATGGCCTCCACAGTCACCAGATCTCAATCCAATAGAGCATCTTTGGGATGTGGTGGAATGGGAGATTCGCATCATGGATGTGCAGCCGACAAATCTGCGGCAACTGTGTGATGCCATCATGTCAATATGGACCAAACTCCCTGAGGAATGCTTCCAGCACCTTGATGAATCTATGCCACGAAGAATTGAGGCAGTTCTGAAGGCAAAAGGGGGTCCAACCCGTTACTAGCATGGGGTACCTAATAAAGTGGCCGGTGAGTGTATGACTAAAACATGACCATTTGGCACAAGACTAAGACTGAATTAACTGTAAGAGTTTGACTGTAGTTGTGTACTTTTACCTAGCTAGCTAGATTTTGTTAACGTAAGTAATTTGGAAGCAGTATTCGTTTGCATTTTGGTATTGCGACCTTTCTCAAATACATTATTTTAGTACTTTTCCATCACAGGACCAGATATCAACCTTTAATTTCCTTACCCCAGTTGCAAGGAGTTGGCTAGAAAAAAAATTGTCATAACTGTAGAGAATGTTGGACCCAAACGCAGAGATGGCCAGGAGATGTAGTGAGCTTGAATATTTATTTAACAAAAATCCATACAACAAAAGGGGTCCAGAAACTAGCAGGCAGGGTTATGCATAAACAAAAATCCATACAAACAAAAGGTGTCCAGAAAACAGCAGGCGAGGGATCCAAAAACAAATTAACAAAGAAGAACAGGAACCACGGGAATCAGTAACAAGGAGACAAAAAGCAGGCGAACTCATACACAGTACTCTGACACAGACAATAATACAATGATCTGACACAAGACAAGAGCAACACAAAGACTAATACATGGGGTAACAAGGTAACAAGAAGCAGGGAAACAGGTGAAAGACATCAGAGATACAAAGACAGGTGGTAAAACAAGACAAGGGAAAACAGAAAAAGAGGTTACCACAATAAAAAGGAAACATAACAAAATACAAAACCATGACACTAAATCTGTGAAAATATTCCACAATAAGTAACAGAACTGCATTCAAAATCTTACTTAAGTAAAGTATGTATGAGCAAAATCTAAAATAACCATATGTATTCATTGTGCATTTAAATGTTCCCTGTTTTTTTTTTACTATTATCAAGATACCAAGATAAGATATTCAGATCTTACTAGTAATACAACACTGTTACAAAAAAGTTCTGCATTGAAAATGCTTCTTAAGTGAATGCAGTAAAGTATTATTCACTAGACAGGAAGGGGCCGAAAAAAGCTGTCAGTTAAATGTAGTGGAGTAAAAAGTACTAGATTTACCTCTGAGAGGTTGTGGGGTAAAAGTATGAAGTTGTATAAAATGAAAATACTCAAGTAAATTACAAGTACCTTGAATTTGTTCTTAAGTACAGCACTTTCTTAAAATAAAGTCTCTGTTCTACTAATATACATTCACTATTCTATGACATATAGTATCTGTAAATAAACTTTCCACACTATACTGTGGTAGAAAATGTACTTAACTTACTTAGATTTTTTTCTTAATTAAAAGTATGACTACAACGGTATGAAATCAATTTACAATTGAAAATTCTTCATTCTAAATTTTATGAAGGGAAAAGTACAGACGTAGTGTAAGTAAGTGTACTTTCAGTATAAAAATAAGTAGTACTGAGAAAGAAGTACTGAGGCATATTTTAAGAGTGAAAGATTTTTCCATAACATAACGCAACAGAGCAAGGAGGCCTTTCTCCTCACTACAGTTTGTAAAATATCAAAGAAATCAAATGTGCTGTTCACTGGAGCTTGCACTAAACATAGTAGCACAGATGAAGAGGAAGATAAATAGGAAAGTAAACCTTGACCTATGAACACTGAACTCAAGTCACCATGTGGAGAATGTAACAACATTGTGGCTCCCCCCGGTGTTAGAAACCAGACAAACCATGTCTTCCTAGGACAAATCTTTTCATTTTATTCCTTCAATTTTCTGGGTTTGCACTACTCCAGGAAAGTTTTCTGAGGTTATTCAAGTTTTTTTAGGATGTGATTGTGTAATTCTTTCCAAAGACAAATGTTATTCTATCACAATCATTATACAAATGCTATGCTAAACATGGTACACCGAGTCTAAAACTCTACAATTCTACAAACTCAGTGATGACTGAAGGGAGCGGTTATTTCTGTGTAATAAGCAATCAAATTTTGATCTGGTCCCTCTTAAAAACAGTATTTTACATTATGCCAGTATGAAAACATTTCTGCAATGTACCTGGAATAGAGCAGATTTTCTTCTTGAAATATAAAAATCATGAATGACCTACAATTTTCTGACGTTAAACTCAGACAAAACTGAAGTTATTGTGCTGGGTACCTCCACATTTCATTATCCAAAAATCAGAGGTGTAAAAGTACTAACATGTTGTACTCAAGTAAAAGTACCAATGAAATATTAGTACAAGTACAAGTAAAAATACCTATCTGAAAATGTAAGTAAAAGTAATAAGTGGTTCATTTAAAATGTACTTTAATTAAAAGTTACTTTGTTACAAAAGAAACCGTAAAATGGGACGGGAACATCTCTCCCATGTAGTGAAAATAGATCAAGGGGTTATCCAATCCAAAACCATTTTGTTTTTAATTTAAAGAAAATCTATACAAATGTACAAACATCTATACAAATGTACAGTATACACATGTAACAACATTACACATGTCACATATGACATTTCATGCTACAATCCTCTCCAAAAAAACTGAGGTCTCCCTTTACCATTTACACTGCTGATACATTTGACTAATGTTCACAGCCCAGACTAGCAGCTAGCTTCTACACACCTAAGTAGCCCATATGAGCTAATTAAATGTATTAATTTAGCCAGTGTTCTGCATAAGTTGTCCTACAAGTTGCCAGTGCTAGACAAAATTAGCAATACCACAAAACATGTTGTTTTGCGCCTGGTAGGCAGCAAAGGTTTCACACATTTTATCATTGTAGTGATTCAGAAATAATAATTATTAATTAATACTAATAAAAACAGAAGTACAGATGTCTGTATTGTCCATGTAGCTTCAAATCCAAGAAATACTGGAATGCTTGGCTACATATTACATAGATATTTGTTTAGTGCAACTTAAACAAGTCTTCATTTTACACCTTTCATTTTAGACTGATAGCAGTTACCCATACCCATCAGAAACTCAGAAAGAGACACTGTCTTTAAAGTTTTCATTCAAAAAACAAATCTCCCCTTTACTCTACACATTACATTAGCCTAAAGCCTCCACATCTGTATCTAAATGTAAACATAAATGTACAGCTTCCATATCTGTCTATACACATCACATTAACGTGAAACTTTGACATCAAACTCTACACATTACGTTAAAGCCTCCACAAATGTCTCTACACATTACATTAATGTAAAGCCTCCACATCTGGCTCTACATGTTTTTCGTTATTGTTGTTTCTGCTGATGATTTGTCCTGGAGACGCCTGATGGTGGAGACAACTGTAAGGACCCTGGATGCCTGGTTTAATTCCTTTAACCTTACTACTTTATTCCTCGTTGTCACCAGAAACAAGTCATACATTAGTGTTAATGCAGCTTTGACCTTAATTGTCTCTCAGATTCAAGCTTGTTTACATTCATTTGTGCTTGTCACATCATGTACAGTACAGTAAATCCTTCCAAAAAGGTTGGAGGCTCCTATAAGAAAAGTTGGAGACACGCTGAGAAGATGAGGAAATAGAAATAGAGGAAGACCTGGAAGTGAGCGGGAGTGGCACCACTGTTGAGGAGAGTTGCGCTGGTGCTGTTGCTGGCGCTGGTGGTGTTAGTGGAGTTTGAAGCTGGAGATAAGAACCCCACTGTACGAGCCAGGAAGCTTTCAAAGGTGCTCAGTTTGGGGAATTGCATCACTGCATCTCGTGTTTGTCTGGTGGTGTTATCAGCTGATAACACTGCTGCCTGGAACCAAGAGCCAGCCAGCTTACACATCAACGGACCTCCAGAATCACCCTGAATCCAAAGATCAGTGAAAACACAGACAATTTTAGGAACTCATGGGAACACATGTTCAACATTTGTATGAAGATAACATTCAGTCACATCTTCCCGTGAAACTACAGAAAATTATATTATTATTTTTCTAGTTTCACCAAACGTCCTATATAGACAACACCTTCTTATACTCAAAAGTCTTATACTCTGTTGTCTGGCTGGATTTGGCCAATGCCTATGGATCAATCCCTCACGTTCTCATCCATGCAGCATTAGACCACTAACACATCTCTCAGCACATCAAGGGAATGATCACCAGTTACTTTGGTGGAATCCAGCTACGATTCAAGACAGCACATTTTACAACTAAGTGGTATCGTGCTGCACAATCTACCCCATTCTCTTATGATGGGAATTCACCTCCTAATAACAGCAGCGGAACATGAAGCCCGGGGTCTAAAAATGGAGTCAGTCGGAAAACAACATCTATCCTGTTTGTAAGGGAGGGGGAAAAGCCACCAACTACAGCAACAACAAGAACCAGTCTGCTACAAAAGGCTCGCTCAATCATGGGAAATGAAGGTCAACCTGGGAGGAAGGCTGCGGTTCCCCTAGGTTGTCTGTGGTACTGTGGTCTGATGAGAAAAAAAAAGATCATCCTCATAGAAGTTACAGTCCCATGAGAAGAGGGGTGTGAACAGGCCTTTGAAAGGAAGAGCACCAAATACCAAGACCTTCTGAATGACTGCAAGGGTAAAGGATGGCAGGCATGGCTGTTCCCGGTTGAAGTTGGCTGTAGAGGATTTCCCGCTCAGTCAGTGTGGAGAATGCTCACAGCCATTGGAATGACAGGGAAGGAGAGAAAGACAGCAGCTCACAGGATGGGGGAGGCAGCGGAAAGAGCCTCTTGCTGGTTATGGATTAGGAAGGAGGAGTTGAGCTGGAAGCCAGGAAGGGAAGATGGGCATTTACTTGTCCAACACTGCAGACCCACCATCAGGAGGGTGTTGCGGATAAGGGAAAAAACACCCAATGAACGACGAGTACCGCCTGATGACATCAAACCCTCCTGGCCAAGGCTACATTCACCTGAGATTCACGAGGAGAATGAAGGTGAAAAGCATTTTCTAATGTATTTGTAATCCAAAATGGGGCCAACACGGGCATATTTACAGTAATGTTGATCAATGTGCATTGTCTCTAAGGAAATAAAACTTGACAAAAATAAACATGAAGCTACAGCCAGGAGCCATCTTACACTTTAGTTTGTATGGGTTAAATAAAAAGGATATAACATGTTAATCAGTAAGCGTTAGAGATGGTGGTAGGTGAAATTTGTTACCATTTGACAGAGCCAGGATAGCTGTTTTCCCCTGTTTTCAGTCTTTATGCTAAGCTAAGGTAACCTACTGCTGACTGTAGCATCATATCTATTGTACAGGCTTGAGAGTGGTGTTGATCTTCTCATCAAGCTTTCAGCAAGAAAGGGAATAATCATCCAGAAAGGCCTGTTTAAGGATCCACAAACTCCTGTTTAAAACAGAGACATATAAGTGTATAATAATTACCTGCTCTCATTAATTACCTTCTCCAGTGTAAATGTTCTTGTACAAATGTTGTCACTCGACGAGCTGTTCCCGCAATTTTCCACCGACGTCTGGAACTCCTGCAGAACTTGTTCCGCTGAAGTGGAGAAAAATAAGAAAATTAAGCGAAATTAAATATCTGAATCAAATCCAAATGAGGAACACAGAATAAATGGGCAACAAAACTTTGTTAGTGCCAAAAACAATGTACAAGGGCCTAAATGTTCAATCTAACAAGGTGAATTGATGCAGAGGAAGCATTACCCCCTCCTTGCCCTGAGCTCCAGCCAGCAGCCCAGCACGTGGAGCCCAAAGCGAAGGTCTGGCCGTTGTCAAGGCATATGGGCTGGATGTTGTTGGACAGGCTGGGTTTGGTTGACAGATGTAGCACTGCAACATTTGACCCATTCAGGTTGCTCAGGGTGATATTTGTCACATTCAGTGTCACCTCAAAGGGGTTAGATCCATTTTGTTTCAAGCGACCCAACACCACAGTCCATTCAGACGGTGTTGGTAAACTGTGAGAGATCAAATGAACTAAGTAAGGACTCAAGAAAAAGATCTGATTGGTTTAAAACAAGGCCTGGGCCTCTACGTACATATGGTTTCCTAAAAGGCACTGCTGTTTTTTTTACATTAAAGGATAAAAGCTAGCAATTTGGTTATCTTCTGTTCTTCAATGGCTCAAAACTTAAACAGAAAATTACGATTGCTTCAATTGTCTCACCTTGAGAAGCAGTTGGCGTTGCTCAACACGGAGTCCACAGCCACCAGAGTCCCACCACACACATGACTTCCATTCCTCTGTAGGCTCGCCATCCATGGCCACACACCAGCCGTCGCCACCGAGCTTCCTCCCAAAATACGGGAATTCATTGGGGCTTGGCCACAGACGACTTGAGAAACAATGATAATCCAATTTATTGGAATTTGACTTAGTTTTGTTGTTACTCTTAATGTACTTAACTCACAGAAATAAACATACAGCTTAAAACAAGGACAACAAAGCGGAACAAAGGTAAACTGTTAAAGAGTTCGCTATGATTAAAACTGCTAGCCTGTGTGGTGTGAGGCTCAAATATGGTTTGAATATGTTTTCATTTGAGTGATCACTGTTTCTCTATTTCAACCGTTTCCCTACTATATATGGTTATAACCTTCGTAGCACAGGAAGATACAGGCCTGTGTGTGTGTGGTTATAGACTGCACACTTTGCAGCATCCTGCAGGCTGTGTCCTTCAATGTATCCAACTGCTGACACTCCCACGTTGTAAATCTTTCACTGTAACTTGCTCCACTTTGTAATAAAGAGACTGCTCTGAGGGGAAGATTTCCAAAGTTGCTCAGGTTTGTCAGAGTTAAGATTAAGAGGCTTCCCTTGCAGCAAGAACACTTTACTTTGAGTCCTGTCTTCTGTTGAATACTGGAAAGAGTGATTTGGTTAACGAACTTGTGGGTAATTATCAGAAATACCCGACATAAACATAAAGTGCTATGTGCATATATAATTAGTACTGAATCAGTCAAAAGTTTGGACACACTTTCTCATTGGGAATGTGTGTCCAAACTATTTAAACTATAATTTAAAGGTACAGTGGATGTTTAGTGTGTTTCAGGGTTATTGGACAGGGATGTTTCTGACACTACATGACTGGAGGTATGGGTCCTTCATAGTGACAATCTGTGGGGATAAACAGTTTTTGTGTCTGGTTTTGTTTTGACGTACAGTGTTCTGTAGCGCCTACCAAAGGACAGAAGTTGGAGCAGGGTTTATCCAATGGTTGTACAAAGAGAGGTTTGTCCAGGGTTTGACAAGCCTGAATTGATGTTTCCTGCTTGTAGGTAGACAACCAGATAAGATAAAACTATATTTATTCTCAAGGGAAATTTCTGTGCATCAGTTGCAATAAAATGTGTGAACACACAAATACAAAATGATGCACACAACATTGTTTTGAGTTTGATGGAAAAGGGCCTCCATAAAAACATTAGTCTTGGGTTTGAATATTTCCTTCAATATAAACATCATACAGCTTCAATAAAGAGCTGCAACAAGCTGATACAGAATATATAACCAGTGTTAAAATGTAACTACTCTAAGTTGCACATTTACTCAAGTACTGGATTTAAGTACAGATTCAAGGTACTTTAGTATTACATTTTCTGCTACTTTATGAATACACTCTACCATGGTAATATTGACCTGTTTACTCCACCACATTTATCTGACAGTTTTAGTCACTTTTCAGATGATAGTTTTTTGAAAACCATGTATCTCCAGATGTGGTGATGTTGAATGTTTGTGATAAGTTGATGGAAAAATGTTTCTTTATGTGTTGAGAAAATTCTCATACTTCTTAAGCTAAATAAACTCTATAAAAAGCTTTTTTAGACCAGCTGGAAAATTATCATTACAAGGCTGAAAACAGGGCTGCTCTTCTGACACCATCAAAAGTTTTGAAACTTTTTAAAGATACATGGTTCTCACAGAACAGCGACGCAAGAAACTGCTTATCGAATATAATGCAGATTATAAATATAATGTAGATTAAGCCATCCATCAGGAAATAAAGGAGTTAAAATGAGCCCAACCTTAAACATCTACATCAGTAAAATGCAACATATTAATGCCATCCATCCATCCATCCATCTTCATCCGCTTATCCAGTATTGGGTTGCGGGGGCAGCAGCTCCAGCAGGGGACCCCAAACTTCCCTTTCCCGAGCCACATAAACCAGCTCATACTGGGGGATCCCAAGGCGTCCCCAGGCCAAGTTGGAGATATAATCTCTCCACCTAGTCCTGGGTTTCCCTGAGGCCTCCTCCCAGCGGGACGTGCCTGGAACACCTCCCTAGGGAGGTGCCCAGGGGGCATCATACCAGATGCCCGAACCACCTCAACTGGCTCCTTTTGACGTGAAGGAGCAGCGGCTCTACTCCGAGCTCCTCTCGGATGACCGTACTTCTCACCCTATCTCTAAGGGAGATGCCGGCCACTAGGGCTGCACGATTATGGCCAAAATGATAATCACGATTATTTTGATCAATATTGAGATCACTATATTGATATAAACAACATTGCTTTGTTTGTGGAGAGGCAGCGGATGCGAGGACATTAGGTGCATCGGTGCGACCTAGAGGAAAAATGTTAGTCGCACCCTAGAGCCCTGTGAGCTAAAAGACACTAATTAGCACCTACTAGCACTGGTCACTGCTGTTGTCTGAAAAACAACACAGACGGGACAAAATGTAGTGTTTACTGGTAAACCTTGCAACCTATCTGTTGTGGAATGTTCCTCACGTTACTCAATCCTCTGTGACTGTCTACATCTAGAAACTAAGCTGCACGGTGCCGGGCACAAATCTGACTGGCACATGTTCCGCCCATGGTTTACGGAGCGGTAGATTGGCTATGCAAAAAAACGGAGCGTTCTATGAACAGAATGACGCATTTAAAATATCGCTTGATCACGCAAATTTGATTGTGGGAAGCCAAAATCGTGATCGTGATTAATATTCGATTAATTGTGCAGCCTGGCCACCCTCCTGAGGAAACCCATTTCGGCCGCCTGTACCCTGGATCTTATTCTTTTCGGGCATGACCCAGCCTTCATGACCATAGGTGAGGGTAGGAACGAAAACTGACCGGTAGATCTAGAGCTTTGCCTTCTAGCTCAGCTCCCTTTTTGTCACAACGGTGCGATAAATGGAATGCAATACCACACCCGCTGCTCCGATTCTCCGACCAATCTCACGCTCCATGGTCCCTCCACTGGCGAACAGGACCCCAAGGTACTTAAACTCCTTCACTTGGGGTAAGGACTCATTACCTACCTGAAGAAGGCACTCTATCGAGGTTTTCTGCTGACAACCATGGCCTCAGATTTAGAGGTGCTGATCCTCATCCCAGCTGCTTCACACTCGGCTGCAAACCAATGAGATCCTAAGCCCACCGGACTGTAACCCCTCCCCACCCCGACTACGCCGTGATATCCTGTCCATAAATATTACAAACAGGAGTGGTGACAAAGCGCAGCCCTGGCGGAGGCCAACCCTCACCTGGAACGAGTCCGATTTACTGCCGAGAACCCAGACACAGTTCTTGCTTTGGTCATACAGAGATTGGATGATCTTGAGAAGGGACCCACTCACCAAACACTCCCACAGCATCTCCCACAGTATCTCCTGGGGGACCTGGTCATACGCCTTCTCCAGATCCACAAAACACATGTAGAGTGGTTAGGCATACTCCCAGGCTTCCTCCAGGATCCTTGCGAGAGTGAAGATCTGATCCGTTGTTCCACGACCAGGACTGAATCCGCAATGTTCCTCTTCAACCCGAGGTTCAATTATCGGCCGAACCCTCCTTTCCAGCACCTTGGAATAGACTTTTCCAGGAAGGCTGAGAAGTGTGATACCCCTGTAATTGACACACACACTCTGGTCCCCCTTTTTGAAGGGGAACCACCACACCGGTCTGCCACTCCTTAGGCACCGTCCCAGACTTCCATGCAATGTTGAAGAGGCGTGTCAACCAAGACAGCCCCTTCCACACCCAGAGCTTTCAGCATTTCTTGATTTATCTCATTAATCCCTGGGGCTTTGGCACTGTGGAGTTGACTACCTGACTACCTCAGCGACTTCTACCAGGGAAATTGACGACAATCCCCCATCATCCTCCAATTCTGGCTCTTCCAAAGAGGACGTGTCAGCTGGATTTAGGAGTTCCTCAAAGTGCTTCCTTCCTATTACCTCCTCAGTTGAGGTCAACAGTGTCCCACCCTTACTCTACACAGCTTGGATGATTCCCCTCTTCCCCCTCCTGAGGTGGCAAATGGTTTTCCAGAAGCACCTTGGTGCAGACCGAAAGTCCTTCTTCATGTCTTTTCCGAACTTCTCCCACACCTGCCAGTTTGCCAGTTAAAGCAGAGGCTGCAGCCCTTCGGGCCCGTCTGTTCCTTGCAACTGCCTCCAGAATCCTCTGGGATAACATATCCCAGAAAGACTCCAACTTCAGTCGGACGGATTCCCTGACCACCGGTGTCCACCAGGGTGTTTGTGGGTTACCGCCCCTTGTGTCACCTAAGACCCTAACCGTACGTTCACACCGCCAGCGACTTGAGCTGCAATAAAGCTCTGGACGCCCCCGCCAAGGACGCTTGTCAAAAAGTACGGGGACGCTTTCAGACGCTTTGGCCGCTCTGACGTGGCGGCATTCTTATAGCGCAATTGGTCAAATCGGTGTTGTGAGCAACTGAATTGCCTTCCCGCTTTCGTAAATATTTCGCGCTTGTCCTTTTATGTGTATCACTGGATAATTATGGATCATCGCGAAGTAGTTGTGTTTGGTGCTGCTGCTGTATTGTATTTGCGGAGAAGACGTCGTACTCAGAGATTTTGGGTTCACGACACCCTCCAGGACCATTATCAACTCGGAGAGTATCACAGTCTGGTGCAGCAACTGCGGCTTGATGACGAGAGGTTCCAGCGGCACTTCAGGCTGGACACGGAGCAGTTTGACAGCGTGTTGTCCAAAGTAGGGCCGCTCATTATGATGAATAGCACCAATGCTTCTCCTCCATTTTTCCTCGGAACAAATGTTTTGGTAGGAACGAAAAGATTACATCGTCGGAATCAGTCAGCGTGAAGGACTTCTATATTCCGATTGGCGGCTGGCGTTAGCCGCTGCTTGCCGCTGAACCGCGTCATAGCTCATTACCATAAAGTTGAAAAATTTCAACTTTCAGATTGACGCTCAACACGCTCAAAACGCCCAAAACGCGACGCCGACAGATTTGCCGCTCCTGGCAGCTGAGAGAAGCCGGCTTCCATTGAAAATGAATGACTTCCGGTATCTTTAGACGCTCAAGTCGCTGGCGGTGTCAACGTACAGTAAGACCACAACTCCCCGCCACAGCTTCAGCAATGGAAACTTTGAACAGGTTCAATACCCCCAGCCTCCACAGGGATGCATGAAAAGCTCAGACGGAGGTGTGAGTTGAAAGTCTGTCAGACAGAGGCCTCCTCCAGACGTTCCTAGTTTACCCGCTCTACCCCTTTGGGCTTGTCCAGAGTCTTCCCCCACCCCCTGACCCAACCCACCACCAGATGGTGATCAGTTGACAGCTCCGCCCCTCTCTTCACCCAAGTGTCCAAAACAGACAGCCTCAGATCAGATGAAATGATTGTAAAATCGATCATTGACCTTTGGCCTAGGGTGCTCTGTTACCACGTACACTTGTGAGCATCCCTATGTTTGAACATGGTGTTATGGACAATCCATGATTAGCACATACAGTAAGTCCAACAACAGACAACTACTCTGGTTTTGATCAGGGAGGTTGTTCCATAGATTCCACATATTAATACAGCAGTAATATTAATCCAGAAACATCAGATACTGACAGGACACATTTTCCAGCACACAACATACTTTTACTTTAAGTACTTTAGGTTCATTTTGCTGGTAATACTTACATGTTTTTACTTAAGTACGATTTTACTACTACACTACTTTAAATATAAAAACATCTCATTTTAAGTGGAAATTTAAGGTTAAAGTCTGGACATGACAGACACTCACGTTTGGTAATGGTGGTTGTAGAGGTTGTAGGGAGGGTGGTTGGAGGGAGGGTGGTAGTAGTGGTTGTAGGGAGGGTGGTTGTAGGGAGGGTGGTTGGAGGGAGGGTGGTTGGAGGCGGTGGCAGGCCAGCACAGCTGATGCTGAGGTCACTGTCAGTTCCACTGTACGTGAAGGTGATAAAGCCCGGCTGGTTGCTGGTGATCTGGCTGTTGATCCAGGTCTGATATTGGGACACTCTGGTGTAGACTCCTGGGAAATTAGGCTTGGCACAACCAATTCCAAAACTAACAATTCCCTCCAGGATCCAGCGGCTGCCCTGCTTGCTCACAAGCGGACCACCTGAATCCCCCTTTAAGAAGAGAAACGTTTAAGAGAGGAATCTTTGCAGAGATTAATTCTGACACCAACACAGGTGTAAAGATGTTTACCTGACAGGTGTCCTTCCCTCCAGCACGTAACCCGGCGCAGATCATGTTGTTTGTGATTGAGCCCACACCATTGTTACAGTTACACTCTCTGTTCCCCACGATCGGCACATTCACCTCCATTAGGTTTCCTGGGGGAGGAAGGGAGACTAAAGAGAAACAAAATCAGTAAATAAACAGCACATGTGATGAATTATGAGTGTTTGATTACAACATCAGTATGTCTATGAATCTAAAGGACCATGTCTTTGCCCATTAACGGTACAATCAGGAGTTTAAAGTCAAACAAACTCAAACCAAAAGACAAGTCTACCACAACTCTAAACCAAAGAACTGAAACCTGCTAACCCTCTCAAATTGACAGATCACTGACAGGGACAAATACAAATAACATTAGCATTGATGTTCTGATGCCGTTAAAGCTGTTTATGCTGTTTACACCACCAATTGAAGATTTCCATGAAATATGCTGTAAATGTTCCCAAGAGGATAAATCCTAACTTTTCAGCTGACCACTGAAAGTTTCCTTTCACCCCATCTAATTTCTAAATTCATTTGAAAATGTATCTGGGAATTTTTGACCACAAGTAAATCCCTGTGTTGTACCATGTAGGCCAGGGGCCCGTTGTAGTTACATGCACCAACAAAGACAATGAAGAAGAAAACGGATTGCAACCGAACATGTAAACAATTAGAATTTGTTTTTGTTTTTTTGGAAATGTTTTTCTTCTTTTTTTTTATAAAGATAAGACATTCAACACTTTGTTAGCCCTAAAGGAGACACACAGTGTGATTTGGTGAACAACTTTTAAATTTAACCAAGAAAACTCCACAGGTGAACTTTAGTCCCCTTTCCTCCAGCACCATCACCAGAACAAACCGTTTACTGCAGAGGCTCTGTGCAGTATTTCATCTTTTGTATCATGGGGTGTTTTAGAAAATATTAATAAACTTAATGATATTTCTAAAACACTGTTTTATTTTCTTTATGGGTAAAGGAAAGTGGTACTCATTTTTGCATTTAAATGTCTGCATAAACTCAGTTTTTGTCACCATTGTATTGAAATAAATAAATGTAACCCAGTTGCTTCTTGACCCACCTCCAGATCCAATGTTACCCCAGCCGGTCACCCAGGAGCTAACACCGCTGAAGAAGGTGCTGCCTGGAGCTGCCAGGCAGACAGGAACAATGAAATTATTGAAAGTCACCGGTGACGAGAGCTTCAGGAGGCAGATGTCGTTGTCATTAGTTTCAGAGTTATAGTTAGGATGTTTGATGACAGTTGTTACCGTCCGAGACACCCCATTGGGGTTGGGTGCCTGTAGTTTCTGGATACCCAGAAACACAGTCAGACTGGCTGAGATGCTAAAGAGAAACAAAACAGTTCACAGAAGTTAAGAGCAAACACAAAACCCACCAGGTAAGAGAATCTGCCCCTTAGTGCTTACCTTGGGAAGCAGTGAGCAGCAGTCAGCACCCATTCACTGTTAATGAGGGATCCTCCACAGAAGTGCCTCCCAGCTGATTGCAGGCTGGCTTGCCAGGGCCAGTTCCCCACAGGGGCGTTCTGTCCTCCAACAATCCTGGTGTTGAGCGGAGATATACCACACACTGCAGAGAGACAGACAATAAGAACACAGTGAGTAATACTCCCCTCTCCCTGGATTACCACTGAGCACTGCTGGGATTATAAACTTTAACTGTTGGTTGAGGATTATGATCCTGGGATGCTCTCAGGTGTTTCTAATCCAATAGAGTCCTAAATAACAGAGGAGAAACTTCATATTTCAATTTAAGTCTACACATGCCATTGCTTTAACTGGGTTTGACAGCAAATGGTAACAACAATGAAGATTTAAACAAAACAACCAAAATCCAACATGTTGACACCGGTGAAAGTTTTGTAAAGAAGTGGGCATAAAACTGACTTACCATCAGGTTGTGAGTGAGACTCTGAAAAATAGGAAACAAACACAAAATCACATTTAAAACCTGTCTATATTTACTGAGGCCTAATGTGATCATTTGTAACCATAGAAATAAAAAATGATAACCAAAGTCATTCAAACACAAATATTTTGTCTTTGTCATGAAGACGTCTTTCATTTGCTTTTGGTACAGTGATTAGACAAGATAGAAGAGATAACCACTAATACTGTAACAGAGGCAAACTTTTATTTTTTATGAATGTGAACTATGTGATAATTACTTATTATTCTTTGACTAAAAACTGTCTTAAAGAGTACTTACCCTTTAGGCACTCACCCATTCAGTATTACTTCCATAAATTTGTGAAATTCACAAGACAGCCTTACTTTTAATATTTTTGCTCTTGCATCACATGTTGATCTGGATTTTAATATTTATTTTATTCAATATCTTAATGTTATCATTCATTTTTATATATATCTTGTATATCTCATTCATATATATCTTTTTATGTGTTTTTTTACATGTGCAATATGTTTTACTGTACCTTATAAAATTAAAGTTCATAATCTTACATAATGAAAATTACACGGCCTAACCCTATCATTGGAAATATTTAAACATGACAACACTTGTAGTTTTACCACAGTCATTAAATCTCGACTCTTCAAAATTTTAAGTATTGATACCATGAGACAAACACTAAGTATGCTGTTATTTATGTCTGTTTTTATGAGTGAGTGGTGTTGACATACAGTTCATGTCTTTCTCTACCAACAGCCACATATTTTACATACTGTCTTGTTTTATCCTTTTAACAGATAGCAGTGTTCCATGCTGTCTGCTGTCCCATCACACTGGTTTTACTGCCTCCAGTGTCGTCATGCTTCATGTCAACCCACAGAGTCCCGACAGGAAACCCAGGTGGGACATTTTTCTCTTAAAGCATGTATTTTTATGTGTGCAACTGCCACATTTTACACATGAAGGGGCAGACTTAAGAATCTCAGCTCTGCGAACAGATTAAATGTATTAAAAGCTATCGAAGGTGGAAGAGCATGAAGTTCGTGTCTCATCTGCTTCAGCAAGATGGTCTGTCAATCAACAGATAATTCACAGGTGAGATGTGGACTAAATTATACCTACTTTACACACAGTCTTCCATCTTAAAACTGCCAAAACATTATTCATTTTTTACACTAAATATTGAATTGCATTATCAAAATGCATGTGCATTTTAAAGCAGACCTTAAAGAAAATTGTATAAAGTATAAAGTAAAAAGACTACCTGTTAAATCCATGATTTCTATGATGATGCTATGAGGCTGTGTCAGTTTTTATGACTTTATAACCAGGGAGGAGGAGGAGAAAATTAGTGATTCATAGTGACTGACAAATCTGTAACAAGTTATCGCTTCACTATTATAACCTTCAGACAAAGTTACCAATCAGGCTTAATTTAGCTAATTTATTCCTGAAGCTCTAAAAAGATCCAACGGTTTAAGGTTTGAGGTTTTCTCTGCAGCATCTCAGAGGGAAATGTCGACCTTTGATTCCACTGCATTTATCTGATAGTTACTGCACACTTTGCAGATTCATTTCTTTGGTTGTTTTGACCTCCTAGAAACATTCTAAACAGATGATTAATTACTGTTTTCAGAAGGGTAGTTACTCAACTCGACAGTAACTACCCTTGTGAAAAACAGTAACTAATCATTTGTTACTCTTTCAAAAACAGTAATTAATCATTAACTACCTATTTTTTGTGAACCTTATTGTAAAGTGTTTCCGTTGTTTGTTTGATCCCCAAGTATTTTTTTATTTTTTATTTACTTCAAAAGTAGTATTTTGAATACAGGACTTGCACTTAGTTTTACTTCACTACTTACTAACTTAATTCATTAAAAAGAGACTTCCTCCTCAGTGTGCGTCCACTCAGTAGATCTCAAACATGATTGGTTCAGGTGTGTGCAGTGAGGAGAGTCCTTACCCTGTGTCAGGAGAGTCAGCAGAGCCACCGCACCGATCACCTTGTACAGAGCCATAACTGTAAGTACGTGTCATCAGATCTACTCCGGCATTAAATAATCTTCTTGTGCCCTCCCCTCCCCTTCCCCTCTCTCTCAATACGTCCCATGCAGTAAGATATTGTTACCTGTCAAAAGACTTGCCCAACCCCTCACTGCTAACCTCCTGTTTAACCGGATAGCAAACATGTCCTTTCTAACAGTAATTACATTCACAATGTTCTTATTATGTATTTTTCATTAATGCCATGTGATATTTCTGGTCCACTTGTACATTCACAGGAAAATGTTTTTTTTTTACATTTATTTCACATCTGTAGTTACTAAAAAAAAAAAAAACGTATAAAATGCCATGAATTGTTACAATTGAAACTTTCTGACTTGTGAGCTCTTATGAAAATCGGTGTTGTCAGAGAAATTTCTCCTCTCAACTTCTCCCATTTCATTTCATATATATTTCACATTTTACAAAAAGAATCAAGGATTGGTGAAAAGGCCAGAAAGTAAAACCAGATTTGTCTATAAATCTTAGTTTCTTCTTCTTCTGCAGGAACGCCCTGATCACATTCATGCAATTCCACATTCATACCTGGAAGCTGCACAGTACAACTACAGTCTGATCTGCTGGTCACTGAGCAGCTCCACTGGAGCGGTTGGAGGTTAAGGACCTTGCTCAAGGGCACCTCAGTGGTGGTAATAAGGGCCACCACTGCCCTTTAATGCACTACATGTACTTTTACTGCATGGCGCTGAGAAAACGTCTGTACTTTTACTGCTGATACATTTACTGAATTTTTATATAGGACTTTGAATGAAGGACTTTTACCTGTAATCTTTTTTTTACATAACTATATCAATACTTATACTAAAGTAAAGAAACACTTCTTCAGCCACTGTTTAAAGCACTTGATGAGTTCCAGTCAATGCATCAGTGCTTTTGTTTATTTTACCTTTAAGTGGATGGCTCAGCGCATCTCACTTGGCAACATTCCTCTATCTCCACACAGGTGGAATGTGACCGCCTGCCCTAGCTTTAGTTTTTACAACTTCCAGGTGTGTTTTATACAGTCCTGGTGGAGGGGTTTGTGTGTCCTTATGAACCTGAGGGCTGTGTTGTACGGAGCTTGGTGCTCCTAGTAGGGTCTCCCATGACAAAGTGTTCTCAGGTGAGGGGCCAGACAAAGAATGGTTCAAAAACCCTATGAGTAAATGAGGAAGAGGTAGAGTTACTTAGAGGATGAAGCCCGGGGCCCCCGTCTGGAGCCAGGCCCAGATGGAGGGCTTGTCTGCGAGCGCCTGGTAGCCGGGTTTGCCACGAAGCCCGTCCAGGCACAGCCCAAAGAAGCAATGTGGCACCTGCCACTCCATCCCATGGGCCCACCACCTGTGGGAGGAACCACTGGGTTCGTTAGCGCTGCCACACAGATGGCAGTGAAGGTCAGGGGCCTCGATGGACCAGACCCGGGCAGCAGGAGCTGGCTCTAGGGATGTGGAATGTCACCTCTCTGTGAGGGAAAAACTCTGACTAACGAGTACCATGTTCAAACATAGGGATGCTCATAAATGTGGTACCAGAGCACCCTGGGTCAAAGGTCAATGATCAATTTTATAAAGGTTTAATCGGATCTGAGTTTGTATGTTTTGGACACTTGGGTGAAGAGAGGGACGGAGCTGTCAAGCAATCACCATCTGGCAGTAAGTTGAGTCAGTGGGTGGGGGAGACTCTGGACAGACCTGTTAAGCCCAAACAGGTAGTGCAGGTAAATTTGGAACATCTTTAGGAGGCTCCTGTCTGACAGACTTTCATCTCACACCTCCGGCAGAGCTTTTAATGCATCCGTGTGGAGGCTGGGGGCATTAAACCTGAGTGGCCATTTTTCAGAGATGGGAAGTAACAAAAAACATTTAATAGGTGTCATATAAACGACAATTCAGGTCTCTAAAAGAGCTACACACATAGAAGGCCCCCTGCTGGTTGTACTACAGCAAGACATTCCCAATCGGCCTTATCTGAGAGAGATGTTTGAGATAGAAGCATCAAGAATGACTCCTGACCAATGCACGCGTTCACTGTTCTGATTATGTTCTATGAAATAAGCACCAATAATGATAAAAAATCTTGTTTCTATTTTTTTTAACCTTTTTTATAATTGAATTTCCTTGTTTTCTCACAAAAAACGAAAATGATAATCTGATCAGAAATGTGATCTCACAGGGGTAAATTACAAATATGAACCATAAATGATGTATATATCATTGTTTATGGAGCTAAAATGAACTATTATTGACCTATTAAGCATTTTTACTTAAATTGTTATTTGCACTCTCTCTGCATCGAGCGTACTTTATCCATGTAGTATTTTGTGTTACTATCTTAGGTCACTAAAACGCAGTCTACAAAGCCTTGGGAGTGTTACGCACCATCAAACGCATAGTCAAAATGTTGCGGGAAACTGGACACTGGATTCTTTTCAAATCCTGACTTTTGCAAGGAATTTTTCAACTGCAAATTTCACTCTGCTTCACACAACTTTTTCTTGCGTAACAGGTTTTACAAATGAGGCCCCAGATCTTCACTTTCGCAAGGATTATAGAGGATGGGGTGAAGGGATCATCCAATCTCTGTATGACTAAAGTGAGAGCTGCTTCCGGGTTCTCAGCAGTAAGTCAGACTCATTTCAGGTGAGGTTTGGCCTCCACCAGGGCTGCGCTTTGTCACCGATCCTTTTTGTAATATTTATAGACAGGATATCGAGGCATTGTCAGGGTAGGGAGGCGTTTAGTGGGCTGGGGATCTTATAGCTGTTCTTTGCAGATGATGTGGTCCTGAAGGCATCATCAACCTGTAAGCTGTGAGCAGTCACTGTTACAACTTAACTTAAGTTGTAACTTAAGTTACATGTTGAATGTATTAAAGTATAACAACACTGAAACTTGCAAATTAAAGCAAATATCACGGAAACTTGAGAAGATTTGGCGCTCCACCAAAATGGAAAATTCTCGTTTAATTTGGCAAGATAGTCTTAGAACGTATAGGAAGGCTCCATAATGCCAGAGCAGCGTGACTACTCGTCATTAACAGAGCAAAATAGGAACAACCCCAGGTTTCTTTTCACAACTGTAGCCAGGCCGACGGAAGGCCACAGCTCTACTGAGCCAAGTATCCCCATAGCTCTTAGTAGTAACAACTTTATGAGATTCTTCAATGCTAAAATTATAATTATTAGAAAAAAAATTCACCAAGACCTGACTTATCACTAAACTAAGGAACCTTAGAAACAGCTGTAAAACCAGATGAATGTTTAGACTGGTTTGCTTCACTTCATCTTTATCAATTTAATGCAATAATTTCTTCATCTAAACCATCAACCTGCCTCTTAGACCTCATCCCGACTAGGCTACTTAAAGAAGTTTTACCCTTAGTCAACACTTCTCTACTAGACATAACCAATCTATCTTTATTAACAGGCTATGTACCACAGTTCTTTAAAGTAGCTGTTATTAAACCTCTTCTGAAAAAGCCCAACCTTGATCCAGATGTTTTAGCCAACTATAGACCTATATCCAACCTTCCATTTCTCTCTTAGATTCTTGAGTAAGCAGTCACCAAACAGCTGTGTGACGTTCTGCAGCTTATTTGAGGATTTTGAGTCAGGATTTAGAGTTCATCATAGCACAGAGACAGCACTTGTAAAAATTGCTAATGACCTCTTCATTGCATCAGACAAAGGACTTATCTCTGTACTGGTGTTATTAGATCTTAGTGCTGCATTTGATACCATTGACCATCATCTTATTACAGAGATTGGAACATTTAATTGGCATTGAAAATTAAAAACAATTAAAAGACAAATGGACAGTAAATATATGGGCTACTCAAAGAGCCGTGCAAATTGCAGATTACAAATTACCATTCTCTACACTTTATTTTTATTTCTCATTTATCATTATTTATCATTCTAAAATAAAAAAAAATTAAGATAAAATTAAAGTCATCCTACATTCTTCTGTTCACCCATACATTCCTTACAACCACTCTGGTTGTAGTTGGATGGCACATAGATGTCCCAGTTAACAATTATTCTCTTCTAAAAATGACTTCTCAGTTAATAAAAAGAAAGAATGTATATATATATATATATATATATATATATATATATATACACTCACCGGCCACTTTATTAGGTACACCTGTCCAACTGCTCGTTAACACTTAATTTCTAAGCAGCCAATCACATGGCGGCAACTCAGTGCATTTAGGCATGTAGACATGGTCAAGACAATCTCCTGCAGTTCAAACCGAGCATCAGTATGGGGAAGAAAGGTGATTTGAGTGACTTTGAACGTGGCATGATTGTTGGTGCCAGAAGGGCTGGTCTGAGTATTTCAGAAACTGCTAATCTACTGGGATTTTCACGCACAACCATCTCTAGGGTTTACAGAGAATGGTCCAAAAAAGAAAAAAACATCCAGTGAGCGGCAGTTCTGTGGGCGGAAATGCCTTGTTGATGCCAGAGGTCAGAGGAGAATGGCCAGACTGGTTCGAGCTGATAGAAGGGCAACAGTGACTCAAATTACCACCCGTTACAACCAAGGTGGGCAGAAGAGCATCTCTGAACGCACAGTACGTCGAACTTTGAGGCAGATGGGCTACAGCAGCAGAAGACCACACCGGGTGCCACTCCTTTCAGCTAAGAACAGGAAACTGAGGCTACAATTTGCACAAGCTCATCGAAATTGGACAATAGAAGATTGGAAAAACGTTGCCTGGTCTGATGAGTCTCGATTTCTGCTGCGACATTCGGATGGTAGGGTCAGAATTTGGCGTCTACAACATGAAAGCATGGATCCATCCTGCCTTGTATCAACGGTTCAGGCTGGTGGTGGTGGTGTCATGGTGTGGGAAATATTTTCTTGGCACTCTTTGGGCCCCTTGGTACCAATTGACCATCGTTGCAACGCCACAGCCTACCTGAGTATTGTTGCTGACCATGTCCATCCCTTTATGACCACAATGTACCCAACTTCTGATGGCTACTTTCAGCAGGATAATGCGCCATGTCATAAAGCTGGAATCATCTCAGACTGGTTTCTTGAACATGACAATGAGTTTGCTGTACTCAAATGGCCTCCACAGTCACCAGATCTCAATCCAATAGAGCATCTTTGGGATGTGGTGGAACGGGAGATTCGCATCATGGATGTGCAGCCGACAAATCTGCGGCAACTGTGTGATGCCATCATGTCAATATGGACCAAACTCCCTGAGGAATGCTTCCAGCACCTTGTTGAATCTATGCCACAAAGAATTGAGACAGTTCTGAAGGCAAAAGGGGGTCCAACCCGTTACTAGCATGGGGTACCTAATAAAGTGGCCGGTGAGTGTATATATATATATATATATATATATATATATATATATATATATATATATATATATATATATATATATTACAAAGGTTTAACACATTTTATCATTGTTGTGATACAAAAATAATAACTATTAATTAATAATAAAAACAGAAGTGCAGATGTCTGTATGGTCCATGTAGCTTCAAATCCAAGAAATACTACAGCTACCCATACCCATCAGAAACTCAGAAAGAGACACTGTCTGAGTCCTTCAAAGTCAATTCATTTTAACGTTTTCATTCAAAAAACAAATCTCCCCACACGTTACATTAGCCTAAAGCCTCCACATCTGTATCTAAACACTACATTAATGTAAAGCCTCCATATCTGTCTATACACATCACATTAACGTGAAACTTTAACATCAGTCTCTTCACATTACATTAACATAAAGCTTCAACATCAGTCTCTTCACATTACATTAACATAAAGCTTCAACATCAGTCTCTACATGTTACATTAATATAAAGCTTCAACATCAGTCTCTACACATTACATTAACATAAAGCTTCAACATCAGTCTCTACATGTTACATTAATATAAAGCTTCAACATCAGTCTCTACACATTACATTAACATAAAGCTTCAACATCAGTCTCTACATGTTACATTAACGTAAAAGCCTCCACATCTGTTGTTACATGTTACATTGATATAAAGCCTCCACATGGCTCTACACGTTACATTAATGTAAAGCCTCCAAATCTGGCTCTACATGTTACATTAACCCACATCTGTTGGACTATTATCTTTTTTACATTGCATGTAATCCTTATACTTCATACTGGGACCTTTTCACATTACCTGGTCAGTATTTTGCACATTACTGCACAAAATTGTAAAGCTCTTTTAATCATTTTATGCACAAAAACAATGCTTTCTGCATCTTGTAGTGTACTTTTCAGTGAAGCAAAAGTTTTTCAGCCAAGCGTTATTGTTGTTTCTGCTGATGATTCATCCTGGAGATGCCTGATGGTGGAGACAACTGTAAGGACCCTGGATGCCTGGTTTAATCCCTTTAACCTTACTACTTTATTCCTCGTTGTCACCAGAAACAAGTCATACATTAGTGTTAATGCAGCTTTGACTTAAATTGTCTCTCAGATTCAAGCTTGTTTACATTCATTTGTGCTTGTCACATCATGTACAGTACAGTAAATCCTTCCAAAAAGGTTGGAGGCTCCTATAAGAAAAGTTGGAGACACACTGAGAAGACGAGGAAATAGAAATAGAGGAAGACCTGGAAGTGAGCGGGAGTGGCACCACTGTTGAGGAGAGTTGCGTTGGTGCTGTTGCTGGCGCTGGTGGTGTTAGTGGAGTTTGAAGCTGGAGATAAGAACCCCACTGTACGAGCCAGGAAGCTTTCAAAGGTGCTCAGTTTGGGGAATTGCATCACTGCATCTCGTGTTTGTCTGGTGGTGTTATCAGCTGATAACACTGCTGCCTGGAACCAAGAGCCAGCCAGCTTACACATCAACGGACCTCCAGAATCACCCTGAACAAACAGACACACATGTTCAACATTCGTATGAAGATAACATTCAGTCTTCCCGTGAAACTACAGAAAATTATATTATTATTTTTCTAGTTTCACCAAATGTCCTATATAGACAATACCTTCTTATACTCAAAAGGAATAGTTTGATTTTGTGAAATGAAACTTTCTGAGAGTTAGATAAAAGGTTTGATACCGATCTCATGTTTGTGCAGTAATGTAATGGATAACTTAAAATGGGGCCAACACGGGCATATTTACAGTGATGTTGATCAATGTGCATTGTCTCTAAGGAAATAAAACTAAACATGAAGCTACAGCCAGGGACCATCTTACACTTTAGTTTGTATGAGTTAAATAAAAAGGATATAACATGTTAATCAGTAAGCGTTAGAGATGGTGGTAGGTGAAATTTGTTACCATTTGACAGAGCCAGGATAGCTGTTTTCCCCTGTTTCCAGTCTTTATGCTAAGCTAAGGTAACCTACTGCTGACTGTAGCATCATATCTATTGTACAGGCTTGAGAGTGGTGTTGATCTTCTCATCAAGCTTTCAGCAAGAAAGGGAATAATCATCCAGAAAGGCCTGTTTAAGGATCCACAAACTCCTGTTTAAAACAGAGACATATAAGTGTATAATAATTACCTGCTCTCATTAATTACCTTCTCCAGTGTAAATGTTCTTGTACAAATGTTGTCACTCGACGAGCTGTTCCCGCAATTTTCCACCGACGTCTGGAACTCCTGCAGAACTTGTTCCGCTGAAGTGGAGAAAAATAAGAAAATTAAGCGAAATTAAATATCTGAATCAAATCCAAATGAGGAACACAGAATAAATGGGCAACAAAACTTTGTTAGTGCCAAAAACAATGTACAAGGGCCTAAATGTTCAATCTAACAAGGTGAATTGATGCAGAGGAAGCATTACCCCCTCCTTGCCCTGAGCTCCAGCCAGCAGCCCAGCACGTGGAGCCCAAAGCGAAGGTCTGGCCGTTGTCAAGGCATATGGGCTGGATGTTGTTGGACAGGCTGGGTTTGGTTGACAGATGTAGCACTGCAACATTTGACCCATTCAGGTTGCTCAGGGTGATATTTGTCACATTCAGTGTCACCTCAAAGGGGTTAGATCCATTTTGTTTCAAGCGACCCAACACCACAGTCCATTCAGACGGTGTTGGTGAACTGTGAGAGATCAAATGAACTAAGTAAGGACTCAAGAAAAACATCTGATTGGTTTAAAACAAGGCCTGGGCCTCTACGTACATATGGTTTCCTAAAAGGCAGTGCTGTTATTTTAAATTAAAGTATAAAAGTTAGCAATTTGGTTATCTTCTGTTATTACATAGTTCAAAAATTACGATTGCTTCAATTGTCTCACCTTGAGAAGCAGTTGGCGTTGCTCAACACGGAGTCCACAGCCACCAGAGTCCCGCCACACACATGACTTCCATTCCTCTGTAGGCTCGCCATCCATGGCCACACACCAGCCGTCGCCACCGAGCTTCCTCCCAAAATACGGGAATTCATTGGGGCTTGGCCACAGACCACAGCTTGAGAAACAATGACAATCCGATTTATTGGAATTTGACTTAATTTTGTTGTTACTCTTAATGTACTTTCACAGAAATAAACATACAGCTTAAAACAAGGACAACAAAGCGGAACAAAGGTAAATATAAAGTGCTATGTGCATATATAATTAAATGTGCTGTATTTATATAGCGCTTTTCTAGTCTTAACGACTACTCAAAGCGCTTTTACATCATACAGGAAACATTCACCATTCACACACATTCATACAATGTGGCCGAGGCTGCCGTACAAGGTGCCACCTGCTCATTAGATAAACATTCACACACATTCACACTCCGATGCACAGCATCGGGGGGCAACTCGGGGTTCAGTGTCTTGCCCAAGGACACTTTGACATGGGACTGCAGGGCCAGGGACTGACTGCAGGGATTGAATCACCAACCTTCCGATTGGCAGGCAACCGCTCTACCACTGAGCCACAGCCGCTACTGAATCAGTGCTGAATCAGTCATAGGTTTGGACACACTGTCTCATTGGGAACGTGTGTCCAAACTATGTAAACTATAATTTAAAGGTACAGTGGATGTTTAGTGTGTTTCAGGGTTATTGCACAGGGATGTTTCTGACACTACATGACTGGAGGTATGGGTCCTTCATAGTGACAATCTGTGGGGATAAACAGTTTTTGTGTCTGGTAGGCGCTACAGAACACTGTACGTCAAAACAAAACCAAAGGACAGAAGTTGGAGCAGGGTTTATCCAATGGTTGTATAAAGAGAGGTTTGTCCAGGGTTTGATAAGCCTGAATTGATGTTTCCTGCTTGTAGGTAGACAACCAGATAATATAAAACTATATTTATCCTCAAGGAAAATTGCTGTGCATCAGTTGCAATAAAAAGTGTGAACACACAAATACAAAATGATGCACACAACATTGTTTTGAGTTTGATGGAAAAGGGCCTCCATAAAAACATCAGTCTTGGGTTTGAATATTTCCTTCAATATAGACATCATACAGCTTCAATAAAGAGCTGCAACAAGCTGATACAGAATATATAACCAGTGTTAAAATGTAACTACTCTAAGTACATTTACTCAAGTACTGGACTTAAGTACAGATTCAAGGTACTTGAGTATTTACATGTTCTGCTACTTTATACATGTACTCCACTACATCTCAGAGGTAATATTGTACTGTTTACTCCACCACATTTATCTGACAGCTTTAGTCACTTTTCAGATGACAGTTTTTCACCCCCTTCCTATCCGATGAAAACCATGTATCTCCAGATGTGTTGATGTTGAATGTTTGTGATAAATTGAAGGACAAAGTGTTTCTTTATGTGTTGAGAAGATTTGCCTACGTCATCATCACAAGGCTGAAAACAGGACTGTTTCCCTGACACCATCAACAGTTTAAAAACTTTTTAAAGATACATGGTTCTCACAGAACAGCGATGCAACAAACACATGCTGATCTTTAAGAATATAATGCATTGCTGTAGAAATGAAGGAGTCCAATGAGCCCAACTGTAAACATCTACAGCAGTAAAATGCAATATATTAATGCAGCAGTAATATTAATCCAGAAACATCAGATACTGACAGGACACATTTTACAGCACAAAACATACTTTTACTTTAAGTACTTTAGGTTAATGTTTCTGGTAATACTTTTTTACTTAAGTATGATTTTACTACTACACTACTGTAAATATAAATACATCTCATTTTAAGTGGAAATTTAAGGTTAAAGTCTGGACATGACAGACACTCACGTTTGGCAATGGTGGTTGTAGTGGTTGGAGGGAGGGTGGTTGGAGGGAGGGTGGTTGGAGGACGTGTGGTTGTAGTGGTTTTAGGGAGGGTGGTTGTAGGGAGGGTGGTTGGAGGACGTGTGGTTGTAGTGGTTGTAGGGAAGGTGGTTGAAGGACGTGTGGTTGTAGTGGTTGTAGGGATGGTGGTTGGAGGCGGAGGCAGGCCAGCACAGCTGATGCTGAGGTCACTGTCAGTTCCACTGGACGTGAAGGTGATAAAGCCCGGCTGGTTGCTGGTGATCTGGCTGTTGATCCAGGTCTGATATTGGGACACTCTGGTGTAGACTCCTGGGGGAATTAGGCTTGGCACAACCGTCTCCAAAACTTACGATTCCCTCCAGGATCCAGCGGCTGCCCTGCTTGCTCACCAGCGGACCACCTGAATCACCCTTTAAGAAGAGAAACGTTTAGGAGAGGAATCTTTTCAGGAGATTAATTGTGACACCAACACAGGCGTAAAGATGTTTACCTGACAGGAGTCCTTCCCTCCAGCACTTAACCCAGCGCAGATCATGTTGTTTGTGATTTTGCCCACACCATTGTTACAGTTACACTCTCTGTTCCCCACGATCGGCACATTCACCTCCATTAGGTTTCCTGGGGGGAGGAAGGGAGACTAAAGAGAAACAAATACAGTAAATAAACAGCACATGTGATCAATTATGAGTGTTTGATTACTACATTAGTATGTCTATGAATCTAAAGGACCATGTAAAACAAAGTCAAACCAATGGACAGGTCCACTACAACTTCAAAACAAAGAACTAAAACCTTCTAACCCTCTCAAATTGACAGATCATAGGCAAGGACAAATAAAAAATAACATTGGCATTGATGTTCGGATGCTGTTAATTACATCACCTATTAAACATTTTCCATAAAATATGCTGTCAAAGTTAATGTTCCCAAGAGGATAAATCCTAACTTTTCAGCTGACCACTTAGCGTTTCCTCTCACCCCATTTAATTAATTCTAAATTAATTTGAAGATTTATCCGGGAATGTTTGACCACAAGAAACAATGTTTTAACAAGTAAATCCCTGTGTTGTACCATGTAGGCAAGGGGCCTGGTGTAGCTACATGCACCAACAAAGACAATGAAGAAGAAGATGGATTGCAACCAAACATGGAAACAATTTGAAATGTTTTTTTTGTTTTTCTTTTTTTATGAAAATAAGACATTCAGCACTTTGTTAGACCTAAAGGAGACACACGGTGTGATTTGGTGAGAAACATAACCTTTAAACTTAACCAAGAAAACTCCACAGGTGAACTTTAGTCCCCTTTCCTCCAGCACCATCACCAGAACAAACCCTTTACTGCAGAGGCTCTTTGCAGTAATTCATCTTTAAATATTTTTAAACCTAAAGGAGAATTCCAGTCAATTCCAACACATAGTCAGTAGAGAGAAAGATGAAACCAATCGCTGCTGCCTACACCGTGTTATCCTTCTGCTAGAGTTAGCAGCCAACAGGTTTAAACAGGGCATGTTTTAAACGTGTTTTTAGGCTCTAAACACGTTCAAAATGTCAATAACAGTGCCTAGCCATGTGCAGTGATTCCTTCCGAGGGAACACAGCGAATTTGACTGAAGTAGATGTGACTGAAAAGGCGTGTTTAGACTAGTGTGGACTTCACCGGAAAACAGGAAATAAACAGAGGTTTGTGCACTGGCCGAATTAACACCGTTTTTATGCCTTTATGTCACATTTACTGCCGTCAAATTTGCTGTGTTCACTTGGAAGGAATCACTTCACATGGGTAGGCACTTGTAATGACATTTTGAACATGTTTAGAGGCTAAAAACACGTTGTGTGTTGAGTTCTAACTCTAGCAGGAGGATAACACGGTGTAGGTTGCACCGCTTGGTTTAATCTTTTTCTCTACTGACAGCACTTCACATTTACAGACAACAGAGCTACGTGTTGGAATTGACCGGAATTCCCTTTTAATGATATTTCTAAATTTCTGTTTTGTTTCTTTATGGGTAAAGGAAGGTGGTACTCATTTTTGCATTTAAATGTCAACGTAAACTCAGTTGTTGTCACCATTGTTTTGAAATAAATAAATGTAACCTAGCTGCTTCCTGACCCACCTCCAAATCCAATGTTACCCCAGCCGGTCACCCAGGAGCTAACACCGCTGAAGAAGGTGCTGCCTGGAGCTGCCAGGCAGACAGGAACAATGAAATTATTGAAAGTCACCGGTGACGAGAGCTTCAGGAGGCAGATGTCGTTGTCATTAGTTTCAGAGTTATAGTTAGGATGTTTGATGACAGTTGTTACCGTCCGAGACACCCCATTGGGGTTGGGTCCCTGTAGTTTCTGGAGACCCAGAGACACAGTCAGACTGGCTGAGATGCTAAAGACAAACAAAACAGTTCACAGAAGTTAAGAGCAGAGCAGTTAAGCAAACACAAAACCCACCAGCTAAGAGAATCTGCCCCTTAGTGCTTACCTTGGGAAGCAGTGAGCAGCAGTCAGCACCCATTCACTGTTAATGAGGGATCCTCCACAGAAGTGGCTCCCAGCTGATTGCAGGCTGGCTTGCCAGGGCCAGTTCCCCACAGGGGCGTTCTGTCCTCCAACAATCCTGGTGTTGAGCGGAGTTATACCACACACTGCAGAGAGACAGAGAATAAGAACACAGTGAGTAATACTCCCCTCTCCCTGGATTACCACTGAGCACTGCTGGGATTATAAACTTTAACTGTTGGTTGAGGATTATGATACTGGGATGCTCTCAGGTGTTTCTAATCCAACAGTCCTAACAGACAAGTAACAGACACTTCATATTTCAATTTAATTCTACATGTTCCATTGCCTTCACTGAGTTTGACAGCAAATGAAGATGGTAACAACAATGAAGATGTAAACAAAACAACTAAAGTCCAACATGTTGACACAGGTGAAAGTAAAGAAGTGGGCATAAAACTGACTTACCATCAGGTTGTGAGTGAGACTCTGAAAAATAGGAAACAAACACAAAATTACATTTAAAACCTATATTTATTTACTGATTCCTAATGTGATCATTCGTAACCATAGAAATAAAAATGATATCCAAAGTCATTCAAACCTAAATATTTTGTCTTTGTCATGAAGACGTCTTTCATTTGCTTTTGGTACAGTGATTAGACAAGATAGAAGAGATAACCACTAATACTGTAACAGAGGCAAACTTTTATTTATTTTTCATGAATTTGAACTATGTGAAAATTACTTATTATTCTTTGACTAAAAATTGTCAGAGTACTTAAAGAGGCACTCACCCATTCAGTATTCATTCCATAAAGTTTGTGGGATTCACAAAACAGCCTTACTTTTAATATTTTGATCGTTCATTTTCACATACAGAATATACTGTATATCTCATTAATATATATGTTGTATGTGTTTCTTATATGTGCAATATGTTTTACTGTATCTTATCAAATTAAAGTTCATTGTGGGGTAAAAATGTTCCAGTACAACCCCACCCAGTCTTAATCTTACATAATGAAAATGACATGGTCTAACCCTATCATTGGGAAATATTTAAACATGACAACACTAATTGTGTTACCATAGCCTGTCATTAAATCTCAACTCTGCAAAATTTAAAAAGTATTGATAGCATGAGACAAACACTAAGTATGCTGTTATTTATGTCTGTTTTTTATGAGTGGTGTTGACATACAGTGCATGTCTTTCTCTACCAACAGCCACATATTTTACATACTGTCTTATGTTTTATTGTTTAACAGACAGCAGTGTTCCATGCTGTCTGCTGTCCCATCACACTGGTTTTACTGCCTCCAATGTTTGCATGCTTCAAGTCAACCCACAGAGTCCTGATAGAAAACCTAGACGGGGGACATTTTTCTCTCAAAGCCTGTCCTCTTGTCTTTTGTCAGGCAAGCAACGGGTAAATGTTTTGGCTGTGTCTGCACCAACAGACGTCTGATGATCACTGACTGACAGGTTACGGCACAGCAATCCCAAAATGATGCTGTGTGTTAATACCTCTACTGTGGTTACTGCTGGTCATATACAGTGCCTTGCGAAAGTATTCGGCCCCCTTGAACTTTTCAACCTTTTGACACATTTCAGGCTTCAAACAAAGATATACAATTTTTATTTTTTGTTAAGAATCACCAACAAGTGGGACACAATTGTGAAGTGGAACAAAATCTATTGGATATTTTAAACTTTTTTAGCAAATAAAAAACTGAAAAGTGGTGCGTGCATAATTATTTGGCCCCCTTGCGTTAATACTTTGTAGAGCCACCTTTTGCTGCGATTACAGCTGCAAGTCGCTTGGGGTATGTCTCTATCAGTTTTGCACATCAAGAGACTGACATTCTTGCCCATTCTTCCTTGCAAAACAGCTCGAGCTCAGTGAGGTTGGATGGAGAGCGTTTGTCTGGACTTTGACTTGGCCATTCTAACACCTGGATACGTTTATTTGTGAACCATTCCTTTGTGGATTTTGCTGTATGTTTGGGATCATTGTCTTGTTGGAAGATAAATCTCTGTCCCAGTTTCAGGTCTTTTGCAGACTCCAACAGGTTTTCATCGAGAATGGTCCTGTATTTGGCTGCATCCATCTTCCCCTCAATTTTAACCATCTTCCCTGTCCCTGCTGAAGAAAAGCAGGCCCAAACCATGATGCTGCCACCACCATGTTTGACAGTGGGGATGGTGTGTTGAGGGTGATGAGCTGTGTTGCTTTTACGCCAAACATATCGTTTTGCATTGTGACCAAAAAGTTTGATTTTGGTTTCATCTGACCAGAGCACCTTCTTCCACATGTTTGGTGTGTCTCCCAGGTGGCTTGTGGCAAACTTTAGACGAGACTTTTTATGGATATCTTTGAGAAATGGCTTTCTTCTTGCCACTCTTCCATAAAGGCCAGATTTGTGCAGTGTACGACTGATTGTTGTCCTATGGACAGACTCTCCCACCTCAGCTGTAGTTCTCTGCAGTTCATCCAGAGTGATCATGGGCCTCTTGGCTGCATCTCTGATCAGTCTTCTCCTTGTCTGAGCTGAAGGTTTAGAGGGACGGCCAGATCTTGGTAGATTTGCAGTGGTCTGATACTCCTTCCATTTCAAAATGATCACTTGCACAGTGCTCTTGGGATGTTTAAAGCTTGGGAAATCTTTTTGTATCCAAATCCGTCTTTAAACTTCTCCACAACAGTATTACGGACCTGCCTGGTGTGTTCCTTGGTCTTCATGATGCTCTCTGCGCTTTCAACAGAACCCTGAGACTATCACAGAGCAGGTGCATTTATACAAAGACTTGATCACACACAGGTGGATTCTATTTATCACCATCAGTCATTTAGGACAACATTGGATCATTCAGAGATCCTCGCTGAACTTCTGGAGTGAGTTTGCTGCACTGAAAGTAAAGGGGCCGAATAATTTTGCACGCACCACTTTTCAGATTTTTATTTGCTAAAAAAGTTTAAAATATCCAATAGATTTCGTTCCACTTCACAATTGTGTCCCACTTGTTGGTGATTCTTCACAAAAAATAAAATTTTTATATCTTTATGTTTGAAGCCTGAAATGTGTCAAAAGGTTGAAAAGTTCAAGGGGGCCGAATACTTTCGCAAGGCACTGTATCATACTACTAGCACACTGTTATTTCTCCAGTCTCCAATGATGCTTTGATAAAACATCCCAGTAGCAGAAGTTAAAGGGGCACTCAACTCATTTTACACATGAAGTTCTGTTTAATTCAATTCAGTTCTATTTTATTTATAGTATCAATTCATAACAAGAGTTATCTTGAGACACTTTACAGATAGTCTAGACAGTCTAGACCACACTCCAGAATTTACAAGGACCCAACAGTTCTAGTAGTTCCCTCCAGAGCAAGCAACAAGTGCGACGTTTACTCTATGAGACTACTACCAAGCCTGCCAAAAATAATTATATAACATAAATTATAAACAACCATGATGATGGCCTACACTTCAACAGTAAGTGAACGTATCAATAAATCACATCTTTCCTACATACAGTGGCATAAAGAATTTTCTGTGATGGATGACTGACACAGATGTTCTTCTTTTCCCCAGCAAATGTTTTGTGAAAGGCAGATAGATATTGACTACAAAATGTTGATGCACTCTTACCAAAGTTTTGTATCGTGTGAAACATTTGAATGTGTGAAATAAATGTTTTTGTTAATCTTGTCTCACACTCTTGTCTTGTGTAAACTTTTCAAAAAAGTTGTAAGAACTTAGATTTTCAAGGCAACCAAGGCAACTTACTTGATATGTTAATTCAACAAACGTAAGGAAGTTAACACAAATACAAAGCTTAGTCAAAACAACTTGAAAATGCACATTAGCCCCACTATTTAATGCTGTTGAACTGATGTAGATTGGAGTTGACTCCACACAATCACTAGTTCATATAATGCATAATTTGAAGTTGGACACACTAAACTGAAGGTTGTGTTTACAAACAAACCTTAGTTGACTGAACATGTCATTAGTTAAGTGAACTTGCACCATTAAGCTGAGAGAACTAAATTCTCTCTTTTAATATCTGATTTCCAAGTAATTTAGAATTTCAAGGCAACCAGGTTACACATATTTTCAAGTTGAGTCAACAAATATTTTATTAATCAGGAACTTAACATGTGTACCCTAAAACCCTGCGTCACACATTCCTCTGAGCAGTGATGAAAGACACCTGTGGCGATCACAAAACTCCCCAAACCGGTTTGAGATGCTTTAATCTATCTAAAAGGTTTGTTGTATTTGGCAGTAAGAGTGTATTAAATTAAGTAGGTTACAAGAGCATAGGGCAGACTTAAAAATCTCAGCTCTGCGAAAAAAATTAAAACATATTAAAAGCTATTGAAGGTGGAAGAGCATGCAGTACGTGTCTCATCTGCTTCAGCAAGATGGTCTGTCAATCAACAGATAATTCACAGGCGAGATACACACAGTCTTCCATCTTAAAACTGCAGAAACGTATTCATTTTTTACACTAAATATAGAATTGAATTATTAAAATGTATGTAAATTTTAAAGCAGACCTTAAAGAAAATTGTATAAAGTATAAAGTAAAAAGACTACCCGTTAAATCCATGATTTCTATGATGATGCTATGAGGCTGTGTCAGTTTTTATGACTTTATAACCAGGGAGTAGGAGGAAAAAAGTAGTTCATATTTTTTTTAATTCATAGTGACTGACAAATCTGTAACAAGTTATCGCTTCACTATTATCCCCTCCAGACAAAGTTACCAATCAGGCTTAATTTAGCTAATTTATTCCTGAAGCTCTAAAAAGATCCAAAGGTTTAAGGTTTGAGTTTTTCTCTGCAGCATCTCAGAGGGAAATGTCGACCTTTGATTCCACTGCATTTATCTGATAGTTACTGCACACTTATACAGAGTTTTAGAGAAGTGACTTGACCTGGACACTCCTAAATTTGATCACTTTCATACATTTTACATATTTTGCACTTCTCATATTCTACCGTGTTTCTACTGGGTCCTATTTAGTTCTATAATGAAGCACCTTGTGCTTGACTGTGTGTCAGAAATGTGCTAGATGAATAAACAGAAACTATTTACAATAAGGTACACAAACAAATAGGTAGTTAATGATTAGTTACTGTTTTTGAAAGAGTAATGAATGATTAGTTACACTTTTTCAGAAGGGTAGTTGTGTTTCAGAAAGGTAGTTACTCTACTCTACAGTAACCCTTCTGAAAAACACTAACTAATCATTTGTTATCCTTCTGCAAAACAGTAACTATTACAGTTTCTACTGGATTCTATTTAGTTGTATAATAAAGCACCTTGTGCTTGCCTGTGTGTCAGACATGTGCTGGATGAATGAACTAGCCATGCCTTTTATTCATTCATACTTTGAGTAATTAATGTGCGCTCACTATGACAGGATCACAGAGTTGGTGTTTTTTTTTTAGTACTTTTTATTTACTTCAAAAGTAGTATTTTAAATACAGGATTTGCACTTGTTTTACTTCACTACTTTTTTTACAAATTTAAATGATTACAATATTGTGACTTCCTCCTCAGTGTGCGTCCACTCAGTAGATCTCAAACATGATTGGTTCAGGTGTGTGCAGTGAGGAGAGTCCTTACCCTGTGTCAGGAGAGTCAGCAGAGCCACCGCACCGATCACCTTGTACAGAGCCATAACTGTAAGTACGTGTCATCAGATCTACTCTGACATTAAATAATCTTCTTGTCCCTCCCCCTTTCTCTCTCTCTGTCTCTATACCTCCCATACAGTAACTCAAACATTGTTACCTGTCGCCCAACGCCTCAGTGTCAACCTCCTGTTTAACCGGATATCAAACAATGAATTGTTACAAATGAAACGTTCTGACTTGTGAGCTCTTAAAATATACAGTGTGGTCAAAGAGACATTTCTCCTCTCATCTTCTCCCATTTCATTTCATATTTATATATTTCACATTTTACAAAAAGAATGAAAGATTAGAGAAAGTGCAGAAAGTGAAAACAGATTTGTCTATCAGGTCTTAGTTTCTTCTTCTTCTCTTTCATTAATCATTGGACAGCCCCTCAGATTTGTCTGGTGACCCTTCGGAGTGGCCCGTGCCTTAGTTTGGGAACCACTGGACCAAACTATCCACCTGTAGATAAAGTTTTTATAGGAGCTCCACCTGGAGCAGCTACAGCAGTAACATGCTGCTATCTCCTTGATGCTTCAGTAATAATATCTAATATGTCACATAGAATCAGATATCAGCCACAAACAGAGGCACTACATGTACTACATGTACTTTTACTGCATGGCGCTGAGAATACCTTTACTGCTGGTACTTTAAATTCATTTTACTGACTTGTACTGAGATGCCAGTGCTTTTGTCCTCACAGATCTCATGACAAGTCATTAGTTTGTTTACATTGTATCTGTCACTCAAATCTGACTAAACCACAGGCAATCACTCCTCATGAAGCAGATCAGGTTTCAGTTTGACTCTTAATAAATAACACTTCAGGGTATTTTTTTATATTAAAAATAATTATTAGATTTTAAATAAAATGTTCAGGGGCGTTAAAGGTTGTGGTGAAATATATCGTAAAACTTGGAGAAAAGCTCAAACCTAAAAGAAACAACAGACAGAACCAGACTTTCAACTTTCAAGTTATTTCTGTTTCTGTTCCTGGAGGTGACGCAGCTTATTCACCATTGATTTCCATCTATCAACACTGACTTTCTGCAAACTGGTCACACTGCACCAGGTTTTAGAGAGGAAACGAGGCCTATCCAGATTTAGGTACAGGTAATGAGTGTTGGGGAAAAAAAGGGAATCAGCAGAAATTGTCAACATCATGAAGGTCAAACGTCATGATTTACTGTGATCTCTGTGCGTGTTTCTTAAGACAGCGTTTTTAAAAGCCTCTATTTTTAACAAGATCCACAACTGCCCAAAAATATTGAATATGTCAGGCTGAGTCACAGGGACAGAACAGGAAGCATCAATGGTGAAAAGCTCTTTCTTGTATCCATCCTGAGGCTTTTCACGTAATCACCTTTTCACCTTTTCACCTTGCAGTGATTCCCAACTAGGTGTACACCAGTGTAGCATAACTAATCATTACTGTTCATGTGTTACATACAGCTGTAACACATGAACACTTATTGCAATTGTGTCAAGTAAGAGATAACTGCATAAAATAGTTAAGTCATTATATAGTAGAAATAATTAGCTAAGAGAAGGCCTACTGGTTAAAGTTGAAATAGTGAGCTATTGGACCAATGGTGAAATAAGCTTGCATTGTAAATAATGGATACATGACTGAAAAAGTTAGCTTTAAGTAATGAATGCACAGTTGAAACAGTATTGCAAAAATAGTAAATGGTTGAAATAGCTAAAAAAGTCAAATGGATAAAAAACATCCAGCATCTGGTTCTCCTATGCACACTTAACCAACTGACCTAAATGTGTTTATCTATTTAAAAGGATCACCAACCTAAATATCTACAAATCTGCAACATTTATGTATTATCCAGTTTGAATCAAATCAAATGGGGTGATTGTCTGCAACCCATTTTTGCACATTGATGCCTAATAAACAATTGCTGACAAGCACTAGCTTGAGTGAGTGTTACTTTGTCTGTATCTACACTTAAAAACCTTTGAATGCACAAAGGAGATTTCAATGTGTGACATAAAAACCCAACTGCTGCCACAGTGATTTGGGATGAATACTGTACATATTTATTTTGTATTTTATACTTTTTCAAATCTGATCTGTTTTCATTTGAAATTAAAGTCCTGTTAATTAAATCTACTTTGATTCAATAACAATAATGCTGAGTTCAAAAAGAAAGTTGGCTTCATACACGAGTAGGTATGCAGAAGTAAAGACTCCACACAGCACCGGGAAATGATTTTGAGCTAGATAAACCCTTCAAGAAGATGTATGATAAATGATCAGAGATGGCAAAAGTACTCACTTCCCGTACTCAAGTAGAATCACAGATACTTGTGTTAAAAAATACTCTGGTAAAAGTAGAACTAATGATTTAACTTCTTTACTCAAGTAAAAGTAACAAAGTACAAGCTTGGAAATTTACTTAAAGTATAAAAGTAAAAGTAGCCTGGCAAATGACAACCATTATTTTTATACAAAGCTACCTGAAGCACACAGATGTTTCTAGAATGCAAGCTGAGAAACTTCAGTGGACATGGAGAAAAGGCTCTTTATATGTCATTGGCTACATTTTTAAGGAACGTCTTCCAATAGGCCTAAAACATCCTATATATGATTATTGTGACAGAGACTGGGACTCCAGGTTAATAAGATTCTGACTGAGCAGCAAGATATGAATTTATTGTGATTCTGTGAGAATTCCCAGATCCAGTTTCTCTTTTTTAATCTTCCCCTTGACATTTAAAATAATCTACATGTATGTTTGTGTGTGTGCTCAAATATGGCTTCCAGAAATAAAATAAATGATTAAATAGGATTCACTAAACAGACATTAATTAAGAAGTTCCCCATCCTTTAGAGTTACGCAGCACATTGGCCAGGAGTCGTTCCTGATATCTACTATCTCAAACATCTCTCCTAGATAAGGCCGAGGATGACTGAGAATGTCTTGCTGCTTGTCTGATGAATTTCTGGGATCTTCGTTTTCTTCATTTTCAATCACGTTACCATCCATACTATGTGCTAACGTTAGCGCCATCAAGCCGCAATGATTTGGCATGAATGAATGCAGAATTCCATAGAATCTGTTGAGTCAGCTTAGTAGTGTGTCAAGTGTAATGTACAGTATAGTCCCATCCAATTAGTTTGAACATGGTATTGATGACACAAAAAATAATAACGGTAACTCCAATTAAATCATTTGAAACTTAGTGAGGACTAGATTAGAACTGGATTTAAAGCTGATTCTGGTTTCCAACTTGGCCCCAGGTGTGTCTGTTAACAACTTCTCTCTTTTGATGCAACATGCAACCTAGCTAACAGGGGAAGAACACAAACAGCAGAATCACTAGCTAACTTACTATAAATGTACCAGAACTATAGGCCAATACAACAACAGGCTTAAATAAACTGACATATAAACATATTGTAAGTTACACGACTTACAGTTCTCAAAGACGCACTCACACAATTTCCACTGATTATCCTCCGGACAGCTAGTCTCTTTTTCTTTTCTCTCACTTTTTTTCTCTGTGTGGCGTGCGGGCCCGCTCGCGATGTGAGGCGCGTGTCCGCGCTATTCTCCAACATGCACTCACAATCACACCTGATAGACGACCTTTGGTACAACTCTAAAATAATGAGCTAGTTTTGTAAAATGTAAGGAGTAGAATGTACCCATATTTGTGTTAAAATGTAAGGAGTAAAAATAAAAAGTCGCCACAAAAAAATATCAGAAAAATCTACTTGAGTACAGTAACAAAGTATTTGTATTTTGTTACTTCCAATCTTTGTAAATGATTAATAATAAAAACTAACAGAGTTAAAAGAGTAAAAGAGCAGAACATTTACCAGAGAAGTGTTGCACCTCACAGATTATTAAGGCCCTACATGAACATTCTGATCCACCATAAAAAAAATAAAAATCACAAGAAAAAACACACATTTGACACATTAGCTTTAGTGATGTGTACCTAATAAACTGGCAACTGAGTGTAAATGACAATTAATAAATCTGCTTATACATTTTTACTTGTGTTGATAAAGACAAGAATGATTTGATAACAAGACTAAAGGAGTTTATTAACTTATCAGAATCATTTATTTGTCATTATAAATGATTCTGATGACTGAATAAAAAAAATAATAATGATACTATCAACACACCAATATATCAGTCGGGCCCGTAAGTAATTAGTCAACAAAAAACAGAATGATGACATTTAGTTTCACACATGACAGAAACAAACAAAACATAAATGACGTGTGGAATGACTTAAGAAAATGCCGTGTTATGAATACACTACACTAACTTATTAACTTTAGTTTTACAGTTCCTTTTGGAATTGATGGCCATTAAACCTCATTTATAGGAAATTACACCTAATGTTTGAGTTAGAAAAGCAGAAATTAGGAATTATTTAGACTAAGATTAAAGGAATGTATGTTGATGAATAATCACAGACTGGAATATGTCAACTTTTACAATACTATTTCAAAAACACTTCAATTTGTTTTTTCAATTGCTATAAAATTGATTAAGACAGCCCAAAATGAATGAAAGTAGAAAATGTTATTTTGGGGAATTACAACTAGGTAGTTAAAAAGAACATTGATATAGGAAAATATATATAGGTTCATTTGACGCGAGGACAACACAAGGGTTAAGACTACAATCAGATAGATAGCTCATGAGAGGAAAAACAAGTTTACAAGACAAGATACTTACTGTAACTTGAGGAGGAAGAAGAGAGCATGTGATTGCGATTGTGCCCTCAGATTACAAAGCCTGAGGCGCTAACTCATCCAGTAAGCATCCACTCTCAGAAGGGATTCTGGACATTTATAGTGACGTGATGTCTCTGTGATCAGTGCTGTTGTCCTGGGGTCATGTTTGCTGATGGTTGCAGCCACAGTCACGGAGCAACATGTAATTTACGGAGTCTTTTGTTATCTCCATGTTAATTTTCCTGCACACATCTTAAACACACACAACCACTGTCAAGCTACTTTTTTATTACACAGGGTGGATAAAAAGAGTTTTTTGGATAATTGATGGAAGGTTAGGCTACACCTCCATTAATTAGTATGATGGAGACTCAGGATGCTGAGTTCAGGGGCTCGATATGCAGTGACTGACCAACAAAGGATGAGGCAGGTTATTATTCAGTCATAGTAAAAAAAAAAAAAATGTGTTCCTTTAAGTGAACACTTTCTATATGTAATGTAACAATGGGAAGATCATTTTTTTAAATTATTGTTGCATGGTTTTGAATTCATGTGACTATATACTAATGAAACAGAAGACCAGAAGTGCCTTGGGATGCTTTATAACTAGAAAATTCCTTCTGAACACCACAAGGCAAACCCAAAAAGGCTGACAAGTATTATGCTACATTTGGTGAGTTGTTAATTGTTGTCTAGATGCAGGCGTATTTGCGAGCTAGCTTTGTGTATTATGTAAAGACAGTGAAAGACAAGAAATCCAGTTACACTTTACTTTAAGGTATTTACATAAGACTGACATGACACTGTCATTATGTTTATGACATAACGCTTCTTCAAGTGTCTTTTTTTTCTTTTCATTCTTTTTTTATATAGTTTTTAAAACCACATCATTGGGAGAGAAAGGTTCCTAGATTTTTTTTTGTGGCAATTAGAAGAGCTTGAAGATGCTATAAAAGGTCATTATTATGGCCATTATTATATAAGGAAATGAATATAATATAAATAAAATAATTTACAAGTAAGTGTTGTGGAGTCATAGAAACCCAACAGTAATGACATGCATGCTGCTCATTCTGTGTAATTGAATTGAATTGTATTTGACTGACTGACTTGAAAGGGACATGGGCTGCTCAGCCAAAATGATTTCAAATGCCTTGAAATGGCATCCAAATTCTGAATAACGTGAAAAAAACAGTCAGCTACCATTCAAATGGATCGAAGCGTAGCAAAAACAGCAAAGGCTTAACCAATAATCAGCTCCAGGAAAGTCAAAGAAGACTTAAAGTTATTTGTGAGTAGTGTTATGATCAGAAGAAGGCTATGTGAAGCAAAGCTATCAGCTAAGCCCCCCCCATAAAGCCCCATCGCTGAAAAAAAGACATGTACTGAATAGGTTGAAATTTGCCAATGGACACATTGACTGGCCAAAGGAGAAATGGTGCAACATTCTGTGGCCTGAGAAATTGTTCTTTTTGGGTCTAGGGGCCGCAGACAGTTTGGCCGACGACCCCCATGCACTGAATTCAAGCCACAGAACACTGAAGACAGTAAAGCATGGTGGGGCAGACATCATGTTATGGGGATGTTTCTCATACTGTGGTGTTAGGCCTATTTATCACATTCCAAGGATCATGGATCACTTTCAATATATTTCATCAAAATACTTGAAGAGGTCATGTTGCCTTATGCTGAAGAAGAAAGGCCTTTGAAAGGGGTCTTTCAACAAGACAATGACCCAAAACACATCAGTAAGAGAGCAAAGTCTTGGTTCCAGATGAACCAGATTGATGTTATGGAGCGGCCAGCCCAATCCCCAGACCTCAGTCCCATAGAACACTTGTGGGGTGACATCATAAATGCTGTTTCTAAGGCAAAACCCAGTAATGCAGAGCAATTGTGGAATGAAGTTCATTCGTCCTGGGCTGGAATACCTGTTCACAGGTACCAGAAGATGTGAAGCAGTTCTCAAAAGACATTTTTCAGTTTATACAGTAAATGTTTGAGTTTGTAAAGAAAAATGCAAATAGTGCTTTTTTTTTTTTTTGAACAGCCTAATATTCCTTTTTCTTCTCTTTCTGTAAAGGTAGAACTCAAACTTGATCAATTTTGGTGAATTTTTGACCATGTTTTGATTTGGAATTGAATGTGCAGTGTTCCCAATGCATTGATATTATGGAATTAAGCTATTCTAAGAATTTTGAGCATTATTCACTTTTTTCAAACACACTGCTATTATTCTGAACTGTAGCTAGTTGTTGTACCAGAATCAAACACCTTTTAAATGTGACCCCGTACCTAAAAGAAATTTAGGACGCATTCGTTGTCAAGGCAGCAGCTGTACTTAGTCAATCAATCATCTCTTCTTTGACATTAAATAGTGTGCCAAGTTTTAAACAAGAGAGGCAGTAACAAAAAGTTAACACCTTAGATCATAAAAATGCAGGCAAGATAAAAGACATTATACAAATTAGATCATTAAAGTTGTTAGGAACATGTTTGACATCTCAACAAATCAAGATACTCAACATTTTTTAGTATTACGAGGACTTGTCCATTACTGAGAAACAATATGCACAGTCATGCTTTCAGTGTCTGACTGTTGCCTCGTCTTTATGTCTGCAGGTTCTGGCCTCTAAGCGCCATTAGAAATTTCCTGCACAAACAAATGTTTAAAAGCTGCATGAATCAATAAAAACCACAGATGCATTGTTTGATTTTAAGAAACTCCTTCATTTGAAAACCAGCACATATACAATACAAAAACACATAAATAATAAATACACTAGTTGAGTTCTGTCTCAACAAAAACATGTTAAATACAACAGAGAGAGACATGATGCCTCATTAACAAAAGTGGATCATAATCTTAAGATCTTTTTTCATGACATACTTAAATTATTTAAAACCAGAGAGTGTACTGTGTTACTAAATGTTGGCATCTTGTATAGTATTGGTATTCAATGTGACAGTTGCAATGAGTAATTAGTTTTTGACAAGTGCCTGAAGACACTGCCTGTAAAAAGAAACCTTATTTCCTTATTGGGTTTTCCTGACTGTAAACCAGCACCAGCTTAATTTATTTCCACAGCTAACATACAAGCATGCAGCAACAATAACAGGTACAAATGAATAACACAAGCGATCAGACAGGTTTTAAGTGAACACAAAAACAGTAGTACAAGCTCTGCTGTTAAAAGCAACATTCACTTTTGTTTCAATTTCCAAACTACAACTGTTTCAATCTTCTAGATTTTAGATAATAAATTAGTAAATGTTTATAGTCACAAAATGTACTATAGTTTATAGGACACAGGCGCCAGATTTGTTAAATTCCTGCAAGTGCTGCAGGTCATGAGAAAGTAATAATAATGTTGACACATTTATTATTTTACAGTGTTAGGAATTCCCTTTAAAACGTTAATGAAGCCACACCAAAGAGAAGAATTTTCCAAACATTTCTTTGAAATCTGAGACTGAAATGAGATCTGAAACATTATCTCCTTGCACATGTAGTAAGCAGGTTAGATAATATGGTTAAACTTGTCTGAAAACTTGTTGAAAAGCTAGGGTAGGCAGCAAAAGAAATGTAGAATGTGAAACCCCCCCCCCCCAGACTAACTTCATCCGGATGAATGTCGTTATCTAGCAACAATTCTATGAGAATTACTGTACTGTTTTCTTTGTAAAGCCCTTTGATATGACATAATGTGATTCTAGGTTATACAGTAACTAGCTTCAAAAACACTAGCTTAAGTTAGCTGCAGCTGTGGGCCTTTGACTACAGTTACCAGGATGCTAAACTATTAGCGACTGTCTTTTAGACTTCATTTCTTCCATGGGTTAAATATTTCTAAAGCCTGAAAACAAAGCATAGAAGTCCAGTTTTTCTCAGAACACTTGTATTACAAAATGATGAAAGGTTTTTATAGCAGTTTGCCCAATGACACACAAAAATACGTCCTACCCCAGGTTTAAGTTGTAGGGATGTGTGCAATGAGATTGAAATCTGAGCAGAAGAAGGAACTGTGGATGGACATCAACGAGTCACATGAACAAGAGCCAACACAAAAACAGGGATAGTCACATTTTTCTACAAACTGAACGTAAAGGGTCAAAGTTAACAGAGTAAAATAAAAGGTGGAAGGACAGAGGACACACAATGGTCTTTCTATTGGAGGTGGGACAGTAGAGACTTTGTCCTATGGAGGATGATCTAGTAGGGGCGGCCCCGCCGCTCCTGTCTGTGGTCACCCCTGTAAATAGATTACATTATCAGCCTCCAACCAATGAACAACAACTACAGGGTGAACAGGGGTGGTGTGTGTGTGTGTGTGTGTGTGTGTGTGTGTGTGTGTGTGTGTGTGTGTGTGTGTGTGTGTGTGTGTGTGTGTACACAGAGTGCAGGCTTGTTATACACATAACAAATGCGGAAACTTCAGATAACATGGGACTCCCTGATGAACCTCCTCCCTGATGGCAAGATCTGGCACTTAGCGTGTTACCAGGGAATTTGGCACTGAAAAGACATTAACTTTGGTAGACACCCAGTTCTTTTGTCTGTTTTAGACCAATGTGGACAATTTCACCCACCAAAAACTGTTTAATTATGCAAATGGTCAAGGGAGTATAAAAAACACCCATCCTTTAACCCAACATTGTGTGTGTTGCCGAAGTATAGCTTATATGTGGGAAACACTGTATTGTGTACCTTTGATGTTGAAACTGTTTTAATAAAAGAGAGTTGTTTGTTTGAGTGTATCTGACCTTGCATCCATCTTTCCAGGGCCGTATCCTCCACGGTCGCCCCCGCGGCTCCCTCTGAAGCCCCCGCGGTCGCCGCCTCGGCCCCTGAAGCCGCCCCTCTCAAACCCCCCTCTGCGCTCTCCTCCTCCATAACCTCCTGACACCAGAACAAGCAATTTGTTGACAATGTATTAACTGCTAACCAAAAGCATCACTTTTACCATGTTTGACCACCAACGAAAGAGTTTACACGGCAGACAAAAGTGTCGGCAGTCTGACCCGGCGGGGTTAACTGTGAGTGACTGAGTCTAAAGGAAAAACAAAGTAACATGATATGCACTTTGTAATTAATCAATTACAAATCCAATCATTTATATCATAGAAAGTGTGGTAAACTGTTTTCATAGGGACTATATCTGCGGTAGAAAGTAGTTCCAATAAAAACTATCTGTGAGTAAGTGATAAAAAAAGTGAGTAAGTGAGTAAGTGATAAAAAAATATATATATTCTTTGTAATTTGGGTGAAAAAAAACTTTAATGAAAAACCTTCTGTTCAAGTTAACATCATAAAAACTATTCACTTCCAATAACAGACATCAATGTAAAAACTGAGGAAGTCTAACCTCTTTCCATTGGGGACATCCCACCAGCATCCTCAGGTTTTGGGGCCTTGCACTGGTTACACTCATTACGCCATGAGAAGTTCAAGTTGCCACAGTTGCTGAAGAGAAATGTGCAGAAAGGACAGAAAACAATAAATAACCACAAAATAAAACTGATCGTTAGACTTTTGTCATGCATTCTTAATGGTCTTTGCATTTGCATTGCAAAATTATACTTTTGTTTATAGCTTCAAACAAATCTTACAGTATTTGTATGAAGCTGTATTATGAACTATGAACACAATAAAAAAAGCTGAGATTTCACCAAGATCCTCAAACAAAAGGACAATACTTTTTAAAACTTATTTTATAATATAAAATGTTTTCTATCCAGATCCCTCATGATAAATCCTGAACGTACGGATTTGAACACTTCCAGTCTCCTGCTCTCTGTTGTCCTCCTCCTCCCCCATTGCCCCCATTGCCTCCGTTGCCTCCATTGCCCCCATTGCCTCCATTGCCTCCTGGGAAACCTCCACCTCGACCCCCTCCGAATCCGCACGACCCATTGGCCCTACATGGAGCACAGAACCAAACCAGAATATCTTCTGTCAGTGTAACAGTGAAGCCTTCCCAGCCATGATCAGATGTTCATTCCCTTAAAAAAAAAAAACAGACTCACCTCCTCGTCCTCCTCGGCCTCCCCTCATGCCACCTCGGCCTCCAAAGTCGGCTCTACGGGTGGCAAAAGACACCTTGATAGGATTTCCATTGAAGTCCTTACCTGTCAAAGAAAAACAAACAGACATCATTCTTATGACATCCGAGTCAAGAAATGGGCACGCTTTAAATCCCAAAATGGATAAAAAAACAAGCACAGAATTAAAGCTATACTGCGTAGTTTCTGTCTCCCCCATGAGGAATTCTACAACAAAACTGTTGGCACGTCCACATGATACAAGCCTTCCGCACACCACCCCCACCCCTCCTACATGCAGTTGCTAGTAGCAAAGAAGGACACAGATGATTAATAAAACATGATGGACTCTTCAGAAGAGGTAGTTATCTTCACTCGAGTTTCTGCAAGGGAAAGTCGCCAGACGGACAATCTTCTGAACATAGTGATACTGAAAAATACAGAGAGAGTTGTGTGGAGCTGATAGTCTTAATTAGCTTTGTAGCAACTCATTTGGCAATGGCTTGAATGTAACGGGCGTTCGTAAATAAAGATTTCAACCCACTCTAGCTGCATAGTCCACTTCTCTGCTGTCTAGCTCTAGACTCCCTATGTTCCACACGCTCATATTAAAATCAAAGTACTGCTGAATACACTTCCTCCATTACATTCCTAACTGCAACCTCATTCAAAATATAATGCTGCCCTGTCTTACTTATTGAAACATTAAAAGTTATAAGTCACCATCAAACCAATCAATGGCAGCCTTAGCTGAAGGGGGGTCATCAAAGGACACGGTGGCTTCCCCCTTCAGCTTCCCTGTTTCTCGGTCTGTGTACAGGTTGATCATTGGCAGGCCAGTCTTCTTGTTGATCTAAGAGCATAAACGAGATAGGGACAATGCAGTTATTTAATTAGGTCATATGCTGTAGAGACACAAACACTAATAATCTAGTTGCAAAAAGGTGTCAAATTTGAGCTGATACTGTCACGTATGCGATTGTATAAAAATGTAAATTTCACTTCAAGTTTTGAAGTTGAATTTGATCAGTTTCAAGCTTTCTGAGACACGACATTCCCACACAAGTTAAAGAGCAACCAAATACATGTTGCACTGATTCATCAGCCTCCATTTCAGATTTCAGTAATGATTAAATCTGTGCTTGTGTTTCCCACTTTCCTGGAAGCAGTCTCAGTCTTATTCAGGGGTCCTTAACGTTTTTTAAAACCAAGGACCCCTTAGCTGAAAGAGACAGAGCTGGGACGCCCCCACTACAAATATTGTATTAAACTGAGCTGTTTATTAAACTAGGTGGATGGATGGACATTCATAATTTAATTATACATCATATTTTAAGGTTGGGGAAGGCACCGTGTTTCTTATTAATGTATATTTTTAGACATTTTAATTAAAAAGGATTCCACCAGATGGCTCTCTTACCAGGTTCCAAGGGTTTTTACTGAGCTGGGGAAAAAGCCTTCTCTTACTTCGCTCTATGGTCTTGGAATAACTTGCAAAAGTTGTGTGATGCTAGTTTGTTATGACTATGCTGTATTACTGTTTAAATTGTAACTGGTGTGCTGTCTTGGCCAGGTCTCCCTCGGAAAAGAGATTTCAATCTCAAGGGACTTCCTGGTTAACCCTGGTATGGTATTTGGGTCAAAGTGACCCATTTCAGTATACAGTTTTTGTACCTGAAAATCAATGGCCTTACCTTATTTTCTGTGATAAACATGTATTCCTGACTAAATTCAGAAACTTATTCTGGATATGACCACTTTTCAAAGATAAAAATGATAACAAAGGGTTTTAACATGAATTATAACCTTATGACAAAAAACAAGTTACACTTCCATTTTTAATTGTGTTCTAGTAGAGACTGATTGCATTCCCTAAACATGTGTTATCGCAATTGTTTGAAATTGAGATAAAGCCAATAATTGTTAATAGATTATGAAGTAAAATCTTATTTCAGAATTGTTTTAAAAAAACCATTTAAGTCACAGGTCAATTTGACCCGAGGGATACGAGAGGATCCCGAAAGTGAAGACAATACAAGGGTTATATAAAGGTTAAATTAAAAAATTAAAAAGGAAAAACATCATAAAATTAGAAAACAATAATTTGGTGGCCCCACTGAACTGAGGACCTCGTAAGGTTGCGGACCCCTATTTAAGATCTCTGGTCTAACTAATTGTGCTGCCATAATTTGAGCATTAATTCAAATAATTCTTTTATTTTTGTCCTATTCTTTAAATTTGTCCCAAGCCAACAACAAATGCTGATAAAACATTTCTAATTTTGAAATTACCTGGAACAAGGCTCCAATATCATTTACGACACTGAAGGACCACCCTACCTCATTCTACTGTACAGTCTGTTACTATTACATACACTTTACACTAACTTACACTACCTTAATGATCCCAATCTGCTTAAAAAAGTCTGCCACTGATTCAACAGTGTAGTCGTCTCCCAGGCCTTGCACGAAGATAGTGTTATTATCAGAGTTATCCTGGTCTTGCACTGTTGGAAGATAACAGGAAGAAAATCAACAAGAGGCAAACAGGGAACTGGGTGTCTCACCCGGATGTCACAAGATGGTGAGAGATGTGATGTCATGATGGTTATAATATGTCCGGTGTGGAGTTATAATTTAAAGAAAAAAGCACAAAAAAAAAAAACTTACTGAAGCTGGGTCCTCCATGTCCCGGCTCTCTTGGTCCTTGAGAGGGCAAAAAACTGAAGTTAATTGTGGAAATGGATAAATGATACATACATAACTCACAGTGTAACTTATGTCATTGTTCCCACAATGGTATGTAGGGCTATGCTCTAAAAGGCTTACCATGGAACCTGTACAGCATATTTGTCATAAACAAAACAAACTTTTTACCACCCTGTCTTTCAACAGTGTCATTATAACATAATCTTTAAAGATTACCACTTGCATGCAGAAGAAGTCTCACGAACAAGTGCACAAAACCAGATTTTGCATATTATAGAATACGGCCTGTCCAAGTTGATTGATTTTTTGCATCAGAATAACCACCATACCTGTCACAGCATAGCTTTTCATTGGTTGGATTGTATGTTGAGTAAACAAGTACAGCCTTATGTAACTCTCTGACATGGCCTGTCACAGTTCGGGCTATTGAATTTCATATTTAAAACAAGTCAAACCTTTGTGTTGATGCATTTCTTGACAACCTATGAATACTTTTCTTTCACACAGACATTACCAACTTTTGCAACCAAGTCCAACATATTGCAACACAATGCCCTTATTGAGTGTAGACCTTAAGGTCATTTTTCATTCTCTCATTCATTCCTTTGTCTACCACTTTTTTTTTTCTTTTTCACACACCTTCACAGAGGATTCTTGGAAATTGCCCCACACATACATCTTCAGAGTAAGAACACCATGTTTGTCATTCAGAGAAGTATTTAAGTTACACACACTTTACCTATTCAGAAAACCAACTTCCAATGTTGAAGTTTTCAGAAGTTAACTGAAACACCTTAAGACGTTCTTTGGTGTGTAAAGTCCTGTCACTTTTTAGAAGATGGTCTCAAGTCTGCGTCATTGGCAGCTTGATTTACCAGAGTATCTGAAACCAAGATGTTCCTTCTTTAGAACAAACGTTGCATTGTTTTAAGAAGCCAAAGCCAAACCCCTTCCATCAACAACTTTTGAACCACTTCAAATCTGATAAGTGACCGGGAAACCAGGCGAACACAAACAGAGGTTACCAAACTGATGTTTAAGTAAATTGACCAAACTTGGCACTACTGGTGGATGACTCATTATGTTAAAAAAACAAAACAAAAAAAACAACTCCATTTCAAAAGCTTCCACACCTTTATCATGATAGCGCCAAGCCACCATGACTAATGTGTTCAGGTATCAGCGTCAACAGTGAAACTAAGATTTCAATTTCACTTAAGACTGAGTGATTGGTAAATGTATTCCATGTAGTCAACCATACATTAAGTATACAAACGATGCAATGCTATTAAATTAAATTGTGTGGATTATTTTTTCAAATCAACATTCTATTTATGTGTTGATTACAATGGCACCTTCCACCCATAATTTGTGTGCATTACACGGCAACTAAAAAACTGGAGTAGTAAAGTGTTTTTACTCTTACAAGCAATATGTCTTTATTTCTGTGTGTTATTATGTTGTAGCTTTTTATTGTTGTTTTGTGAGATTCATATTATTATTTAAGGTAAGATCATCTTAAGTGGGGGGACCTAGAAACCTATAGAGAGTGGTGGACCCTAGGATCTACACTCAAAACCACAGCTAGTAGGATTATAAACAATCTGCACCATCCAAGCAATAAACCATTCCAGCTCCTACGCTCAGTTAAACTCCTCTGTATCCAAGACAGAGTCAGAGAACCTTTTTTTCTCAGACCAGGACAATGAACTCTGACCTCTGGATACCCTCTGCCTCGTCTGGCACATTGACTTTTGAACATTTGCATATTTGTACTTGAGCATATAAAACATTTCATGGCATACTTTGCCTCACAACTGTGACATATTGTGTCTACAGTTCACATTTTATCCATTGAGGAAACTGCCCAGTCCACCTAGACACGTGGCTAATATGCACATATTTTATACTAAATTAAATGTAGCATTTTATAGTTGAAATTTTGTTTTTACTATTCAATACACCTATTATTGGTGTATGTATCACAATTAAAAAAAAAAAACAATAAAAAAAAAAACTTAAACTTCACTGGTGCAATTTAAAATTCCAACTGCACAGAATTTGTTTCCAACACTGGACCCTGCTGCACTTCAACTACATAATAATTATTAGTACATAATCCATGTAGTATAATCTTATTTATACTAAAACTCTTCCACTTAATTCTAGATTAGAATAGCAAGTGCAATCCGTGGGATCTGGGAGAGACACCTTTTGTTCTATTGTCTATTATATCACAATCTCAGACACATGCTTCTCCTTCAAACGTCTGCAGAATGGCAAATTTGTTTTTCGAGGTCTGAGAAATGCAGACCTCAGTACCATTTTACAGACCTACCTCCTTATTTTGTTAGATGCTTACCAACAGTGTAGGAGGGCGTGTTAAATGTGCCTCTTTGATAGCTGTAGGGTTGTTTGTATTTGCTTTGACATTGTTACTTCCACTTAGTTTGACATGAATTTAAGTGTATTATATTTGTTCTTTTTTGTTATTGATCTTGTTGTGTTTTTAGTGTATTGGAAGCCGGTGTGGATTGGGCTCCATTTGGTGCATGACACTTTGACAAATTACTACTACTACTAAAGTATATTACTTAAATATTGAAATTAAAACATGCAAAATCCACTGCCTTTGGTAAACATTGTATTTTTGATGGTGAAGCACATTGTGTTATCACCATTAACATAACTATTGTAGATGTCACCAGCACTAATGCAACTGCATCCCCTCTGCTGCTTTATATTAAAAGAAATCATAAATCAATAAAAGCAACTTCAAGCTTGATAATGTAAATGCCAAGTATCTCTGTCCCCACCACAGACCTGAGAGTGAGCCTGAAGTTCACCAAAACAAGTCCAAGCTTTAATACCAACTGGTCTATTGTTCCAAATGAATGACCAAATTACTGAGAAACCAGACCTTCCTTCCATTTACAGCACAATGTGTACTGTATCAAGTTACTGGTGCTTGACGACTTTCCGCAGTTGTGCTATAAAACCAGTTTTAAATCAGTGAACTCAGTCTTATCGCTTAAAGAAAGAAAGAAAAAATAGTTAAACCGAAACTTCCCCTTGTTGATTAGTCACACTACCCATCAAACACTGCAGGTTTCCATCAGACCCAAACCCTGTCAATGTTCCAACACCAACGTAGAGCAGAGGAGGAAGAACTTCATGTAAAGCTATAAAGTGACTCCCTCTGCTGGACACTTTCATTCACAGAGTAAGAGTACACCTAGTACCTGAGATTATTATCTACACCTAAGCACACTGAGTGTTCTTACCTGCGAGGCTGTGCTATGGAACATTATTCATCACACTACCTTGCATAGCATATTGCTTAGTTGAAAGAACATAAAAGTCTTAGTAAGTTTGACAACCCTGGTCATATTTATGTTTTTTAACATCAGTATGATATCGTATATTCTGTTCATGTGTTTCTGTATTAATCAGATTAGTAGTATAAATTGTACATCTCTAAAGCACTTAGATTATTTCAAAAACCACACACCTGCTTCATGCTTTAAGTGTACTGATCTTCCCTCCTTTTACCCTCGACTCCTCAAACTCAACAAACCTTTTAAGTGTTTTTTTTTGTTGTCACTTACCACCAAACTTATTGAATCCTCCACGATCGCCCATTCTGATGAGGAGGAAGAGAGAAACGACACGCATTGAAGACTGGTGCTGACAGCGATTGCTCTCAACGGGTTGTGGATAACCTTCACTCTCCCAGTCTCTCACTTAAACCCACCCCTCTTCAGTTGGCACTTGTCCTACTGGACACCCACTTAACCTTGTCCGGGGTCTCTGAAATATACACCTTGAGGACAAGAGGCCAGTTTAAAGACCTTGTCATTCTATGTCCACAAGCAGCTGAAATTTGCCAGTTTTACCCTGAAGTCCTATCAAGTCTTTAAGTGACTTGTATGCACCATTTTATTTCTTCATATAACTTGGTTTTGTAACAATTAACTAACCCAAACATTAACACTGTTGACCCCTGGATGAGTGTTTTTTAGGTCTCTGGCAACCTTTACTCTTTACACAAATTGCAGCAAACCCCAAAACAGGTGTTCTTTGAGGCTTTTCCTATGATGATATCCTCTACCTACAAGAATACTATTAACTACCTGTAGACTACTCCCTTTTTGCAATTTCCCAAATAATGGCTTAAGAGCAGAAAGCCAGCCTGGAGAGAAGGTAAAAGCCTAGGAGAAGATTCAAAGATTGATTAAAGCAGAGTATGACACAGTGGGGGCTGTTAGGGAAAGTGGTGATAACAGGTGAGTAAGGCAGGTAATGGAAATGTATTTGTGTGTGTGTGTGTGTGTGTGTGTGTGTGTGTGTGTGTGTGTGTGTGTGTGTGTGTGTAAAGACCGTAGTTGACGTGCCATTTTTGCAGACAAAAGACTGGCTTTGGACTTCAGAGCGTCAAAGCTTACACTTACAATATGTAGAGGAAAAAAAAATATCAGTGTTTTGTTGTGGGCAAATTTGTCTTTCTTAGGGGTTCTACGTCTGCAGTTAGTTTACACTGCCTTTTATAAAAAATTACAGACATTTCATTATACCAAGATGTCACATCTAGTGTGGTAGGACACAAGCACTAGTCACTTTTATTTACTCACACTTACATGTTCCTCCATTCTGTAATCTTAAACCAAGATCACTCAAAAAAAACATTTTAACTCATCAAATATGTAAAGATAAAAATATGTCATTATTTACCTATGCTTTTGTTGTACAACACAGGAGGATATCAGACAAAATCTACCTAATTTCGTAACATGGAATTCTATTCTATTAGTGCCCAGTGCCATAGGCCTACTTAAAAGGAAACTATGATACTGCATTGGGGATTACATTCCAGATATTGTAATGGTGGGGAAGGAGATTGAGATATAGTCTGTGATAGGTAACACAATGTACAATGAAATGGCAAATTAATTTGTCAATGAGAAACAAAAAAGTACATGAAATATAGTGCAACCTCTATAACAAAAACATCAACTTACCAATCCAGATCCAGCTTCATAGCTTCTCTATTGTTGTAAAAGTGATTTGATTCTGTAAGCCATAACTTATATCTTATATCTTTCTTAAATTTGCCCAGAAAATACAGTTTAGAGAGTAGTGACAAACAACTTTGCCAATTGGAAAGTAGCTTGTGTTGCATTTCTGGGCTACGTACAAACAGCCACCACAAATTCATTCTCAACTCAATGCTAGTTTTCCCCTTTTTTTGTTTAACAGAAATTCCTGCAAGCAGGAGGACATTGACTTTGGTATTTCTGTTTATAACCTGAATTTGGTATAATGCAGAGTGGAGTGTGATCATACCATAATTTCTGTATTAATGATGGAAAGTTTGGGACCAGAAATGTTGTCCTTTTAAAAGAAAATAATTTGAATTAGCCTACTGATAGTGGAATAGTCTACAGAGTCTGCTGAACAATTCTTTGGTTTTTATAATCATGTAAAAATGAAAGGCAACAAGACCATAACAAAGATTTTGTTTCGGATTAGGCACCACCATCGTTTTAAAAGTATCAATTTAGCACCAGTATCGGGAAAAAACAAACGATACCCAACCCAAATCTCAATGGGTTCAGGGTGCATCCCAACCTGTGATCAGATCACTCAGGACAGATTATAAAACAAGTTGAAAATGAAGCCAGACAAACAAACCTAAAATCTGTTAGCCACGGTCAGCCAGACCCAACGCAGCAATTTATCCTGGTTCATGTTGTAGCACTTTCATTCGAGGATCCATCACTAACGGATTATGTGAGTCACTGGTACTGCTTCCTTGCTTTTGGTGGTAATAATAATGTAGGCTTTAAAAATATGTTTTCTGAACAGCATTCAGCCACAAGGACCTTAAATCCAAACCCCTGTTTGATATGATGTGAACTCTGAATTTCACCCAGTTTACAAGCTTAGCTCATCATTTTAAACGCTACTTGTTTCTGGGCAACCATGTTTGTTTTTTTGTGATCAAATGTTTTTATTTTTATATATTTGTACAATTTTCTGTTGTGAACTCTGGCCATTTTATGTTTTCTGATCAAACACATCAGAGGTGCTTTACAATGATGTGATTTAAATGAAATCGTTAACTTTATAGCAAACTGAAAAAACAAAGACAAATCCCAACATGAGTTGCTGAAGGTTCTGTTTCACTCACTCACACACACACACTCACACAAAGATTTTTGCCAAATTAAATGTATGAGCAGTGGACAGTGGAGCACAGTTCATTGTATGAACATCAGTTATTTTATTTTAGTTACACTGTATATATTTTATTGTAAAAATGTTCGTTTTAATATTCAGACATTAATTTCTATCATAACCACAGCATCGCAGCAATGATTGGTTTGTGTTGGGTGGGCAGATCGATACCATACCACCCAACCTAATCCCTATTCTGAGTTTTTTGAAGCAATATTAGTGATTTAAAACAAAATGGATCTGTTTAATGTTAGAGGACGCTCTGGGAAGATAAACACTCTTTTTAGTGCATGCACTCTCCGTGTGCATGCGTGCAGCAAACACTGCTAGAGAATTCACACAATTAACATATTTGTCATTTAAATGCTCTTGTGTTTTAACATGCTAAGTAAATACATATTAAGTAAATAACAGAGTAAAAAGAAATCACTGAGTAAATCCCTCAGTGGGAATAAGAATGTATTCCAAAGCAGCCTATTGATGATCGACCCTACAAAAGCATGGCACATTGTTTCTCCCTCTGTTACTGTACAGTAGCAGCTTTTAATAAGAAGTATCAGGATCGATATTAGAGCCCAACCGATGAAGGATTTTTAAGGCTGATATCGATACAAATATTTGGTGATTAAAAAATGTGATATAGTTCTTTTAAATCCAGAAATGTTTAACAAAGCAAACAGATTTCCCTAAAATTAGTTATTTGTAGTTATTTATGAGTCCTCACTAAATATGATAATGCAGTTTTAAAATAAACTTGTTTGTTTTATTGTCACAACAGAACAGAGGAACATCAAAACATATTAAAGTTCTGAGAAATGAAATTTATAAAAAATACGAAATTAAGATATGAAACTTATTTGAACAAAAACACATTAACAACAAAAAAAAAATCAAAGAGTTGCCAACAGTGATTAACAGAGTGCCATCTGGTGGACAAATGCCAACACTCATAACATGGTTGAAGGGGGTTTAGCCCGTTTTTATTTTATTTTTAAATATTAATTTATCAGGCATTATAAATGCTGATACCAATTGGAAAATATAATATCGGCCCATTGATATATCGGTCTGGCTCTAATCGATCTTAGCAATTCTTGCCCTAGTATCATTTGATAATGGATCAGAAGCAACTTTATTATATTATTTTAGTTTTTTCCCTGAGTTGCAGCACAGGACTTAGACTGTATCTGCCCTCAGTTTAACTCAGGGAGGTGCTATGAAACACAGATAAACTTTTAATCAGGTATGTTTTCACCTAAGAGTGGTGCATGTATGGCATACAGATCTGAGAACAAACCAAGATCCTTGCAGTTGTCACTGCAGACTAAAAACGTACCAATTGCTTTGTGGCAATTTAAGAATCCCTTAGACTCAATTTCCTTAACAGTAAGTGGTAGGGAAAATTTGACACAGCACCTCTCAATTGCTTAGCATGTAGCTACAACAGCACTGGAACAGCACTCTCTTCCATTTTATAGTCCTCAACATAGTTCCACATGTAATCCCAGGAGAGGAAACATTTAGATGCATCACAGTAGATTCAGTGCGCTTTCATGAGTCCAGGTGACCTACTACACTAGACAGGACTGACAACATTGGCACTAGATGATTTTTTAAACACTCACCCCATGCCTCCTCTTCCTCTTGGACCACCTCGGCCACCTCGGTCAAAACCGCGATCGTATCCGCCACCACCGCGACCTCCAAATCCACCCCCACGTCCCCTGCCACCGCGGCCATCCTGACCTCCATAACCTCCATCGGGACCAGCGTACCCTCCACCACCTCCTCCTCCGCCGCTCATCGGTGGGCTTTCATCTCCATATCCTGAGAGAGTTGAGACAATCAGACCTCAACAGATTTAACCGTTCGAGTGCACTTTACACATTCTAAATGTCAACACTATTTTATAAAAACAAAAATGTTTGATTTATCTGTATCCAATTCCCTCAAGAAAACTTTGTGGCTATGGGACACTGTGGACACAGTGTATGTGGAGGTGAATGAAATGTGTGCTCAAACTACTGAAAAAAAATGACATTTGAAAAACTCAACAGCAATGTGTTTTTCCAAAAACAATCACCCACAGACCTCACTGTTTTCTTTGGAACTACTTTTCTACTTCAAGAAACTGTCCCTATAGGTCTGTGAATGATCCTGAGCAGAAAATTTGTATGTCATGTTCAACTGTGTCCCCTGTTGAGTTCATGTTAACTTAATTTCACTTGGCAGAAATAAAAAAAAAAATAGTTAATATAAACCCATCCCTTACCTCCACCTTGACCATACTGGCTCTGCTGACTGTAGCTCTGCGGAGGGGGCGAGTTGTAGCTCGGAGGCTGGTTGTAGTGTCCTCCTCCATGTTGGGATGATTGTTGGTGGCTCCCGTACCCCCATATCCACCAGTCTGACCTCCACTGCTGCCGTAACCGCCTCCACTCTGTCCACCACTCGGTGGCTGGTTGTAGCCAGAGGCCTGCGGGTTACCTTCATAGCTGTTGAAGGTTGGGAGAAGGGAGGCATTAAAAAGCAAGAAAACACCTCCACCAAAGCTACACAACTGTGTCACCAAAGCTTGCTGAAGTAGAAACTTAAACTGGTGGTTACTAGGGCTCTAACGATACACCAAACCCCGGGTTTGGTTTGTGTCACGATTTTTGATTCTTTTTTTTTTCTACCACATGGCATTGTTTTGTCATTGATTACATCCCACTTTGCAACACAGTCATACAACAGATACCTTATTTATTGATATTGATGGATTTCAATATCGATCGATCCAACACCAAAGATTCTTTTGTACCTTAAAATTACGTTTCCAAAATTGTTTCAGTGGTTCATTAACTCGTTGGATTGAGATATTAAAATAATGGTAAAGGTAACAGTAATGGACAATTCCCCTCCCAACCTGTAAAGGGAACGAAGGTGAAGTGCTTTGGTGCCTACTGTAAAAGTGCTGGTTGACAAGTAGCTATCTAATGCTAATGTAATGTTTTGACCACGGTTCACAACTCTGGGCTAACCCACAAATTCATCAGTAATGTTGAATATATAGACAGACGACTAATCTAATCGTAATTTAGCTAGCTAGCACACCCCTGTATTCTGCCTCAGTCTCCCCGGCACTGCCTTCAGTCGGGATGAGAGCTGACAACAGCCCCAGGGACACATCCACAGTCAGCCTCCAGCCAACTAGCAACCTTCCATTATCATTACAGCCCCAGCCCAGGGACACATCCACAGTCAGCCCCGGCCAGCTAGCAGCCATCCCGGTCAGCACTTAACTCCGGTGCTAATGACGCTAACGGCAGTTTACTGAACCGTTGGGAAACATACCCAGGCACCCGAGTCAGAACAGCAGCCATTTGTAATGTCACCCCTCCAATAGCGTTACCTGTACCCCCCTTTCACTTTTAGCCGTCTGTACAGTTAGCTAAACTTACCAGACAAAACAGGGAAAAGGCACCATAAGGACTAATAGTAATTTAAAGATGTAGTAGCATTGGATCTGGATGAGAAGGATAACTCGGAGTTGGAAGGGGTGTGTCACGATTCTGCCTTCTCACTCCGTGACACAGGTTCGTGGAGCTCAGTGTCGCGATTTCAGTTTTATTTTGCATATCGCTACAGCCCTAGTGGTTACCAAACACCTGCATAGTTATGGTTTGAGCTCTATTCACAAAGATACATCTTTCCATCAGTTTCACAGAGATATCAGACTATTGTGGACCTGGAAACGTACATGTCAGAAAGGATGTTTTGACTGTGAGCTGTCTAAGCTGCAGCATAACTGCATATTGAACAGGGTTTTAATATGGTGATTTGTATGCTTAACCCAGGATGAAGAGGATGCTTCCTGCACAAATCGGGCTGAAGTCTATAAAAATAGAGTAGAGACGCAAAAGCTGATGGTGTCTTACCCTGCGGAGGATGAAGAAGGAGGCTGCTGCTGGCTATACCCAGAGAAGGATGACTGCTGGTTGTAGCTCATGTTGGAGGGCGGGGTGCTATTATAGCCTCCAGGGCTATAGGACTGACTATAACCACCACCACCACCACCACCACTACCACCACCACCACCCTGGTTAGAGGGTGGAGAACTATATCCTACAGAGAGAAAAAAGGAGACAGGGAATGGAGTTAAAGTTAACTATACCACGATGTGTGACTGCTAAAATGTGTGGTTTTGGAGAGTCTTCCTCTACCTGACTGGGATTGACCATAGCTGCCAAATCCTCCCTGATTGTAGGAGCCAGGGCTGTTGTCAGAGCTCTGGTTGTAGCCCCCGTAGCCCTGCTGGCTGTAGCTCTGTCCAGAAGACTGGCCATAACCCTGGTTAGCAGCACCACCTCCACCTCCGCCATAGGAACCATAGCTGAAAGAGGTTAAAAAAACATACACATCAAACATTAACACAGTGCTTAAAAACTGTAATTCAATTATAGTATTATTATAGTATAGCTGTCGCCATGGTCCCGCTACACGTTCTGCGATGCCATGTTACATCCTGCTACGCTGTGCGGTGCCCTGCTACGTCCTGCTGTGCTTTGTAATGCCGCACAGTGCCCTGTTATGCCACAAACTACTACAAAGAACCACTACAAACTACTATTTTTTTGTGACTGTTATTGCCACTCTTCATTCTAACCCCAACCGGCCGTCAGACACCGCCTACCAAGAGCCTGGGTCTGTCCGAGGTTTCTGCCTAAAAGGAAGTTTTTCCACTGTCGCACTGTTGCTTGCTCTGGAGGAAACTACTAGGACTGTTGGGTCCTTGTAAATTATGGGTGTGTTCTAGACCTACTCTATCTGTAAAGTGTCTCGAGATAACTCTTGTTATGTTATTCTTGTTATGTTGATACTATACATAAAATTGAACTGGGATTGAATTATAGTATGAAGCATTTTTCCATAATTTTCCAAGTATTTACAGATGAAATTTCCTAAATTATTTTGTTAAGTTCAGGGTTTCCGTAACCCATATTTTCAACCTGATTGTCAGCTCCCCAAAATGATATGTGTTTCTAGTATAGGTGTTTGTATGAGAATGAATGGAGCTCTTGATAGATCATAAAGAGTATGATAAATAAATCTGGTCCCGACCCCAAGGTTGAGTAACTCTAGTTTATGATTGAGACATTACTTACCCCTGGCCAGATGTTTGGGAATAATCTATGGAATAAAGAAAATCAAGTGTTATCAAAACAAAGATTTTAACAGTATAGATCTGATATTACTGATCCAAATGCTACAAAGCATCTTTCACATTGAAATCCCCCCTCAACAACAGTACATTAACGATAGTACAAATAAATCAGTGTGATGCTGGTTTTTGTTTGGCAAATATTATGGGCTGCTGTCTAACCCAACAGAAATAATATAACATGTTGTTATGCCCATTATGAAAACAATAGCATTATCTTCTAACACATAACTTCTAGGGGTGGGAAAAATATTCAATTGTTAGATGCATTGTGATTCCCTCTAGAACAATTCTGATAAGTTAATAATCGATTTAAAAAATATATATTCTTTTTTTATATGTTGATTTTTGTTTAAAAGTTACAGTGTCCAGACATGTACAAATCAGAAAACAGAATGACTGAAACAAGATGGGATAATGGACAACAACTTAGAATTTAGGCAAGAGTGCAGAAAAACAAATGGCCAAAAGAAAAAACTAAATAAAGTTTCTCATAATCCCATACACACATAGAGTAGCTTGCATAAGTTTACACACCCATGCTTAAGTTGAAAAATCCAACCTTTTCTTTGTGAATTAATAATGTATGGGAAATAAATAAATGTTCTTCCATAAAATACAGGAGCATAAGTATACACACCCCTATGTTAAATTCCCAGAGGCAGGCACATTTTTATTTTTAAAGGCCAGGTACAGTGCCTTGCGAAAGTATTCGGCCCCCTTGAAGTTTTCAACCTTTTGACACATTTCAGGCTTCAAACATAAAGATATAAATTTTTTATTTTTTGTGAAGAATCACCAACAAGTGGGACACAATTGTGAAGTGGAACGAAATCTATTGGATATTTTAAACTTTTTTAGCAAATAAAAAAACTGAAAAGTGGTGCGTGCACAATTATTCGGCCCCTTTACTTTCAGTGCAGCAAACTCACTCCAGAAGTTCAGCGAGGATCTCTGAATGATCCAATGTTGTCCTAAATGACTGATGGTGATAAATAGAATCCACCTGTGTGTGATCAAGTCTATGTATAAATGCACCTGCTCTGTGATAGTCTCAGGGTTCTGTTGAAAGCGCAGAGAGCATCATGAAGACCAAGGAACACACCAGGCAGGTCCATAATACTGTTGTGGAGAAGTTTAAAGCCGGATTTGGATACAAAAAGATTTCCCAAGCTTTAAACATCCCAAGGAGCACTGTGCAAGCGATCATTTTGAAATGGAAGGAGTATCAGACCACTGCAAATCTACCAAGACCTGGCCGTCCCTCTAAACTTTCAGCTCAGACAAGGAGAAGACTGATCAGAGATGCAGCCAAGAGGCCCATGATCACTCTGGATGAACTGCAGAGAACTACAGCTGAGGTGGGAGAGTCTGTCCATAGGACAACAATCAGTCGTACACTGCACAAATCTGGCCTTTATGGAAGAGTGGCAAGAAGAAAGCCATTTCTCAAAGATATCCATAAAAAGTCTTGTCTATAGTTTGCCACAAGCCACCTGGGAGACACACCAAACATGTGGAAGAAGGTGCTCTGGTCAGATGAAACCAAAATCAAACTTTTTGGCCACAATGCAAAACGATATGTTTGGCGTAAAAGCAACACAGCTTATCACCCTCAACACACCATCCCCACTGTCAAACATGGTGGTGGCAGCATCATGGTTTGGGCCTGCTTTTCTTCAGCAGGGACAGGGAAGATGGTTAAAATTGAGGGGAAGATGGTTAAAATTGAGGGGAAGATGGATGCAGCCAAATACAGGACCATTCTGGATGAAAACCTGTTGGAGTCTGCAAAAGACCTGAAACTGGGACGGAGATTTATCTTCCAACAAGACAATGATCCCAAACATACAGCAAAATCTACAAAGGAATGGTTCACAAATAAACGTATCCAGGTGTTAGAATGGCCAAGTCAAAGTCCAGACCTGAATCCAATCCAGAATCTGTGGAAAGAGCTGAAAACTGCTGTTCACAAACGCTCTCCATCCAACCTCACTGAGCTCGAGCTGTTTTGCAAGGAAGAATGGGCAAGAATGTCGGTCTCTCGATGTGCAAAACTGATAGAGACATACCCCAAGCGACTTGCAGCTGTAATCGCAGCAAAAGGTGGCTCTACAAAGTATTAACGCAAGGGGGCCGAATAATTTTGCACGCACCACTTTTCAGTTTTTTATTTGCTAAAAAGGTTTAAAATATCCAATAGATTTCATTCCACTTCACAATTGTGTCCCACTTGTTGGTGATTCTTCACAAAAAATAAAAATTTTATATCTTTGTTTGAATCCTGAAATGTGTCAAAAGGTTGAAAACTTCAAGGGGGCCGAATACTTTCGCAAGGCACTGTATTTCATACCCTTCATCAGGCTATGTGGTTATCTAAATTGCTGGTTTGATTTGCATTAAGAGATTATCCTATGGGAAGTTACCAATGCCCATCTTTAGGTATAGTGAAGGGTATGGCCAAGGGAACTTAATCAGGATGCATAGTATCCTGGATTCATGAAATAACTGGCCTTTAAAAATAAAAATGTGACGGCTTCTATGGGAATTTAACATAGGGGTTTGTATACTTAAGGAAGAACATTTATTTATTTCCAATACATTATTCATTCACAAAGAAAATTGGTGTCCTCAAACATTTGGATTTTCCTAATTATACTGAATTAAGGCATTAAGATCAATTACCAAAAGATAACATGGGTGTGTAGACCTATGCAAGCCACCGTATATAAAATAATTAGGCAAAACACATAAAGGCTGTTCGTCTACTTTATCCCATTACATCTGACCACCTGGTGTTTCATGTTCTAAGAAGCCAGTTCTCCACCTTTAAACATGACTGAGCCTCTGACATGGAAGATCACTGTGAGAAAAGGTGACTTTCACAAGCAAGTTTAAGGCTTAAGCATGGAAGGATTACAAAATAAAAACCCCAGTAGACAAAACATTTCATTTAAACTTGTGTGACAAATACTGCATATGTCAAAATCTAACAAACTCAGATTTATATGTATATTTTTTTAAATCATGCATGGGATTGTACATAAAAGAATTGTAGCATCGAAATGTATTGGTTTAGAATGAACAAGTGTAATAGAGTAGCTGAAGCTGATAGAAAATTCAAATTGTTAAACAAGCGGCTTTTAAAAACATATAATTTGTTGTGGGGGGATTTTATTAAAAAGAAGAAGACATGTATTAAGTGTAAACAAACATCTAACAAGTGTTATACATTTACTCAAGGTTAGCTACTACTTTTAATTGTAAGAGTATTTTCATTTTCTGCTAATTTATACATTTACTCCACTACATCTCAGAAGTTAACATTGTATTTTATACTCCACTACATTTGTCTGACAGTTTAGTTACTTTACAAATATATGATCTTGTAGAATATGATGCATTGCTCTACAGCAGCAAATGCAACACACACATTAATGCAGCAGTAATATTTTACTGCACAATAATACTTGATAAAAAATGATAATTTTACTTAGCTAAGTAACGTTAAGGACTTTTACTTGTAGGAGTATTTTCACAGTGTGGTATTAGTACTTGTATTGTAGTAGCTAAAGGATCTGAGCATCATGCTCAGCTCAGGCAAGAGTGCAGAAAAATATAGCGTCTAAACTGCCATAATGAAGAAGAAGTGCATCTTGCTCTACAGGCTGCTGTTCTCCTCCATGGCGGGGCCGCGCACTCTAAAACTGGGTCAGTGGCATAGGTCTTTAAACCATGGGCACAAGGGAAATAAATAGCTGGCTAAAAGCAAGGAGCTTGTTAAGCTAAATGGTAGCTAGCTTTACGGTTAGCTACAACACATAACCTAACGCTAGCTAACTAGTCTTGTCAATGTTAGCTAGTTAGCCTTCTTCCGATCGGAGAAGCGATGTGATGAGGTCCTTAGATATTCTAACCGAGTGATCTGAAAATAAAAACGTCTTTAAGCAGTGACGTTCATTTAAACAGATATAATTAGAAGCTTTCTAGCTCAAGACACCAACATTTACCACTAACCGGCGTCTTGTCACTAGCTAGCTAGCTAACATTACAAACGTTAGCTTGTTAACGTTCACTGTTAAAACATCGATAACGTTGACGTTATTTAAGCACAAAAGAGAAGGTTTTCTTACCGTTAGACGCCATTTCGACGAACGAGAAACAGCCTAACCTTCAATACAGCCAAAGAAACAGTGTGTTGTTAACCGAACCTAGGAGGAGGAGGGTGACCAAGAGATGAATATTGATGCACTAACGTCGCCGTTGGTTTCCCTTTCACAGTCCAACACTGCAGTTCCTGCTGCGGCAGCAGGGGGGCGAGAAGCAGCATCAAGCAAACAAATATTATAGAATATTATTTAATATGTATCATTTGTAATATAAAAATAATATAAATAGGCAAGCAAATGTATTTATATGGCGCCATTCTATCTATATATCCATCCATATACATATATACAGTATATATATACTGTATATATATATGTATATATATATATATATATATATATACACACACACTCACCGGCCACTTTATTAGGTACACCTGTCCAACTGCTCGTTAACACTTAATTTCTAAGCAGCCAATCACATGGCGGCAACTCAGTGCATTTAGGCATGTAGACATGGTCAAGACAATCTCCTGCAGTTCAAACCGAGCATCAGTATGGGGAAGAAAGGTGATTTGAGTGACTTTGAACGTGGCATGATTGTTGGTGCCAGAAGGGCTGGTCTGAGTATTTCAGAAACTGCTAATCTACTGGGATTTTCACGCACAACCATCTCTAGGGTTTACAGAGAATGGTCGAAAAAAAAAAAAAACATCCAGTGAGCGGCAGTTCTGTGGGCGTAAATGCCTTGTTGATGCCAGAGGTCAGAGGAGAATGGCCAGACTGGTTCGAGCTGATAGAAGGGCAACAGTGACTCAAATTACCACCCGTTACAACCAAGTTGGGCAGAAGAGCATCTTTGAACGCACAGTACGTCGAACTTTGAGGCAGATGGGCTACAGCAGCAGAAGACCACACTGGGTGCCACTCCTTTCAGCTAAGAACAGGAAACTGAGGCTACAATTTGCACAAGCTCATCAAAATTGGACAATAGAAGATTGGAAAAACGTTGCCTGGTCTGATGAGTCTCGATTTCTGCTGCGACATTCGGATGGTAGGGTCAGAATTTGGCGTCTACAACATGAAAGCATGGATCCATCCTGCCTTGTATCAACGGTTCAGGCTGGTGGTGGTGGTGTCATGGTGTGGGGAATATGTTCTTGGTACTCTTTGGGCCCCTTGGTACCAATTGACCATCGTTGCAACGCCACAGCCTACCTGAGTATTGTTGCTGACCATGTCCATCCCTTTATGACCACAATGTACCCAACTTCTGATGGCTACTTCCAGCAGGATAATGCGCCATGTCATAAAGCTGGAATCATCTCAGACTGGTTTCTTGAACATGACAATGAGTTTGCTGTACTCAAATGGCCTCCACAGTCACCAGATCTCAATCCAATAGAGCATCTTTGGGATGTGGTGGAACGGGAGATTCGCATCATGGATGTGCAGCCGACAAATCTGCGGCAACTGTGTGATGCCATCATGTCAATATGGACCAAACTCCCTGAGGAATGCTTCCAGCACCTTGTTGAATCTATGCCACGAAGAATTGAGGCAGTTCTGAAGGCAAAAGGGGGTCCAACCCGTTACTAGCATGGGGTACCTAATAAAGTGGCCGGTGAGTGTATATATATTTATATATATAATAATAAAATATAAGAAGTTATAAACTAAGTAAACTAACTAAATAAACTAAGAAAGGTATAAAAAAAGTAGCCTATATGTATCAAAAGTACTCTTTATGCAGAATCACCAATGTCAGTGTTACACACTTATATTATTGGATTATTGTTATAGGATTGTTATCGATGCATTAACATTTATCTTGCTTGTTGTGGAACTTATTATACATCCTTTATAATACCAGTATACTATTGGTTACTTATTCATTGACAATGCATCATATTTTATAATCTGATCATTTTTATGTTCAATCTTAATCTCAGTAACTAGTTATTATATCTGGTAATTTTCCTCTGTAATATGGTGGAGCAGAAGTATTAGTAACGGAAAATGGATCTACGCAAGGACAGTATTTGTCCCTCAAAATTGTAAAGTAAATTAGTCAATGTATTTAGTTATTTTTCACCACTGTTAATGAGTAGCCTACCTACATATAGATTATAGAAAAAAACAATGCAGTCTTCCAGAATGACAATGTTTTGAGGGTATGACTGATTAACAAACACTTCAAAATTAAACTTGGACTCATTTATAATGTGTATGTGTGAATGGTGTAAATTGACACTACAGCAGCTTCCTTGTTTTCTTGTCACCATGACAGCAATGTTTCCACAGACGCAGCATGACTTATCTGGTAAGTAACAACACAGCAGATGGTGAAGGTATTATCATTGATTCACCTAATTTCTTCATTGTTCTCTTTATTTTTTCCTCGGTTAGATATTTCAAAAGGGATTTCATTTTGACTCTCAAATGTTGCATTCGAAGAAAGCCACTGATCTCTGTCATTTGATTTCTATTGATTCATATCTGTAAAGCTTTGATTATATATATTAGCTACATTAAATAAGATAAATTAAATGTCAGCATTTCGCTCAGTAGTCAATGATTAAATGCAACATATTTAGAGATAGGATCTCCACCTTTGTGCTTAACTTAAGATTGATCACAGAAACAGTGAATGAACTGAATCTACATTTTTAAGATCTACAGTTGAAACCAGAAGTTTGCATACACTATATAAAAAGACACAAGGATTACCAAAATTATTTAAATTTGCTAAATGCCAGAATAATGAGAGAAGGATTTATTTAGACTATTTTTTATTACAGTACTTTTGTCAAAGTCAGAAGTATACATACATTTCATTAGTATTTGGTACCATTGCCTTTAAACTATATGACTGGGGTCAAACGTTTTGGATATCCTTCCACAAGCTTCTCACAATAGTTGAATATAATTTAGAAATGAAGGCAGGAATTTTGGCCCATTCCTCCTGACAGAACTGGTGTAACTGAGCCAAGTTTGTAGGCCGCTCGCACATGCCTTTTCAGCTCTGCCCATACATTTTCAATAGGATTGAGATTAGGGCTTTGTGATGGCCTCTGCAAGACATTGACTTTGTTATCTCATTTGGAATATCCATTTGCGCCCAAGCTTTAACTTCCCGGCTGATGTCTTGAGATGTTGCTTCAGTATTTCCACATAATGTTCTTTCCTCATGATGCCATCTATTTTGTGTAGTGCACCAGTCCCTCCTGCAGCAAAAACACCCCACAACATGCTGCCACCCCCCGTATTTCACAGTTGGGATGGTGTTCTCAGGCTTGCAAGCTTCCCCCTTTTGTCCTTCAAACATAACAATGGTCAATATGGCCAAACAGTTTGATTTTAGTTTTGTCAGACCACAGGACATGTCTCCAAAAATGAAAGTCTTTGTCCCTGTGCGCATTTGTGTAACTGTAATCAGTCTTTTTTATGTTTCTTTTGGAGTAATGGCTTCTTCCTGGCAGAGTGGCCTTTAAGCTCATTTTGGTACATGGTACACTGTTGATAATGACACACTCTTACCAGCTTCAGCCAGCATCTTCACAAGGTCTTTTGCTTTTGTTCTTTGGTTGATATGCACATTTCGGACCAAAGCACAGAACCCATTTCCTTCCTGAGCGGTATGATGGTTGGACTTTCCCATGGTGTTTATACTTGCTTATAATTGTTTGAACAGTTGAACGTGGCACCTTCAGGCATCGGGAACTTGCACCCAAGGATGAACCAGACATGTGCAAGTCCACAATTCTCTTCCTAATATCTTGGCTGACTTCTTTTGACTTTCCCATGATGTTACACAAAGAAGCAGTGTGTTTCAGGTGTGTCTTAAAGAAACATCCACAGGTGTGTCTCTAATTAACTCAAATGTTGTCAATAAACCAGAAGCTTCCAAAAGACATGACATCATCATCCGGGCTTTCCGAAATTGTTGAAAGGCATAGTAATCTTAGTGTATAAGTAAACTTCTGACTTTGAAGAAAGTAATACAAAAATAGTCTAAATAAATCCTTCTCTCATTAATCTGGCATTTAGCAAATGTAAAACATTTTGGTAATCCTAACAAACATAAACCAGGAAAAGTGAAATATGTCTTTTTATATGCTGTATGTAAACTTCTGATTTCAACTGTATGAGATATATGTGTATGTGTCTCTCTCTGTCTCTGAGATTCAAGTAGGAACTGTGCACCCATTTCCTTTTCAACTGTATTAGAGACCATAGTAGACATTTTTTTAGAGTCTATGATTCAGATAAGCTCAGAAGCTTTGGCCGAGGTGTCAACATGAACAGTCTGATGAACGGTGACATGAGGTTGGCCCATCATGATGGGCAGTGTCGAAGGAAAGCCAATAACTTCAGAGTAAGGCATCTGCATCAGAGCAACTTAATCTTGGGTGACACAGCACCCTGCTACACCACCACCCACAACCAGGTACAGCACACTGCTAATAACTGACAGATGAATACATTTTCAGTAGTCTTTTCAACGTTTTGTTTCTTCATGTTTGTCAGAGTTATTCTGGAAGGTCGGCTGATGGACGTCCTCTGATCTTCCATCTGAGAGAGCCCAGCTTCCCATCACAGCATCGGACCCAGCTGGATCTTAGTAACATCTGCACACCGCTGCAGTGTGCGCTGCAGTCACACACTAAAGATGTGCACAGGCCCAAACACATCACGCCAGTAAGGTTACAGTGAAATACAAAACTGCAAACATTACATCACAGCAATACATCACAATCAGGCATAACCTTTATGTATCTTTATGGTTTCTGACAGCTTTGGGGTTGTTTGAAGGTGGTATGTAGGTTCTTTCTATATGTAAATATTTATATGATTCTATTAGAAATTTTATAATCTGATTATTTCTGATTTTGTGGTATTTTTTAAATTATTTGTCTTTTGTTGTTTGTCTGTAAGACATTGTTGTGGTTGGTGCCTACCTTAGCCAGGACACTCTTGAAATTATATTTATATTTTAATATGATTAAATACATGTTAATGCTCCATGCTGCAAACAAGATATGCATCAATCCCAGCCACCGTCTTGCTTCAGAGAACCGACCCAAAGGTGGAAAACTGGGCTCGGTATCGCAGTGGCCAGGCCGTCAGAGAGATAACCAACCCACAGGATCCATTTGATTCCTGGACCAGCTACAAAGCAGGGTACACACCCCCAGTAACTGACGGCTCGCCACAACTGGCTGGTGGCAGACCAACACAGTGGCACCAACACAACATACTGACAGGTAGGGTGAACTCTGCTGCATAAATGTACATGTGAATTTTTATCAACAGTCTATCTAATCCATTCCAGCTACATTAGAATACAAATGAAATTGCTCTTGACTCCTAGTCTGTGTCAGCCTCGCCATCACTTGAGTAATGAGAGGTTTAGACAGAGAATTTGGGTTGGGGCTACGTTTCTGTTTACTTGACACCCAGGGTGATCAGTACACGGTTAACCACCACCATCTACCAGCCAACTGCTGGTAAAATATGCAAGTGGATTTTCTTTACTCACCAGCCAAAAAAACAATGGCTGGTAAAATTTGAGCTGTCATTTGGCTGTTGATTGAATTTCACCTAAACGATTCAAATGATTCAATGAGACTGACATGTACAATTTCCAGTTCATTGCATGTCTGAAAGGGGACAACAATTAACAAAATAATTTACTACAACTCCCACACTATTTAGTTGGAATAAGACCGATATTTATAATGAATAATATTTATAGTTATTCTTTGGATTCATCACTAGTAATATTAAAACATTATGAAGCCCTGCAATGTAAGGCAACAAACAGCCCAGCAATAAATAAAAAATACCACTTTGTGAATGTTTTGTCCACTGTTATTTACATACTTGGTGGTGATCAGAATATTAGACCAAAAAGTATGGATTTTCAAGCGTTGAGGTGTCTTTAGATTCCCTTTTTAATTGTGAAAATAGAATATGATAAAAGCTTGACAGCTCATCTGAGTGTATTCACTGTCATCCAGTGGTCACAATGTGAAACCACAACACTTCATTTAAATTTGTGGCCAACACACAAAATATTATGATAAACGTTCTTATTAATATGTAATGTTCCTAATCAACCAATCAATTTTGAATGCGTTTGTGATGAAGCAGTCTATATCATTAGCATTCCTCTTCATAGATCGCTCCGGTTCTGCAGAAAATTCCACTGGATGCATATAATTCCAGTTTCCTCCAGCTTTCTTTGTGTTGGGATTTTAAATTTGGTGAATGTCGAGGACTATGGTCAACTGCTCCTCAGATCTCTGCAGGGTAAATCCAGACAGCTAGCTAGACTATCTGTCCAATCTGAGTTTTCTCATGGACAACTATTTTACAGCAGCTCTGTGCAGAGTTTCGCACCACCCATGACAATTCTGATTGGTTTAAAGAAATGCCAATAAACCAGAGCACATTTTCCTCCTATCCGAACGCTATGTGGAGTAGCCAGACCCTCATTGCGTGCTTTGGGGAGGGTCTGGCAAAGCAAGACTAGTTATTAAGTACCTAGATCCTTGTATGTTTCTGGTTCAGAAAAAAAAACACTCTCATCTGGTCATTGGATCCATAACAACAGATTATTTATGGCTTTTCCTTAAAAGATCACATTTAACTAAAACACAATGTGATAGAGGACTACATATCACATACTCCTGGTGTTACATGGTATCCATCTTGTTGGGTGGACTGGAATTATTAATGTTTGTGTGCAAATCAATCATATCTACCTCTGTTATTCTATAAGGCAGTGGACAGAGTATTGTTTGGACCTAATGCTTCTGTTTGATCGTATTAAGGTTGTATTTGGAAATGACTGAACCAACCTGTCTTCAGGTGAACAGAAGCAGATGAACGATCCAGGTGAGCCAAGGAGACGGTCCAGAGACAAGCTGCTGTGGGCAGCGAGGCGCTGGGAGACAGACTGCTGTGCACTCAGACTCTCCTGACACACATTACAACAATTATACAGTGCACAACACTCCGACATTAAATATATGATCCTGGCATTTCCGTAACTCCTGTCTGGTTTGATGATGTTTTACTTAAAGGAAATGGAGATAAAAGTGGCTCATCCGTCCTTGATTGTCTGACTTCCATAAAAGAGCTGATTTCTCCTGTGTAATACAAGTCAGTGGCTATCCATAATGACCTGATCATTTGAAGTATACATTTTAAATGCAGGGTGTGTGTCAGACTTGCTGCACATTACAGCGTGTTTAGTTTGGTATGTCACCAGACATCTTCCTCTAAGAACTTTGTGTGAACACTGGGAACAGCCCTAGAGGGAAACAACAGAGTTGCATAGTCACATAAGATATGCAGAAATGGGAGTAGAAAGGAGTAGGGTGACAGGTTATACCTGGGCTAGTTTTTTTTTTTAATTTTTTTTTTTATTAAAGGTCCCATGACATGGTGCTCTTTGGATGCTTTAATAGACCTTAGTGGTCCCTATTACCATAGCTGATGTCCAAAATTCAGCCTTGGTGCAGAATTACAGCCACTAGAGCCAGTCCCACAATGAGCTTTCTTTAGTATGTGCCATTTCTGGCTCTGTAGCTTTTGAGGAGGAGATGGCGAGGCAAGGTGGAGGCTAGGGGTGCGGCCTTGAGCAACTGCCACTTTGCTCGTTTGAAAGCCATGATGTCTCTCTCTCATGGGTGGGCCAAATTCTCTGGGCAGGCAAAGCAGAGAAAAGGGAGGTGACCTTGTCCCTTATGACCTCATAAGGGGCAAGATTCCAGATCGGCCCATCTGAGCTTTCATTTTCTCAAAGGCAGAGCAGGATACCCAGGGCTCGGTTTACACCTATCTCGATTTCTAGCCACTGGGGGACCATAGGCAGGCTGGGGGAACGTATATGAATGTAAAAAAAAATTTTAAAAAAGAGGGAAATTTTCTTTCCTTGTGACCTTTTAAGAACATATTGTTTCATTTTTCATGGTTTGTATTTTAGCATCTTGGGACTGTGTTAGAAGTGTTCACACTTTAAAGGTGCATTATAAGTTCCTGTATGGTTACAGCGCGATTTCATTTTTGTCTCAAATCGTAGTCATCGGTCCTTGATCCGTTAGCTGCCTGCCCCTGAACACACTGAAAAAGCCCAGTCTCAGGAGACAACACAGGGGTTGTAAACATCAAACAAACGCTAGGGGCACAGCCTGTGCCCCAAAACACAAACCACTCCAGCCAATCACCGACAAGATGGTTGGGGAGGGGGTTAGTACAGTCAATGCATCCAAGCGGATGTATAGTGCACAAGCAGAGGTTACGCACCACTCTTTTTTTCAGCGTCAATGTTGCTGCCAGTTCTGCCATCGTTTCTTTTTCTAGTCTGTAGAAAGAGCAAAGTCATAGCGCCACCTCTGTTCAGGAAAAGACTGCAACAAGTGTTGCAAGCACCAGCGCGGGTATAAATAGGTACAATGTCATGACGTCACATTTGCCCGTGGCTACTGTAAAACATGCTTGTATTAAAGGCTTCATTACCTTGTAGCTCAAATTATGGCTCTGAAGCAGATGTTTTTGTAAAAATAGGCTAACGATTGCGTCATAACCAAGCGACTTGCTGTCTCAGTCGACAAATCACTGTATTGTCAGGAGAAGCTCGCAGACAGTTTCGACTTACATCAGCTGTTTAGGTTTAATTACTAATATTAACTAGCATGTTAGTTAGCAATATTTAGCCTGTGTCTATGTTATCGCCCAACATTTACTGTACCTACACTCTCCGTTTCTGCAAGATTTATAATGATTGCGATTTCTTTTGCACAGCTACCAGAAGACTTACAACTTTCAAAACAAGTTGCACACGTCACATCTACGTAGTCAAGCTCAGTAACTAGCCATAACAGGAAAAGTGCTTCCGATTTCCTTCACTGGTCTCCGTTCAGAACGGAATGTGTTGGTCCATTTCTTTAACCATCTATGGTATCAGCCAGGTCCACACATATTTTAAACCTTTAGTTTCTCAAGGACAGCAAAAACAAGTTATAACCACAACATGACATTTTTACCATTAGCAGATAGTTGCTTGACACATCAGGCAGACACAGAGTAACATGATTCATTAGTCTCTCCACCGAAGGTAGTATTCTTTTATTGGTCTCTACCAGCTTCTGAGGAAATATTCGTCACTTCAGTTGCTAAATGCTCATTATAGCAGTTCACTTGCTGTTCTTTAAATGGTGTCGGTCTGCTGCTGAGCAGGTAGTATACAGTGAGTTTTTTTTACTACAAAAAAAAAAAAAAAAAAAACAGCTGACGTTCTGAGGAGACGGCAGGGTCTGAGAAAATTCTTTGTAAGTTTGAGCAACACTGATTTTTTCCATCACAAACGGGTCAGGCCAGGCCAAATTTTCATACAAAAATAAAAACTTCCAAGCAATTGTGGCAATGCTGTTAATACAACTGCTAATACACAAGCCAGCTTTAACCAAGAAACACTACAGGCCATGGAAAATTCTTTTAAATCACACTTTATTCATTTTCATAAAGAACTCCAATAAAGACCAAAAAATGAAATGAGTTGAAAGACCGTAATTAAACCAGAAACGATAAGACTGAGGAGGACAGAACACAAATAAGAACAGAGAAAAGGAAAACTGACAAGGACAAAGTGATAAACTATTTACACAGACACCCCATACCATTAACACACTGTGGGGTTTTATAGAAGAGCTAATAGACCACAGTCCAGCTAGCAGCAGTAGGCTTGTATCAACAGTTGCACTTCGGACAAGCTCAGCTTTAATTCCAGTTTTCTGCATTATTTTCAAATACAACCAAAGCAGAATAAGCAAAGATAAAAGTAAAATGTACTTGACCTGTCCTGGAGGCGAGGAAAAACAATAAAAAAAAATACTGCAAGGAATTCAAGGTTAAAATGATGCAGTAATGCTACAAAAACTGCTCAGTAGTCACTTTGTCTAAGTAGAGGGAATGGCTTAAAAGCATTACTGACATCTTAAAATGAAGCACACCTGAACAGAAGGAAGGTTTTAAACTGTATGGGGCCAGGGAGCATGTGTTGTTGAGCATTCAGTGCTGTGTACGAATGAGTGACAATATCAGATAACCTTCATGTGGTGACTGCATGCATGGCAGATAAACTCAAAATAAACAACTAGTAGGTGATGTGGGGTTTGAATGTCAAATGGTGAAAGAGAAATTAAACTTATCCAATGTGTGAATAAAGGGTGTCTTGCTCTGTGGCAGAGACCAAGGAACCAGGGGGTTCTTTTTTTTCTTTACTTTGTTGCTCTCCTCTCTTCAAACCATTTCCTTCCCCTTTCCATTTAGTCGTGGTTCATCTTTCAGAGATTTCCTCTTCACACTTCCATCTACTCGTTCTTCTTCTCCTTCTGTTTGAGCAGTTTGTTGATCTCCCTCTTGGCCATGGATGCGTACTTTGTGATGACGCCGTGCTGGTTCAGGCCGGGTAGCAGCAGCAGGAAGTTCACTGCAGAAAGAAAGAGGGTGGGAAGAAGAGAGAAAGAAAAATAAATATATCTCATCGACTACACTGAAATCCAATATAGTTTGAGTTTTTCCATGAAGTATTGAATGAAAAGCTGCTAAAGAGTTGTATTGGCAGTATGATCCCTCCCCCAAATTCATATTTGTATTGATCATGACAGACTGGGTTTCTCTTTTTACACATTGGCACTTTCATAGTAATAAGAAAACCACTTAAATCTGTTGGGATTAAGAAGTTCCTCAGATACATTTAAAACAATTGTTGACTCCTTACATTTAAAAAAACATTAAAGCCAAATACCTTGTGCCAAACACGAATCACACTTTAAATAACACTTAACAGTTTACCAAATGCTTCCCATATGAATACTACAAACTTTTCAGTAGCTCCAGAGAGGCTATGGCCTGTGGGATCCTTAAATTGCTGCCTTTAAAAAGAAACTGGAGTTGTGCCATAGTATTGATCATGTGGACACACCGACAATTTTGTTGGCATTACTTTCCTCATGGGGGAGACAAAATACGCACTAAAGCTTTAAAATAAAAAGAATTGTTGTTTCAGAGTCAGCGCCCTCTGAAATAATTTCTACTTCATGGTTTTCCCATCAGACGAATCCTTGACATGTCTCAGCTTATTTGACAGAATTGGCTTCCACACAGCCAGCAGAGCTGCTCATAAACCAACTGTCACTTTCCCTGAGGCACCGTTGTGCAGCTCTAAGGCTGACAGGAGTGTTTGTCCTGAGAGACAGTTTCAGGTTTCAATGCACTTTTCCTCTTATTTTAGTCTTAATTTGTAAGAAACACTAAATATCATTAATTATGTCATTAAGAAAATAACTGTTGTAGTTACTGGCAGTTGCCTAAAGTTGGACATTGTTTGGATTTTTCCCCCAGTACTGGTGCAAAAAGGATACTTTTAAAACTGTGCCCATGGCTAAACCGATACTTGGGGGAAATAAAAAGGAAAAAGATTGTCTACTCCAGGTAAAACATGCATGGCCGATACCTAATGCCCAGGTATTGGTCGTAAAAAGGTTGGATTGGTGCATCCCTACCTAAAATGTTTTATTTACCTTTTAGTGAATGAAAGGTAGCCTGATTCCAGTTTTGTTGTCTCACTAGATATGTTGGAACGTATTTAGATCTAAGGTCAGGCGTCACATTTAGCCTCCAACTAAACTGCATGAATACATCAAGTTACTCAACTGCCAAAGACTTCACTACCTGCATTAATATGGATTCCTGATATTTACAGTACACACACACACAAGAAATAAAAACATGCAGTTGTTCAAGCATGTTGTAACTACTCACCAATCAGGTAGGTGAGGAAGAGGTTGTGCACCTGCTGTCCGATCCAGGCCACTACCAGCAAGCTGCTGATCACTGAGGCAAAGTACTGTGGAGAGCAGGTTATATTACATTTCAACCAACAGCAGTTCAGCTACTCAAACTGCAGCCTGACTGCACACAGAGCATCATTTAATGAGTTTAAAAGAGTCATTATTTACATGTACTGCAACATAACTCAATTTTGTTTTCTCAGCAGAACATGCGCTGTCATTTTGAAGAAAACAAAAGGGGTCACTGAATTACAGAATGTAATTTAAGAGAGTGTCTAACGGTCTTCAATTATGCTGTGAAGAACACTGCTATTATCACAGTCCGTAACCCAGTTTGAGGTTTGCTAAGTGGAGCAGCAAAGCCAAATCAGCTGAGGATATTTTTATCTGGAGCACAGAGAAAGCTCACTGTAGTAAGATACGACTAGGAAGGCTCCATTTACTGCAGTTCATGCAGCACTGCAGAGGGCTTTTAGGCTGATGTCTACAGTATGTAATGCCCAACGTTTAGTGACATACTATGTGTGTGGGGAGAGTCAGATTAAACTTTGGTATTGTTATTTACCATTTTGGGCTTCTCCTCCTTGAGGGCACAGAGACGCTTCCACCAGCCCACGATCCGACGCTGGGTCTTCACCAGGTTACCACAGATCTCGTGGAAACGCTGCTGCTGCTCGGTGGTCCTGTGCACAAGGAAAGATTGAGGAAAAGGATTTGATTAAAAATACAAAACTAAAAACAGTAACCTGGCAGAGTTCTTGTTCAGTAAAAGCAGACAAATAGTCACCAACACCTCCTTTTCTGGTCATCAAGAGGAAGTTAGTAAATTCATTGTGGTTTCTCACATCAAGACAGCCATCCTCACATGCCAATAGCTCTTTGATAGAGAAAGTATCAGTGAATATTTGTAACCACTCCTTCATTCATGGTGACTGTAGAGTTAGTGTTGTTGCCTGAATCCTTGGTTTAATCCAAGGGGGTAAGCCTCCTCTAAGCGTAGCTCCCATGGCACCATTTTAATACTACGAAGCCATCACCTGCAGTTAGCATCCCATTCACTGCCATTTTGGCACCACTTTGACAGTGAATAACTTTACATCTGCAGAGTTTTAAGACCATTTGTCCATTGTTCATGTCTAAAGAAACAACAATGTATAAAAAGGCTCCATTACCTTGTACCTCACGGTATGGCTCTGTAGCAATCATTTGTAAAAATAGGCTAACGATCGTCTCATAACCACGCAACTTGCCGTTGCATAGTCGACAAATCACCGTATTGCCAGGAGAAGCATGCAGACAGTTTTAACTTACATCAGCTGTTTAGGTTAACGTTAACTAGTATGTTAGTTAGCAGTAATTAGCCTATGCCTATGTCCTAATCTCCTAACATCCCTACGCTCTCCGTCTCTGCTGATTGGGAATGATTGAGATTTCTCTTGGCACAGCTACCAGAAGACTTACAACTTTCAGACACGTTGCCCACGTCACAACTACGTCGTCAAGCTCAGTTGGAGGCTGCACAGTAACGCCTAGCCATCACCGGAAAAGAGCTTCCATTTTACTTCACTAGTCTCCGTCCAGAACGGGATCTGTTGGTCCATTTCTTTAACTGTATATGGTTTAATCAGGTAGTTTACCATGTGTAATCTCCCTTAGATAACAAATAATTAATCTATTTGAAAAGTTGAGTATTAAGTTTTTTTTAAGCAAAAGCACTGGTTCTGACCCCAACTGAATTGGTTTGTTGGCTCCCTTAGTCTTGTTATATTTAACTGCTCATTTTGGGGTTTTGGCCCATTTCTTGGACAACAGGCTATTTAGAGATTTCAACTTTGGCTCTGGGAAATTGACAGCCATTTTCACTGTTTTACTAGAGGCAAAGATCTGATCGAACCCATAGCCCGATACAAAGAGACAAAACATTCTGTGCTTGTATATTATAGTGATGTAAGCCTATAGGGATTAACACTGGCAAGAGCGAAAGAAGGGCTTGACTATGAAGGGAAGGAGGGCAGCTGGGAAAAGAGGCCTTCATTTTCTGCTTAGCCATCGTCCCCTATTTTCGTCCTTGTAGTCAGGGAGCCAAACAGGGACTGTGACCATACTTTGATAGCCCCGTTTAACCGGCCCTCACAAGCAGATAGTCTCGTGCTATCTGGCAGACTCTGCTGCCTTATGAAGCAGCAGCCCGCGCTGCACAGCATGTGCACAATGAATCAGACTCTACAGATCAATGGCTACTTTTTCCTGGCCTACATCTAGAAATACAAAGCTGCCTTTTAAACCCAGGCACGCATGTTAGCACCCATCCCCCCTCCCACCCCCCCGGGAAAATTTCCTCTATTACTACAACCCTGACAAAAGACTGGTGCTTTTAATCCACTGTGTTTAAATGCTGCACATTATATTCAGTGGTTTGACATTTCTTCACTTCCCCATTTATCTAAATAATGCACACCAGTACTAAACTGACCCAACATGTCTCCTGCCTCAGCCTATGGAATGTCCAGCAGTGTAAAAGGGTACAGGTCATGCTCTGCTGATGCAGGGTTATATATTGAGAGATTGAAGGCGTCTGGTGGACGACAGACGTTCAACATACTGCGCCAACTGCAAGCTGTTACTCTGTTATTCTATCTTGTCCTGGGTGTTTGGTTCTCACCATCAAATACACGTAGCTGAGTCAAGGGGCCGTTCGGTAAAAGATCTGGGTAACGTCAAAGCACCACTAAATAGTTGTACACCATGTAGGACAAGATCCCTATTCGGTACAGCAAAACGAGAGAACTCCCCTTTCCAACCAAAGTGAAATGGCTCTGACTGATTGTGGGAAGGTTCTGCTAGGTTTCTGCCCGTTAAGAGTTTGTGTTGCCGTCAAATCAAATGCATGCTCTTTTGGGAATTGTTGAGTCTCTATAAATTATGTGGTCTAGACATCACAAAAGATAGAGAACTTCTGCTATGATTTGTCATTATATAAAGATTGTATTGAATCAGCCAAAGAACCGACTAAATCTCCAACTGATGGTTTGATTCTAATTTAATACCATAGTTATTTGCTTTGGCACCAGCTAACAAGAAAGTCCTGAGTTCAAATCACTGGTTCATTTACAGCATTTGCAATCTGATGCAGAACTACATAACTTTTGTCTACATGCTCTCTTAAGTTGTTCTTGTTGATTTTCAGTACATTTTCCTATTCATGCAGATAAGATTGATGCAGCTGCTAGAATATGTTATTCAGATAAGGATGTGCCTGTTACAAGTAGTATTTACAGCCAATAGTACTCCTTATATTTAGCAGCTGCCATGATTCACTTTTGAAAATTAGACACTGAAAAACAATGGCATCCCATTGAGTGGTGCATTTATCCAGCCAGGTGTAGGTTCATGGTGCTATGCGAGCGCAATACTGAAAATTCCATAACTAGCACATAAAAACCACAGGAGGAAATGACTTTGAAAGCCAAAACCGAGGAACATTTATTAAAAAAATATATAAAAAAGGGAGGAAATAAACCAGATTATGGTCTAATGGAAAACCCGCAATTGTTTTCCCCACCAATGTGACTTTCATCCTCATGTGCTCACCACTTATTGGAGCCAAAGACTCTGGGTGCGAGTGTGGGTACCAGGTAGTCTGCTAGGCACAGCAACATGACAGCGCAGGAGAGCCCAGTCAGCACTGATGGGTCCAGGTAGTAAATCAGCCTGGAGGAGGAAGACAAAGGAGTTTGTCACAGTTAAAAACTAGTTTCATTTCAGGTGCTCTCAATGGAAAAATTTGCATTTTGTATCATCCATGCACAAATTTTGTTTCATCCTTCAGGCTTAATGTGGGACTGTGCGTTTTAGGACACTCTGCCTGCAATGACATTCTTAACCAGAGCATCTGATTGTAGTTAATTGTTGAAATCTGTCTTAATGTTGAGCAGATGTAAATGTGTGCAATGCAAACTATGTGTCCTGGTGTGTGTGTCTAACCCTGTGACTCAGCACACAGTAAGATAGACTCACAGAAAGATCACAGTGGTGGCAGCCATCAGAGCTCCAGGGAACCAAGCCTTCTCCCAGCGCACAACGCGATCCCCAGCCAGGATCACTTCACCCCAGCCCTGCAGCTGCTCCTCCAGTTGGGCCGTTTCCTGAGCCTGAACACATTATACACATTACAAAACAACCCCATCACTGATGAGTCTGTTCTTGAAACTTATCATTTCCATAATATGACCATGATTATAGAGACCAGAGATACATCTACAAAAAAGGACAGCCCAGTTTCCCCTGGGCCATGCAACTTGAACCCTAGTGTAAAATTATAAAAATGCTATTTTTTTTATTCTACAATATTGGGTAATAGACGTTTGTGGAAACTAGCTGGTAATGTTTGCAACAATGCAATGTTGCATTAATGCATTTTGAATTTAAAAGAATTACAATTTATGTAAGTCCCTAATCGAGGGTGTGGGGGCCAGTGGCGATAAGGAAGGACACGATAACAGTATTTCCTACTAACTTGATATGACTTTGCAGTATTGCCTCAATGCATAACGGGGAATTGACTACGCTACCCACACGTTTATCAAGATACGCAGAAGTAAAATTTCACAACTCGATTTCAAGATTTTAAATTAGCGTTAGCAGTCAATAGCAATGTTACAACGGGAATCGTCTCAACTGAAGCTAACTGGAAAGCGTAGTAACCTTAGCTAGCGTTAACTAGCTAGCTAGCTAAATAGCCAGCTAACTGACATTAGCTAGCTGCTGAGACACAGCCGTCACAACGTAGCTAGCATTAGCTGCAGATAGTCGGTTTAGCTTTAATTCGCTAGTTGGGTTGCTCTGCCACTTGGCGGTGCAAAGTTCACGATGATTAAACAAATCTACAAATAAGGGCCATCGTCGGCTGTGTTGAACGCCACCAGATTAGCAGTTAATGCTAACCTTACTGTTAAACACACCCAGAGCAGACAACCCTTTTAAATTCATTGACCTTAGTTAAAAAGGTGTGGTTTATACTTACAAGCATATTTGCGCTTTTGTTGTCTCCGTCAGCCATCGTTACTGAACCACCGTCGGTTAGGTTTCTATTGTGAATTTCGTTATACGTTTAATAGGGAAACGACCCCGCAGCGCAGCAGCACACACGCCTCCTTTACTGGCTTCGGCAACACATTAACGGTCGAACTCTGGCAGGATGTATTTATGTCAAAATGTGCGTCAAAATCAGGTAATGGCATTCTGGGAAATGTAGTTTTGTATTTGTACCTATCAGAATCAGGTTAATAAATAAATAAAATTGCCAAGATTAAGGTGCATAACAATAAACGTAGTAAGAAGAAATAAAAACAAAAGCAAGTACTGCAAAAGTCAATAAAAATAAATACAGTATTGATTATGATACATGATAATAAAAATATTCAAACAAAAACAAGCTCAAGTTCTTTATCTATCATCACAACATTCACACAGTCGATGACAATTGAAATTAAGTTAATTCTAATTGTTTTTTATTGTATTAATTATGTGTAATTAATGGTCCATGATAAGTATGCTATGACTTCTGGTCACATAGCTCATGAAAGCAGTTTTGGTCTGCTTTTTCAACTAAATACAATGCCATAAAGCTTGAAAAACTGATTAATGGAAGCAGAACGTTTTCATATTTCCTCTGACACTGTTATATAAACAATTAAACCTTTTCTATGTTTTGCTTTATGATCACAACATGGTAGATAAAGGCATATTATTTGTAATTCAGTCTTTTGTTTTACTTGGGAAAAGACACATTAACAAAAACTTTACTATCTATATTGTTTTTTTGCCTGTAGAAAGTATGACTCTGACTCTATGTGTGTAAATCTGTTTTACATTGAATGTCTATTGTAATTAATTCAAACAAAAAAACTTGGATACCAAAACAAAAATACCTTTTAGTTTGATTTCAGATTCATATTTCTCGTTGACTCAAGACCATAGTGGAGTATGGCCGTATAGCTACTTAACAATAATAACAAAACCGTTACAGGAATTATGTGCAAGATAAATAACTTTAACGTCGTAGAACCTTTTTTCAAGAAGTCACAGAATTGCTTATCTGATTGTTACAATTAATAAAACATAGATAGGCAGTTTAAATAGTCATTTGCCTGTTTTCTTAGCTAATGCCTATTCTCACCCAGGGCAATTTGTCCACTGAGTAGTTGAACAGTAAGTATTATTAAATCAGATAAAGAAATAAATAAAAAATAATTTTATTAAGAGTTAAACCTTCCTTTATATTTCGCTGGAAGATTAAATTGCAGTTCTCAATCTTGCCACTAAGGGGCAGTATTTATCAACGTAAGGTGAACCTTGAAACACCCTATAAACCTGCTGATGCTGATGCTCCACCAACTTTTTTATTTGCGGGTTCCAATCAACTTGGTGAGTGAAACAAAAGTTTTTGGTATCATTTATTTGATGCCACTTTAACAACGATTACAAAATCTACTCGTGTTGACACGTTCTTGAGCCTCAGGTCTTTTGTACTTTTATATCCTCCTGAGATGAAGAGGAGCCCACTCCGGAGGACTGAAGGCAGCATGTGACCAAATTTAATTTATGTATATACATTTAAATATAATATTGAGTCCAGAGAAAATAGCAGTGTGGCCCACATTGAGCCCCTGGCACCTATTATTTTCAACATACAGTATTTTGCTCAGATTCCCCAAAACCAACCAGTATTTTTGCACTACTGACAAAATTACACCATAAAATACAACAAAACTATAATAAAACTATGTTATTATTACATCATAAGCTACTACAACTCTGACATATGAACAGATGACATACTAATTGAGGCTAACTTTCAATGGATGATCAATTGTGTTTGCATGATCACTCATCTCCCCTTTCCACACATCTTTCTGTTCACATGCAAAGTGTAACAACACAACATGCAGAATTAATTTACTGATGTGGCATTATTGGCACAAATGATTGACAAAAAGTATTTTTTTCCAGCTTGAGTAGGCCTATGACTTTTTTTGCACGTAACATTTATTTTTGTTGTGTGTTCATAATTGTTTCAATAAAATGAACATAACAAATGACAGCGAGGCACAGGGAGGAAGCACATGGATTATCCAGACATAACAATTTTTTTTTTAGCAAATCTTTGCTAATAACATGTTGGATTAATGTCATGTTAATGACATATTTAATTTTTTAAATGAAAAAAACGTCCAAATTTATAAAACAATAATTTGGTGGCACCCCCATGTCATACCCCTCTCTCTCCCCTTTCTCACCTAGCACAGCCAGGCACTTTATGCTCCGTACTGTGGGCAAGGGTCTCAGCTGACCCAAGGGGGGCTCCAAGGGTTTAGTTAAAAACAAATTTGTTTAAAAACAATCCACTAAAAATATGTCATTGGTCTCTCTGCAAGAAAAGGAGATTACGTTAAAATAGTACAAGGACTGGAAATTCACTAATGCCACTAATGTCATGAATTCACTAATCAGTTACATGTATGACATTTACTACTAACCTGTTTACAACCTGTTTTCATTTTTGGCATGTGTACATTTGGTTTTTGCACCTTGAATCTTGTTGTTTGCGCCTTTGTTTGTTTGTTTTTTGTACTGCAATGGGACCAGGGAAATGCAATTTCCTCTATTACTGTTCTGCACAGATGGATAACAATAAAGTCTCTCTTATCTTATTCAGTCTTAGCTTTTTCTGACATTTAATTGGAGCTTTGATCCTAACAGAGACTCAGATACTCAAACCACTAAAACCACTACAAAGTAATTAATTGTCTGGAAGATGATGAAAGAAACATTGCAATAAAGTATTTAACAAATATATGTATTGCTGTTGAAAATTTGGAGTTATATGTTTTTTACAAGACAGGAAGGAGATGAAAAACTTTAATCTGAAAAGTAACTAAAGCTGTGAGACAAATGTGGAGTAAAGAGTGCAATAATAGCCTATGTAATATAGTAGAAGTATAAAGTTTCCGAATAGAATAATATGGTAAAACTACTTCTACCACTATATGTATGTATGTACTGTATGTACTGTATGTATGTATGTACTGATATATAGATAGGGCATAATGTATTAATTATATTTTTTATCAAACAATGATTAAACCTATTTTGAGTTGAACCCCTGAACGCATCGCAGGTTAAACGTGCATCCCATGCGTATGACGTCATTTGGTTTTCATCTTGTTCCTCCTTTGGTTGGAAATCAAACCAGCTAGCTGATAGTAAACCAGCCACATTTCTTTGTTTTTCCTTGTTCTAAGACCCAGTTATTATAAGGTGTGTTTTATTGTCTGATTCAATAGGATATTATTTATCGCCAAATACATTTGGATACCTTTTTCTTTCCGCTCCGGGAGAAAACACTGGTACGTAGCAAATACGTTAGCTTGCTAACGTTAGCTTAAATGGGAATTGTTCGCTACGCAGAAGTGTGGTTGGGCCTTTAGAAATGTGTAGCGCTAAACTCACCGCGTTGCTTATTAAACTTAATATAAAATCAGTGACTTTCAGCCGTATTAGCCGTATACACTGAGTTCCATTATGGAATTTGATGGTTTGTCTTAGTCATCATAGCTACATTTACTGTTCAGACGAAGCAACAGGCCTATTCTGGCGCACGTGTTAATGTGTGACAAAATGTAATTTATCATGAATGTTTTCTCGACTAATGAATGCATATTTAGATTAGACGAGATCTATACAAATCCACTCAGTGTTTCATAAAACTGTGATACGTTGTGAGAAACCTATGCCACACTTGCAAAATGCCGCCTGCTTAAACGTTTGCTAGCTATTTGACTTGTAGTGACTTCATGAATCAGCTAACGTATATGAATTACTGTTTCTGCTATTTTATCAGCCACCTCATAGTGTAAGTTTGGACTTAAAAATACGGCCATATTAGTTATCTTGAATGATCACTACTAGTTAATTTATGTCAGCCATCTTAGAATACAGTCCCTCAGTAGTTTAAACGCTTAAAATGGCAAAGTGATAAATTGCAGAGGCCTGTGCAATCTTGGAGATCCTTATGGCTGGAAGTAAGAAAAAATAATACAAAATGCCGGCCTCGGAAAACCTCCCTACTTTAATACACACTATCAACTTGTTTAAATCCCTATTCCAAGGAAAATTTGTTGCTACAGGCTGAGCAGAGTCTCACATAAATACATTATAAGCCATAACATGGCTACATGAAAGACATCAGATACATCCACATGTATACACATATACCTAAATGTATAACTAACTATACACTATGCACCTACACACATGACAGTTATTGTTGTTTTGTTTAGTGATACTATGGCAGAGGGGACAAAACTGTCCCATGCCTCTTTCCAGGCCAATGATCTGTATCTATTAGTGTATGCTAAAATTAAAATACTGGATCATTTTGGATTACCGGTAGTTTTTATTGGAAATGGACACAGATTTTTTTATACAATATTTAATTATCTTTTATTCCAGAGTCATGTACAATGGGATTGGCCTGACAACTCCGCGGGGCAGCGGCACCAATGGCTATGTACAACGCAACCTATCGAGCCTGCGGGTCAAAAGGCCGCGGGATGAGCGTGGGGGTGAGCGGGATGACAAGGACCGGGAGAGACTAGAGAGTCAGCTCAACAGGCAGCCTAATGCCGACATCCTGGAGCACCAACGGAAAAGGCAGCTGGAGGTCAAGTGTGCCGAGCTGCAGGATATGATGGAGGAGCAAGGGTAAGACAAATATTGTATTTTTTACATCACGCCTCTGGACTACACAGGGGTTTGCTAAAGGCCCTGACATATCAAGGAGATAGTTGGTCCAAGTTGGGCTGTACAAGTTGTTACTGCATCAACTAATTGTTTTAGCACTACTTACATTTTGTGTTTATATTGTCTTTTCTTTGCAACTGTGTGACAGTTTCTTTTCATTTAGATCAATTGATTATCATACAGGTAATGAATTTACTGGTCTCACAGGAAATGTAGTCTACTGTATAACAAGGAACTACAGTAGCTTGCTGCAGTGGGAGAAAATTAAGAATGGTGCAAGATTGTTGCTTTTGATCTGTACAGTGTTTAATACTCTCTTCTGTTTGCATGGTCAGGTATTCAGCTGAAGAAATTGAGGAGAAGGTGAACAGTTTCCGTATGATGCTACAGGAGAAGCAGGAGCCCCCTCCCGCCACCACCGAGAGACCAACGTATGTACGACATAAACGGGCAACAATAATTCCCAGGCTCCAATTTTGAAAAAAGACAACAACAATCTTATTTCATGGTAGAGCTGCGTACATCACATTGATCAGCTCCTCCTTGTCCCTCTTTCTGTTTGTGAGACTCTCTTACACACACATTCAGGCCTGTCACGCTCACCTGCAACTCCCAAACCACAAGTAAGTCTGTATCTCGTTGTTGTTGTTTTCTGGCCAACTTTAACCAGCCAGGTTCAATAGCGAAAACAACAACAGAGAGGAACGTGACTTAACGGGCTTGCTATCTGGGAGTTCAAGGTGAACTCATGGAAGACATTACTGTATGCTAGCTGTGTGGTGATGCCAGGCTTTGGAGTGGGCTGTGGGTCCAGAAGACTGGCGTTGAACACTGAAAATAGTGATATAAAGAAGAAAAAGATCGGAATAATAAATGTGTTAAAATAATAAAAAGCCTTTTTCTTTTTTTTTTTTTTAACTTCATCTGACATCCACCACAATTACACTCTACACATATTTAGTACCCAGAGCATTACATAGTACACATTGCACAGTGTCAGTAATACAAAGCGGTGTGTTTTCTCTCAGGGCGACAGAGACTCATGCTCTAGCTGCAGCCAACCAGCAGAAAAATGACCGTCTTCGTGCGGCTTTTGGCATCTCCAGTGAATATGTGGATGGGTCATCCTTCCACGCTGACCGCAAGGAGAAAGAAAAGGAGAAGAAAGAGCAAGAACGCCTGGAGAGGGAAAGGCAGCAGCAGCAAAAATATACGTGAGTAGGTCAAAAACACCCACATTGCTGGTGTGCATATAAAATTAATGTCTCTTTTACATTTAAATCTAGCAAAGTGACAGAGCTGGACATTGTGGCTAAAGTATTTGTCAGTATTTTCCAGTCTTGGTAAAACAGCTTTAAAAATGGGACAGAATCGGGTCGCCTGGGTAGCTCACCTCGTTGAGCGTGCATCCCATGTACAGATTCTTAGTCCTTGTCGCTGCGGCCAGGGGTTCAATTCCGACCTGCAGCCCTTTACTGCATGGCATTTTCCCTCGCTTTCCCTTTTCATCTTTTTGGAGCTTTACACACAGCTAGAGGTACGGGAAACTGAGACAAAAAAATATAGTCAGACAAAAATTAACCACTGTTGTTAGTGACAGCACTAAGAGTAAAGTTTATGCAGCATAAACATATATGCTGTTAGCATTTTTTTTTTTTAAGACATTGCAATACATTCTTTTGTATTCTTCAATCTCAAAACCACAGTTACTATGGTCACTTACTACAATGTAATAGGTTCACTCATCACTCACCATTGTTTCTGTTTCTGACTTGAGGTATGCTGCGTTTGCTCTCTCAGGTTGGTAGAAGACTCAGACAATTCAGATTCTCCTCCCAAGAAGCGCAGCCGGAAGAAGAAGAAGAAAAACAAGAACAGAGACAGGTGAGAAAATGAACTTAATAGGAGCAGAAAAGTTCCTGACAATAAAGAAAATGTCTGACAATTTTCTGTCTTTGGTCAGCAGCTCAGAGAGTCCCTCCCCATCTCCTCCACGAGAGAAGACAAAATCCAAGAAGAAGAAAAAGAAACGGTATTCGATTTCTGGATTCTTATCTTTCATTTAAACGTTTCACATGGATCGTGATTGACGTAAAAATTTGTGTTTCAGTGATGCATCAGAAGATGAAGAAGACAGGTAGGCGTTTGTCTATCATATCTGTCTTCCCTTTTACCAGCAGATCATTGTTGCTTTGTTCTTGACCCAAGTGGCAGAGTTCATACTGTAAATAGGAAATTTGACTAGAATGAGAATTTTTATAAACCTTCAATTGTTTCTTTAATATTTTATTTATTGAGGAATACCAAACCTGCTTTTGTTTTAACACTAGTGCATTGCTTGTTTAAACCGTGCCTGTTAGGAACGGGCCAATTGCTTGGCCTCGGCCATGTCATAGTTGCATTACACAACCAATCTACTCATGGTCAGAAACACCAGGGAAATGCATTCTAGTTTACTGTATAAACACCAAGAGCAGACTTTACCAGTAGGCAAGGCAGACAACTGCCCGGGGGCCTGAGGTGAAATCCTTCTACCAAGTTAAGTCCTCCAGGCCGCTCGTTGAAAATGTTATTGACAAGCAGGTGTTATGTTGTTGTTGTTGTTGTTATTATTATTATTATTATTATTATTATTATTATTATAATACATAGATGGTCCAGGCAGCTTTGGAACTTGACTCAGGGTGAGTCTTAGTGAGGCGGAGGAAAAGGCTTTGCCTGGCTCGGAGATTACGCAATCTTCTACTTATGAAGTTTTTCCATTAATGGTACCTGCTCGCCTCAACTTGACCGCGATGCCCCGTCCTCCTTTTTTCCTTGCAGATTAGTACTGCGTGAGGCGAGCGTGGTTGGTCGTCATAGCAGCAAACTTGCGTAACCTAACTTGACATACACACACAGAACGTTGGAGGTGTGTTTTTGATTCTCGGCATGTGGCAGTTGCCACAGCCAGAAGACAAATTAGTTTCCAAAGAAGCTGCGGCAAAAAAAACCTGCTGGCTAAACTTTTTGAACACACACTCTGTGAATTACAGCTCACATCAACTTAATACGGTATAGTCTCTGGCTTTTGTTTGATATCTAGTGTTGCCAAAAATGTTGTTGGCGTAGTGTAACTTGTAGACAGAGACTTCTAACTTTTTAGTAAGATTTAGAACAGACACACTGAAAATATAGGTGTAAATCACTGTCTCCTCTGATCCTCACCCTCTCAAAGTTTGTCAGATGAGAAGCAGAAGGAGTCAAAAAAGAAAAAGAAGAAGAGTAAAAGTGGGAGTCCTTTGAAAGCAAAGGCATTGCGACACAGGAGTGTCTCCTCCAGCTCTGCTCACAGGTATGAGATAAGATTATATAATGATAAAAATAAGTTGTCTGGTACTTTGGAACAGCTGTAAACGCTTTTGCCTTTTAAGACTTTCTGATGACACTTTGTTCAAACTAGTTTGTTTAAACATACTGAACTCTTTGTACGACTCTATTGGACTAAACCAAAATTGTACTTATTTTTCTTTTTGTGATATCAACAGCCAGTCCCCAGCTCCTATAAGATCACATCAACAGGACCAAATTGCAAGAAAAGCTGATGAAGGTAGAAAGGGGAGATCACCAGACAGGAGGAGACGTGGCTATGAGGACCACTTTCCACAGCATCAGGGAGGCGAAGGGGTAAGGCTCAGGCTGTTGCATTGGACTTAACCTTTGGAAACCTTTGGTTGTATATGTTTCTTTTGCTCATAGTATCTTAAACTAAATTCAAACTAATTGATATTATCATGTATCTATCGTGAAAAAAATATTTAAAATGACACCAATAAATCTTTCTTCACCTAGAAGAGGACAAATTTTGAGAGACTGAAAGAGCGGCCATGTGCGATGGAGAAGACCAAGAGGAGACATGACTCTTCATCCCCTTCTCCACCACCACAGACCGAAAAAAGCAGGGAGAGGGAGAAAGGGAGGCGTTCCAGTAGTACAGAAAAGGAGAGGGAGAAAGAAAGGAGCCCTAGAAGCAGAGAGATGGAGAAAGGAAGGCGTTCAAGGAGCAGAGACAACGAGAGAGGGAGACGCTCAAGGAGCAGAGAAAACGTGAGGGAGAAAGTAGGGAGCTCCCGAAGCAGAGATGTGGAGAAAGGGAGGAGGTCAAGGAGCAGAGATGTGGAGAAAGGGAGGAGGTCAAGGAGCAGAGATGTGGAGAAAGGGAGGAGGTCAAGGAGCAGAGATGTGGAGAAAGGGAGGAGGTCAAGGAGCAGAGATGTGGTGAAAGGCAGCCTTTCAAAAATCAGAGATGTGGAGAAAGGGAGGCGTTCAAAAAGCAGAGAAAAGAGGGACAAAGGAAAGGAGGGCCTTCCTCAGAGGACAAGACATCACTCGTCCTCATCCCGTTCACCTTCTCCTCCACCCAAACAGGAGACGAGGACAGAAAGGAGCAGAGACACTGAGTGGGAAAAAGAAAGGAATAAACAGGGAAAAAAGAGGCATGATTCCTCATCCCCCTCGCCTCCCGCAAAGAGGGAGAGGAGTGGAGAGAGGGAGCGCAGGACTGAGAGAGATTTGCACTCAAGGGTGCCAAATTATAGGGACAACAGAAGAGACGCTGCTAGGAGACAGGAGAGAGAGGTGTCTCCTTCCCAACAGAAAAATGACAGGAGAAATGAAGGACATCCGTCCCACAATTCCCCGTTACCCGCCTCTCGCTCTCCTGTCACAAATGGGCGCCAAAGAGAGAAGGAGGATGAGAGGAGAAGAGAAAAAGAAAGGGAGAGCATTAAGGAGAAAGACGGGCATCTGAAAAAGCTGACGGAACAAGACAGAGAGCGAGGTCCAGAAGGTGGCAGAAAGAGAGATGAGGCTGTCCGTTCGACTGCCGAAAGTAGGCGAGATGAATCGAGACCTGCGGAGAAAGGCAAGAGCGAAAGACAAGAGATGAACGAGAGGCAAGAGAAGACAAGAAGCCTCCTGACAACTAAGAGAAGTGAGGACAAGGAGAAACAGGCTGAGAAAAAGAGAGAGAGTAGTAGTAGTAGTAGCAGTAGCAGCAGTAGCAGCAGCGATAGTGACAGTGATAGCTCCTCGTCCTCCTCTTCATCTTCCTCTTCATCCTCATCTTCTGAAGATGAAGGCAAGGCAAAGAAGGCTGGCTCAGCAGGGAAGGAAAAAAGTAGCCCCTCGAAAAGTACACCATCTGCCATTGGGGCTGCAGTTCAAAGGTATTTAGCCAACGGGGGAAAGGAAGGCCCTGTCCCTGTTTCTGAGGTCAATGAGCATCGACAAGCCCAGAAAGACAGAGAGGTTGGAGGAGACAAACGTGAGAGGGAAAGAACTTCCCACAAAGCTCCTGCAGAGACTCACCCGTCCCGGAAAAAAGGTCAGGAACGATATAGCCCCACACAGATGGACAGCCCCAGTCCACCTCCTTCCCCATCCAACAGAGCAGACCCCAGCAGAGGCACCAAAAGGTATTCTCCCTCTGAGGCAAAAGCAGAAAAAACTAGAGTGGAGGTGAAAGTTGGGGAAAGGGAGAGAGGGAGGGAGAGGGATGCAGCCAGGAAGCCTGCAAGGTCCAGCCCCTCAGCTAGGAGGTCACGCTCGCCACCACAGAAAACTACTACTACCTCCCCAGCACGTCGCACTCCACCGAGGCAGTATCAGGAACCACCATCCCGATCCAGGAGAGCTTCTCCTCCTCCGGCCTGGTCAAACTGGGACAGAGAGAGACAGAGAGACAGAGAGAGGGACAGGGACAGAGAGAGGGACAGAGAACGCGAGCGGGTTGGCAGGAGGAGCAGGTCCAGAAGCCCAAGAAGGCGCAGCAGGTCCAGGTCTAGAAGTCCAAGGCGGCGAAGCCCCCCCAGCAGGTAAAAAGAAAACCTTCATATACATATGCTCAGTTGTTGCAGCTGGCTAACGCTTAAAGAGTGCCATGTCTGAGTAGGGATGAATGGGTTTGACGGAAGTTTACTATTACATTTTACTCAGTATTTAGCTTTTGCTTTGTTAAAAATACAATGGCTGATTTCATGAAATTATGGTTACATGTTGGCTCCCCCAAATGACACATGGGAGTGTGAACTGTTCATACTGTTTGGACCTTTGCGTAAATCGGTAGGCGACAAATTTCAAGCGCATTTACTGACCTTTTATGCAGCTTTATACCAGAAGCTACTAAAGGAAAGAAGAGTAAGTAGAGGTTTGTTAATGGCAAATAGGGCTGCTGCTTAAACAGAAATAAAGTTTTAAGTGCTAACGGATCATTACAGATTAAACAGTTGAAATTCCATATAAAATGTGAAAATGAAAGTGTAAATGGTGTTCTTGAAGGAAACTTACAGCGTTTTTATTTTTGACTTTAAGCAATTACCCACTTGTTAAACTTTTTAGCTAAAGATTTTTTTTAGAGTATTTAGTGATGTATGCTTGATGTATGTACTTGGGTAGACAGACACTTCATAAGATAAATCATTTGTTTTTTGTTTGTGAAAAAAAGATTTTAGGAGCATCGATTTCTGAGAATCATTTTTAAAATATTTTAGATAATAGATTGATGCCTTGATGTCACATTAACATGGTTAACTTAGATGACATAAGGGAGCTTGTTTTAATGGCTGAAACCATCTTCCAGGTCCCGTCGTTCTCCTTCTCCACAGCGGCGAAGGAGGAGCAGTCACTCCCTCTCCCGAGAAAGAACAAGACAAAGGGAACACGAGAGGATCAGGCAGAGGGAGGTAGAACAAGAGAGAGGACGGGTCAAAGAGCATCTGCCCCCAAAAGATGTCCCCAATCCCACAGGTCCTCCTCCTCCTCATCATCCTCCAGCTCCTCTTCTTCCTCTTCGTCCTCACCGTCACCACAGCGACAGATGAAAGACACAAAAGCACTAACAAAGAGAGACAAAAGAACGGAACGAGAGGACGAGAAGAAAGAGGACAGACAGCAGAAAGTTAGTTCCTCTTCTTCACAAGGCCCATCCAGAGACTCATCCCATGCCCCACCTTCAGGTAGGAGAGGCTCCCACTCAGACTCCAAGCGCTCTGATGTGGCCCCCAGAAGGTCCCCTGCGGGCAGCCAACCAGACACCAAACCGGTGTCTCGAGATCCAAGCAGGAAGCAGTCACCAGTGGCGACCCATCAACCTTCAAACCAAGCAGTCAGAAGTGAGAGCGCTGTAAACGGGAAGGAGGCAGGCAAGAAAGCAAACAGGAGCAGCAGCTCCAGCTCCTCGTCCTCATCCTCCTCTTCTTCTTCTTCCTCGTCTTCATCATCCTCATCAGACAGCTCTGACTCTGAAGTGGAGCAGGAAAAAGGGTAAGCAAGAAATGTGGAATATTGAGCTGTGTGAGTGCAATAAACATTCAATGAAGAAAAAATCCGGGGTTGCAGCAATAATAAAACAATTGTTCTATAGTTTAATAATAAACTACTTTCTAGTTATTAATTACCCTTGTTACTGTTTTTTTGTTTTTATCAGGAAGACAGTCAAAGCTCCAAGCTCTCCTTCTTCATCCTCGTCATCGGAGAATGAAAAGGAAACTAAGAAAAAGAGGTAAGAAGAGAAACTGAAAACTTGATGTTACTCATAAGGTGTGGTTACATCACAGAACTTCATTTCTAGTTTGCTAAGAGCTGCTGTATATGGAAATGGTACTTTCTGCTATTGTCAGAGTAAAAAATGTTTTTACGTTGCTGCAGAGTCTTGCAACATTGAAAAGAAACTAATTACCTGGGTATGAAAAAATGCTCCGATATTATCGGCTGACATTATCTTCTCAGTGAAATATGTTGGAGGTAATTTAGAAACTGTGTCTTTGTTACATACTTTGTCTATACGAGAGCAAGAACAAGTTTTCACATCTCACACTGTAAAATATCCCGCTTAAATGCTCTTCAACAACTCTTTAATAACAAAATGTAATGGATCCTTGTGAAAAGTGCTCAAGCTGAATCAACAACAGTTCCTTCTGTTGATCAAACGTTAAGCCCTGAATCTGAACAAGCCTACCCACGGAAACCGTGGAGACCGTTGAATCATCTTCCATGTCCACAGGAAACAAACCTTTCTCCCTCAACTCAGACTTCAAAGCTACCCTAATGTTCTCTTTAAGGCGTTTGTTGCCTGCCACTACCGAGAGGTGCTCGGCAATCTTCAGCAACTGCTCCTTTAGTACAACGCCCCAACAGACGGAGCTGCAATAAACGCGTCACACTGCCATTACAACAAACTACAACTGGCAAAACTACAGCAACAGATCCAGCAAAACAGTGTAACTTCCCCATGCGCACTAAGAGGGCTAACCCTCACCCGGTAGGGGAGTTTCCCCGCTATCTAGATCAACCCAGCCAAATAACTCATCCCTTCATGCAGCTACTTGCAGTGGGTATTTATGCACTACTGACCGCTGGTTTGGGACAGCAACGCGTACACTAGCAACCCTCCGAAAGCCACGGACATGCTCCCATGCCAAAAGCTTCACCCACGTTTGCCACAACACTACCAAGGGTCAGCTCAACAATCCCAAAAGTGCACCGTCGCTACAGCCTACAAGGGAAAACTCCACCCACTTTAATCAGCAGTATGCACGAGGACCCACACCAGCCACCTGAATTACATGTTGACTGCAGCAACAACAAATAATTTGTAATAAAACAAGTCCCCTACATATTTTTTCAAATGCCAGAATGTAAGCTGCCACGCTCCCAACAAACTACAACACACACAAATAAAACACATTGCTCCCCAAACACAGTAACAAGCCACACAAGCCCACAGTGTTGTTGCCTTACCATGATGAATGAGCTCACATCCTATCAAGCTACCACATTCCTACAAGAGCAACGGACCGAATTCATGCACCCCAACTTACCAGGCTACAACAATATTAAGGCCACAAGCCCCCATTTTTGATTTGTAATGTGCAAGGTGTGTCTCTGTAACTTTAAATAAACCCAAAGCAACATGTGGCAGTCGGGGTGATCAGGCCATGGTTGTCTGGATATCAGTGAGGAGAGAAGAGAATGTAGTAGGACCAGGTGGAGCTTTATCAGGTGCCCCTGATCTGCCATCAACTCAAGACAAAGATAGTTAAGACCAGACAGTGTGGCATCACTGGATCACACAGGGGCCGTCACAGGTCGCACGCCTCTGGTGCGAGGGTTAAGTGTCCTGCTCAGGGACACATTGGTTGATGTATCACAGTGGGATTCGAACCCACACTGAAGGCATGCGTCATATCCACAGCACCATCACCACCCCATCAGACGTCTTAATATCAGCAGTGTTCACCTTTTCCTGCTGTGTTTTAAGGACAATAATTAAATAATGTTTTTATGACATTAATTATTGCTGTAATGACCACATCCTCAACTGTTATTTAAATACAAATTTTTACTTGAGATTTTAGTGAATTGCAAAAACTACACTAGAGTTCTACAGCAGTGTTTTGACTTTGGGACTTTAATTGACAGTTGTTTTCTTCACAGCCCTGCAATGCCTCGGAGGGTGCCGGCTGATTCACTGAGAGATTCTCGCTCACTCAGTTATTCTCCTCCAAGGTACATGAGAGCAGCGCCGCCCTTGCCTAGCCGCAGGTCTGTAGCCACCACGTTACATCTAAACTGTGTTTAAGAGTGTGCCACAAGCTTTAACTACATGTGCAAATGGTGGGGTCTGATGTAATGCCAGGAGTGAAAATCAACAATGTGACCCTTATGGCCAATGTCCAATGGAGCCGTCTGCATCACGGCTATGGAGACCATGCACTGATCTAAATTTTACTTATAAATTTATATAAATGTCTTTATTTATCTGCAATTTTCTTAAAATATAAAGGTAATCAAATATTTGATTTACCACCGTCTTTCTAATTAGTGAGAGAGAAGGAAAAAAAAGTCACAACGCAGCCGGATCCAGAGAACATAAAGCATAAGGGGTGGCTTGTGGCTCAGAGGTAGGGTGGTCGCCTCTCAAACCATTGGCTTGGATTGGTTCAAGCCCAGGCTCCTCCGGCCACATGTCAAAGTGTCCCTGAGCAAGACACTGCAACCCAAGTTGCTCTCCGGATGCTTTATGTATAGCTGCCCACTGCTGTTAATGCTTAGGATGGGTTCAAATGCAGTAATTGAATTTAACTACATTGTGCTGTGTATATGACATAAGAATAAAGTTTGTTTTGTAACGCAGTAGGTTCATAATGCCGGTTTGACAACAATGTGTTTTATAGTCTTCAACGCCCGCCCCCAGTGCACAAAGGCCACAGCCTCCAACATCACAAAATGGTGCTTGACTGTGACCTGCATCTTATCAAATAAGATTTATTGTAGGCTAGTTTGCTATAGTTTATGGATGTCATGTACCACACACACCCAGTCAAGAGTCTATCATTAAACTGCTAGCAAGCTAGTTGTCTAACTTCTCATTAGTAGGCTAGGTATTTTGTGTTTATCTATGCTGGTTCTGGCTAGTCTTGGCCTTTTTAACTTTTTAACTAGCTTTCTGAACTGGCATGTTCCTCTTTGTGTCATTTGTCAGCAAACACTGCTAACCCTAGTTACCAGTCTTCATGGACCTTTGTCATTGGTAGTGGGCTATTAAAGTTTTGTTGGGGTTTGTTTTCATAATGCAGCAATGTACACGAGTATGTATTCTAGTTCAGAATATGTGCCTCCTTAGGGCCAATCAATAGCAATTTATCAGCATTGAATATAATTTCCACCAGTGAGAAAGTTATGCTGATGCACTCTGACCCTTTTTATTAATAGTGATATACTGTATGTTCTTCTTTCCTTTCTGGTAGGAGTGGCAGCAGGCAGTCACCGAGCCGCTCCTCAAGCAGCAGAAGAAGGAAATGAGCCGACAACTTGAGGCGCTTTACTTCTTTTTTGTGTTTGTCTGTTCACTTCCGGCTGGTGTGAACTGGACTATAACGTGGACTATACAGCCAGCGGTCAGTAGATATACATCTGCTAATGTCAGGGGACTTGTTTTGGTTTTGAGCCATCAAACAGTTATCAACAATGTGTTTGTTTTTTAAGCAGCATTGACCTGAGGCTGGCTTGTACATTTCTTCCTATGAGCTGAATAAGAAACGTACACATTCAAACACGCAAACAGTTAAATAAAATGTAACTAACAATGTTCCTCTGTACTTGTACTGTTTGTTGCGTTATACCTGTAGATATAAGCTGTCTGTATTTTTGGTTATTATGTAACAGATTCAAATTTCCATTTAATGTGAGCAGAAACTGAAACATGGTTAATTTCTTTGTTGAAAATAGTTAATAAAAGGCAATTGTACATTTAATTTCTGTGGAATCTGTCCATTTGGTTATTGTTGGACATCAAACTTGGATAGGTTTGGTGATATTTTTCACATTGTCCTTCTTAGAAAAACAAATACCATGAAAGCCCCAAACCAACAATGAATATATCTACTAACAAGTATTGTGTGCGTCTCAAAGCCGGCTATATCTTCCTCTGTGCCATGGAGCTCCAGTGTTGTCCTAAAGCTATTAAAACACATCAATGAGCTGCACTGGGGGACATTTTGACTCAGTCCCACATACATCTGTCAGAAGAATACTAGGTACTGAGGTTTACATTCTCAGGAACCAAAGGTCCATAGAGCTGGAACACATTTGGGTTTTTGGTCCTGGGATTTGGTAACCATAACAAAAAACAATGGTTGAGGGGGGGGGGGGGGTTCTTCTCATTTTCAAGTGACTTAAGAGCAAGACGGAAGTGAAAAGCGTGTTAGAGGTTGCTGTTCCAACTGTGTGTATATATACAATGGCTTGAGAAAGTTTACACACCCAGGCTAAAGAAAGTTGAATAAAATTTTTTGAAATTGATCTTAATGCCTTAATAAAAAAAAAAAAGGAAAATACAAACTTAAGGACACACATTTTCTTTGTGAATGAATAATATATTGTAAATACATAAATGTTCTTCCTTAAAATACAGTGTTAAAATAGAGTGTGTATACTTATTGCCCCCTCCCCGTATTTTAATACATTATTCAATCACAAAGAAAATTGGTGTCCTTAAAAGTTTGGATTTTCCTAATTTTTCTTAATTAAAGCATTAAGATCAATTTCAAAGATGTTTTTTATTTTTCATGTCTTTTTAGCATGGATGTGTACAATATCTCAAGCCACTGTAATTAGACATGAGGCACATGTTATTGTGCCTTAAATCCTGTACAGAGAGGAGTAGATTATTACACAGTTTGGGTTTTATTCTTAAACAACAGTTTACTCAGCTTTTAATTTGTGATAAAAACACAATAAAGTCCAGGACTTATTTCCATTGTGGTCCTCGAATGACTAACTGGCGTTTTACAAGTTGTCCATGCCTTCCTTGTGGGGGTGAAACTGGCTGTGGAAGGAAACATTACTCAATGTTAACTGCGACCAGACACTGGTTTTGGCTGCTCTTGCAATAATGAAACTGGCATGGCGAAATCGCGGTTTATGTGTGTCTTTACTGATAGTTTATTATATATATTTTTGAGTAATATTACATGGACTAAATTATAAAGTTAAAACAAACTAGTTGTAGGTTTAGGTTGTAGCTAGTTCCTAAGGGCTGTTTTGGCGCACAGCAGTTTCTGTTTTTTCCTACATGACCTGAATGCAGCATCAGATGATGAGAGTGGGTCATCAGCTGCAGACAGTCAGGTGTGGTCGGCGGGGAGATATTCGACCGAAGCAGTGATCTAGCGGACTTCAACAGCAAATAAACAACGTCAAACGCGGATCTGTAAAAAATGACCCAGTGACAGAGCACACCTCAACAACCAAAGTAAGTTTCTTTTCATAAATGTCTAGTTTAAAGTTTCTCCGAGGAGTGAGAAGTTTTCTGACGTCTTGGTGTCGGGAGTAGCTAACCTAAGTGGCAGGCCAGGGTCAGGCCCAGAGACCGTCATTCCAGACTGGACACAAATATTTTTCTTAGCTTCTTTTAAAGTTCTTAGCTTCTCAGCACATGTTATCCAACTCGAATCGCTATTTTTATGTATTGTTATGGTATCGTTGCTACTCCCGTTGAAGTAGTCTTCGTGTAAAACGAATCCGCTGTTTCATATCGCTCATGCAATACCAACGACGTAACTTTACGTTAGTAACGTTAGTCAAATATAAGTGACAATTGAAGTAGTTCAACGTCCACACAAGCCCACATTTGTGTTTTTAATCTGTGCCGAATCGAAGAACATGTTTTACGTTTTCCATGCAAGTAATATATGGGCTTATCGTAGCATCATTCAATTCATTTTTCGAAGACTAGCGTTAAGACATTTTCGTGGGAAGTTTGGCGTAACCTAATGTTGTCTTCAACGTGTCGTACAAGATTGATCAGTGTCACACACGAACCTCGCTTTATCGGCAAACTCCAACCGGATTAATAAACGTTTATGTCATTGCAGCTGCTGTTTTTTACAACATGTAACGCTATCAATAATGTCGACCTTCCGTTAAACCAGTGCTGCTGTGGCTGTCCTTCTGTGGCCACTGAATGATGTCGCGTGTTCGTTAGAATTTTACGCCAAACTAACCTACGTACAAAATATTTGAAAAAAAGCATCGGCTTGTCTATGGGCAAGTGCTTGCACCACATATGAATTCTGACTTTTATTCCCAAACGACTGTGTTATATACTTAAATTCGTATTCTCTAGATTTAGAATGGTGCATTAAATTGAACGTTTAGTAAACAATTTGCTTTAAGTTAGCTAGCTACTTAACACATAGGTACAAATGCAGCTTTGGGGGCTCAAACTAAGCCAAATTGAATGTTGATAAGACTTAACAATAATGTACTGTATTGTACAAGGTGTTAACCTGCGCTGATATAGGCCCTACAAATAATTATTAAACTCTTATATAGGCTTCTTCTGAAAAGTCCCGTTAATAAATAAAGATAGAAAAAATGCGGCGACTGTTTGTACCCGTTTGTCATTTTTGAAAGACAGCTGCAGCCTTTCCTGTTTTCATGGAAAACTGGCTGAACGTTAGCTAGCAAAACTCCACTGTTTCACTTCCCTATTTTGCCAGTTATGGGAAGGCAATGACAGTTGGACTGTCAGCGAAGTAAAGTAAAGTTAACCCAGCTAAGTTAAAGAACGGGGGGAGGATAAAGAAGGATGAGGAAGTTATATTTAGTGACTCAGCTGTTTGAGGAGCAGGGAAGGAGGTATAAGGAGGGGCACACACGCCATACAGCAATGAACAATTAACTGGTAATCACAATGGAAGAAGTATTCAGATCCTTTACTTTAGTACATGTACTAATACCATCCTGAAAATACTCCACTATACATTAAGTCCTGCATTTAAAACCTTATTTAAAGTGTCTAATCAGTGAAATGTACCTAAAGTAAAAGTATGTTGCAATGTTTCCTGTCATCTACTATCCCTGTCAGTGTTTTCCTGACAGACACATAAAGGAACACTCCATCCTTCAATTTATTACAAACATTAAACAACAACACATCTATAGATACAACTGTCATCTGAAAAGTAACTAAAGCTGTCAGACAAATGTAGTGGAGTAAAAAGTACAATATTCATCTTTTGACATGTAGCGGAGTAGAAGTATCAAGTTACATAAAATACTAAATTATAAATTTGAGGTACTTGTACTACAGTACACCACATATGTAAATGTACTTTAGTTACAGTCTTTCACTGGACAGTGGTTATGATTCACAGCTGATTGATGTGTTTTACTTTAACGTCTTATTTTTCTTTCTTTGTTTAGCAGCTTTTTAACCTGGGCTGAAGAACGACGCTAGAGCCCTCCCCCTGTAACGATACAGGGAACAGTTGACTTTTCCCCTATCCACAAGAGGAACTGAAGTGAAATTAAGGAATCGGCTCAAAGAAACCGCAGCGGATGCAACCACTACTGAACTGCAGTGAAAAAAAGAGAATGTCTCAGATTCTTGCATCTTTAAAAATAAAAAATAAAAAAAAGGATGGAGTTAATAAATGAGTGGTGGAGGAGTTTAGGGCAATAAGTGGATTCATGATCAGTTGTTAAGTCACCTGTCCATTTGGCTGTTAGCGCAACAACCACAATATGCCAAGTCCCTGTAATCATAGGGCCTTAAATGTGTGGCGTTCCGTGCTTAAATAAATAGATCTCTGTGAAGACATTGCATTCAACGTTGGACTTCATCCAAAGGAGAAAGAAGGTAGTGTCCACACTTCACTGACAGAACTGTGAATGTTAAAAATCAGTGCATAAAAAAACCGATGAGTTGTCCCAAGTTGGAAATCCCCTGCTGGAGTGTCGGTGGGTGTGACTGGAACTAAGGTGGAACCACGTGGCTGCTCTCAGCCGTCAAGCATGAATCATACATACAAAGTTCTTCAGAAACGGTCTGTTTTCTTCTGGCTGCTGTGGTTTCACTGTGAATCCAAACTGAATGATGTGAACTTCTGAACTGAAACTCAAAGGATAAACCAAAACAAAAAGGTGCAGAAATTTGACTGGAATGTCCTCTTATTGGCACAGGAATGCCTCTGATTTTTGGACAAACTCTTGTGCTGCTCTGAGCTGGTAGCATTGGGAGGTGAAAAAAATCAAAAACACTGGGGAGATCAGGAATATCACCTCCTCCTATGAAACTGATTTTACTTGGAAATACAGTAAGAGACCTTCCAAATGGCGGGAAAGGACTACAATCATCTCTTCAAACTGCTCATCATTGGAGATTCCAGTTAGTGCATCTTATTAAATCAATTAAAGACTTCTTCTGAAGTCAAAGCATGTAGAGTCCCAGAAGTGACAAATGGCATTAATAGGCCGCCTGCAAGTGAACACATGAATTCAGTGGTTCCTAAAGGTTGTCTGTAATGCAAAGGAAGTCCAAAAATAATGCCTTTTTATCTGCTGGTAACACAATACTTGGGAAACTAGTTACAAAAGAAGAAAAGTAGATTATACTATCAATAACATCAGCTATATGTTTATTTTTAAGCATGCTTCTCATTATCTACACAAAGAAGAAATGTATCATAACCTTTTTCAAATCAGACAGTTTGACTTATTATAGTAAGTGCAAAGGTTTCACTTGTGTTTGACAAGTCCAAATGTCTACTGTAAAAATGGTTTATTTAACTTTAGTGTCACTCCTGACTCCTACTAGTCATGCATGTCGCCCCACTACTAAGGCTCTGTGCTATATATTATCATATCAGTGAAAGCTTTTGCCTGCCACACAAAGGATCACTAGTTTGTTTCCCTCACTGATCAAGTCACTGTTGCAGAATATAATAGAAAAGCTGAGCTGGTATGAATGTGTAAGACAGGTGCTTTATGAACACACTTTGTGTTGGTACGTCAGCCAATTCTAGGTTTATTACAATGTGCAATAGCTTTCTGAAATTAAACAAACTGTCTGTCTCAGTGAACCTTATTATAAAGAAATACCCCGCAGAGGTTAAGGCCAGTTTCTGGCCGCTTCAAATTGCATCAGCCACGTGTTTGTTTTAAGCAAGTTTCAAACTGCAAAAGCTACACACACTTCCTCGCTGTTCAAACATCAATCTTTTTTTTTTTTTTTTTTTTTTTTTTGTCTGTTTAAAAGCGCTCAGTGTCATTTGTGGACAGGTAGGCGGAAGGTTACAGGTTTCAGTTTCTGACAATGGTTCCCACAAGCTTGTTTTTAACAAACTCTTATTTATTGGTGTATTGTAAATTGCTTTGACTCATCAGGCAGCCTGTTAGTTGCGTATGTTGCTTTTGGGACTCTATAGTAATGTGGAACAAATGATCAATATTGTTTTAATTCAATGTGATTTTGATACTCTGACACCAATAAGTTATTACTTTTTGTTGCATTGAAGATGTGTTTTCCTCTTTACTTGCATACATTCAGCAATTGCAAGACATTTTAGACTTATTTTCTTCCTTTGGTTACACATATATTGCATTGGATTATAATGAATACCTTGTATTCATTATAGGTTGTTTAACCTTTGGCTTTTGAAGGTTAAGATATTGTGACAGTTGTGGGTTATACTGTACTGTTTTTCCCAGCCTGCTGCTGATGCTTTATTCTGATTTGTCAAGTCTCTTTTGAACAAGTTCCCACTGGTTCTTTCACGGAAGGTTTCAGAAGATTATTTAGGCAGGCTTTTTTAAGGATTGTTGTCTCTTTTTAATCACACATACCAAGCTTATTCGTCTCCCGTATGAGTTCAACCTTGGCCCGTATTTCTCACTTTGTTTCACTTATTGTGGAAACGTAGATATGACTGACTTGTCTGTTCCTGTTTGGTGACATTTCATTCCTTAGAGTAAGTTACTTGCTAATCTTTTCCCTCTGATCTTTTTGTCTCTCAGGTGTTGGTAAAAGCAGTCTTCTGCTCCGTTTTGCAGACAACTCCTTCTCTGGTGAGTTACCACAGTTTGCAGCCAGTCAAATCACAAACACCTCCATATTAGTAGAAAGTCAGTCTTAACTAAAAAATCCCCAGAGTAACACACTCTAGGTTCTCACTTAGGCTGTTCTTTTGAAGTGAAAGCATTTTAATCAAGTCAAGTCATCTTTTCAGGGTAGGCAGAGCTGTCCTGACATGTCAGAAGCTTCAGAGGAAGGCAAAGTATTGGACAACATGCAGACATTTTGGTGGAAGGGTGGACATTGATTTAATTAAAATATCTGACATACAAAGCTATTCCCATTTTGCAGAAAACACATTTTTTGCAATCTCCATGTAAAGGCTCTGCATACCACAGTTTTTCCTCATTAGACTGGGCTCTAGTTGAAGGTGAGTGGAGCTACACTGGGAGTTTTTAAGGTGTGACTAAACTAATAGGAGTGTAAGGCAGATGTCAATCAGCCAGTGTACTGTGCACATACTTACTTGCATACATACAGTCCTGACAACATCTGTGTGGATGGGGCATGACTGTGAAGGAGCCTTAATGGGCAACAAGGGCATGCAGCTGTATCAGCAAGGATCACAAAGTCCCCTTAAAAGTTTTTTTTTTTTCTTTTTTCAAATTTAAAAAATAAAAAAAATGTTGGTGGGTGCAAACAATAACTATTAATAAAAAAGGGAAGTTTCACAAATTGTTAACTTCCTGGAGCATTAGTGTCATGAATATAATTGCACCTAACCTAGATAATTTGACACTCCTGATAATTTTGACAGCATAAATTGATTATGTATGCACAATCTTTGCTGTGGCAATGTACTAAAATTTGGAGGAAAAAAGTATGTTCTGTTGATACTGAAGTGAATGTTTTGCATGTTAATGTAATGCACAGAGATGCAGTAAAGGGGCGTCTGTTGTCTGTTCTGACTTTTGATGTCTCTTGCAGGCAGCTACATCACCACCATCGGTGTCGACTTTAAGATCCGAACAGTGGATATCGATGGAGAGCGGGTTAAGCTACAAATCTGGGACACAGCGGGGCAGGAGAGATTCAGAACCATCACATCAACGTAATCATCCACAGCCCAAAACTGGTTTTATCTTCAGGAATTTTCCTCTTTCATTTTAGCCTGGCAATGTATCACACTATTTTCTGTTCTTTGTCCAGGTACTACAGAAACACCCACGGGGTCATTATTGTTTACGACGTGACAAATCCCGAGTCGTTTGTAAATGTTAAGAGGTGGTTAAATGAAATCTCCCAGAACTGTGACAATGTCTGCAAGATTCTAGGTGAGTCAACCGTATTAATGCAAGTTTTGTGTTTTCATGTTATCTGCATGCTGGAATGTTGTTACGTTAAGACCGACACATTAATGGTTGGACAGTCTCATTCCCTAGGGAGCAGGGACTTTTTATGACCCACTGTGGTTAAAATAAAAAAGTTCCTGAGTAAAAAAAGGTCTGTAGTTCCTGCTAATAAAAAGGGCTGTGTTCTGTAAATGTCTAAACTGTGAGATTCTATCACAGAGATCACAATTTTGGCTTCCCCCACGATCAAATTTGCATGATTGAGCAATATTTTAAATGCGTCATTTTGTTCATAGAACGGTCTACTGCTCCGTAAACCACTGTCTGATCATGTGCCAATCAGAGTTGTTCCCTCCACCATGCGGCTTAGTTTCTAGATGTAGACAGTCACAGAGGATAGAGTAAGCCCCGCCGCCATTCACTCTCACACGGCTCCCAGCAACACTGAGAGACACAGCGGGACAGCGCTGGTCCTCACATTTGTCTACAGTTTTAATTGTTATTAAAACAGCTGTATATGGAGGCAAACCTGTATTTGTACCGGTGTTTCCAGCTGGTAACTTTTCTATCGCGGCTGCCACGGAGAAAAACACAGAAGTTATTGAATGCAACTAACTTCAGTTTGTAGAGTAATAGCGTGTGAGACTGAGCCTGCTGGACCTGGGCCGAGAGATGTGACCCATGGCCAGGATATCATTATTCATAAAAATGCAGCGCAGACCATTGAGATATTTCATACACACGACGTGTGTAACTCTGCTGACCCGCCATTTGACCCGTGCTGGACCCATTCATGATGAGTCAGCCGTTACTCTGTGAGTATCATATGCACCCATACGTCCCCCCTCCCCCCTTATCTCTTTTAATCAGTCTGTTACTGTTGTTGAAAACAAGTGAAGGAGCTTTCTCAGATCATTTTTTTAAAATATATCCTAGACTATGTATTTCAGATAATTTTCATATAAACATGTATTGCAGCTGTATATTTTCAATCTGGGAAGGAAACCCTTTTTTGCATTTAATTTTAATCCCAATTTGTTTTAATAAAAGAGCTTGTAAACCCACTTTGTAAAGAAATATAGAGGTATACTGTGTATTGCCATTCAACCAAAAAATACAGATATGATTTTTAGTCCTGGACTAGTAGAAGATCTCTAGAACAATATGGATGTGAAAGTAGTTATAAATGGCTATTTATAACTACTTTATGTGACAAAACAAATATTCGTGCTAATTAATCGTGATCTCAATATTGATCAAAATAATCGTGATTATCATTTTGGCCATAATCGTGCAGCCCTAGAAGGAAGTTCCTCTGGTTATTTTAATCAAAGAAACACTATCACACCCAAGTATAAAAGTTTGACATTTAAGGAGTTTTAACACTTTTCGGAGTGGAGGTCTACACAGGACAGTATAGTAGTAGTATAGTTTTTTTTTTCATGCACTTTGATCAAAAACAATATATGGTCAGATTGTACTAGCCTGCGCCTGCCCTGAAAGAGTAGAAATATAAATAACTTTTCCTGCTTACTCTCTCAGTGGGAAACAAAAATGACGACCCTGCCAGGAAACAGGTGGATACCCAGGATGCTGTGCGTTTTGGGGAGTCAATGGGGGTTCGGGTATTCGGAAACCAGTGCCAAAGAGAACATAAACGTAGAAGAGGTAAGGGTAATATCATTGCATATAAAATTCCCTTTAGATTGTATTTGTATTTTAAATTACGCTTTTGGCATTCTGTTGTTGTTAATAATAATAATAATACATTTTATTTAAAGCGCCTTTCATGACACCCAAGGTTACTTTACAAACAAAAAAAGGACATTAAAGTTATAGTCATCTCATAAAGGTGCTGAGGTTCAAACTAACATGCTAACAACTGACGTGCAGTAGGCCTGCTGAGAGGATCTCAGTGAGCGGGCTGGGGTGTAAAACCTCCAGTTCTCACGATAGAGCAGTGCGAGACCGCCTCTCCTCCTGGGTGAGTGGGGTTCACAGATGTAAACAAATCCATACATGCGGGACTGCTTGGTTCAGGTGGAAAAAAATCATCGCTCAGCTGTCACACTTCTGCGTAACACAGAAAGCCCAGTCCATGGTCCACAGCGAAGTCGCTGACGAGAGAAGATCTTATGCTGACCAATCCAGCTTTCAGTCGGTTTGACTGACGGTGCATATCCGATCTGGGCAGACAGGCAAGCACAGTATGGTCAGTCCAGAGATGGGGGAATATTTTGCCATCCTTGCGAACCATGTCAATTTTTTTGGGCATACTATGGGCGTCGGAGAATGTCGCGTTGACACAGAAGCTCCGCAGCAGGTGCACAGCTCCCCCATAGCCGGTATTAAGTATTTCCTCATCCTCCAGCAGATGTAGCCTATGCATGAACTTATTGTGGGTGAGTAGTCCTACAGGCTTGGGCTGTGGGCTTAGGCTACTGCGGTAAACTTAATTTGCATCCTCCGGTCACAATGGCATCCTCCAGTCATCGGGCATCATGTCAGACTCCAACCCCGTATATATATATAAAAAAAATAAAAATACAGTGGAGAGATGATAAAATGCGTCGCTATATATAACTATACATATAGAACTTGAACTAAGTATGAACATCAACTAAAATTATTGACGTTTTTGTGAGGAAAAAGTAAAATTACTAAAAATAAACAAGCCAGACGGAGCGGCGTCAATCTCGCCAGCGTTCACGTTACTAGGCAACATTCTGTTGTCCTGGTGATGTTACTAAAGCATATTTGCATATGTTTTATGTTTCCTTTTGTACAATTTTAGGGCTGCTGTTAATTATTATATCACAGAATAATCTGCAGATTATTTTTTGAATTAGGCAAAATGCCCCTCACATTTGGGTTTGGATGGCTTGTTTTGTTCAGCCAGCAGTCCAAACCCCAAACTGTTAACTTTTCTTTTATTAAAAAAAGACTTTTCTAACTAGCAAATATTCACATTTGAGATGACATGTTTAGGAATTTAACCTTAATAAATTACCAGAACAAATAGTTTAGTTGGATTAGTAAATTGACTAATTGATTAATCCATTAACTGAAGACTGTGTGTGGTTTGTTGCTTTGCTCAGATGTTCATGGCCTTCACTCACATGGTGCTCCGGGCCAAGAAGCAGAGCCAGAACAGAGCCGAGAGGGAACGAGAGCGGGAGAAGGACACCGTCAACATCAACGCCCACAGAGACCGAGACCGCAGGAAGAGAGGAAAGAAATGCTGCTGAGCCCCAAACAGACTTCACAGCCACATAGCGCTCATCGCTTACACAAGAAGCATTCAAACAAGATTGGGAAAACGTGCCTTAGGAGGAAAGTGTTCTGTGTTTCAAACTGCAGATGTGAATGTTTGAAACTGTTGCAGGCAGTTCTGCCTAACTGCTGGTCGTGAATGGAACTGAGGCAGAGGGATTTACAGTCTGTCAGCACTGACTGCATGTAGCAGCTGGGAGGTTACGTGAGTTAAAGGATCATTCTGGTGTTTTTGAATGTTTAGCCCATTTACTGCGAATCACATTTAAAGCATTCTGTAGTGGTTTTTTTTTTTTTGCTCTGCTGGCAGTAGGGACTGATGATGGCGAGGTTGGTCGGTGAGTCATCTCTGCTACTAACTGCCCAGATTACTATCAGAAGTTGAAAATGCTTCCTATAAGTCCATAATATTTTCAGTATCCATTGGCCTTTTCATTAGTGCCAATCATGAATAAAATTTCTATTGAAACAAAAAAATTATTGGACAGGAGCCATGTCATTAAGAACATATTTACAAACATTTCTGATTTTAATTCACAATCTGCCAATTTAACCAAACTAGCTACTATGGTTCCAAGAATAACTAAATCATTACGGTTTGTTACAGGACTGCAACTATTGACTTTTCTCTTTAATCTATTAACCAGCTGATTACAATCCGTTCCAAAACATGATAAAAGTGAAGCGTCTGCACTACATTTCAACAATGGAGTAACATAATTAAAAGAGTCAGTGCAATCATGATGTAATACTAACTCAATTCTCTTTTTGTCTCTGCAAGTATTTTAACATTGTAGTGATATAAACAACTGCTGCCTGTACAGTTGATTAAAAACACAACCATCTGTTTTGAAATGTAGAACTGTATGTGATCGTGGTGAGTGAGCTAAAACATACAGACACTCTGGTGCGGTTCTTTAACTTTGCACTAATGAACCACTGTGCTGATGTTTTAGTTTAGTTTTTTCTTAATACAGTAAACCTAACCACTGAAAGGGAGCTGGTTGCAGTTGTTACTAAATTGTAACCTTGACACACTAACGGGTGTGATGATGTGTACTCCGCCTGTATGAGGCCAGTAATAATCCAAGACTACAGTGTGTAACCTCGACAAATTACAAGCCCAAAATGTTTACTTCATTGTTTTTTTTAAAATATAAATCTGTTACTTAGCAAATGTGTCCAAATCTAAATAAAGCAATACATCCAGAGTTACTGTTTGTATCACAATATATCCTCATACAGGCCCGTTCTTTAGGTGGAACCATTATTCCAAGGTGTACTTATGAAGAGGATCAACTGTTCCCAAAATAAAAAATAAGAGCACCAAGAAGCAGCTGAAGCTGCCTATTTAAACCAAATCAAAAATGTAAATGGACTGTATTATATATAGTGCTTTTCTAGTCTTAACAACTACTCAAAGCACTTTTACATAGTACAGGAACCATTCACACACATTCATACACTGTGGCCGAGGCGGCCATACAAGGTGCCACCTGCTCATCAGATAAACACTCACACACATTCACACTCCAATGGTGCAGCATCGGGGGCACCTCAGTGTTCACCACGCTCTACCACTGAGCCAACACCTACCTTAGATTCTCCTGTTATCTAAATCATAGGATTTATTGATTATTCCCAAAGGCAGAGAGCGGCGAGCAGATGCAGCATGCAGTCCGCACTAACTACAAGCTCTACTACTCCAAAACTACTGCACTGACTCATCACACACCCTCCGAGCAAACATGCACACACAGACAGACAGATCTACCAGCTGGGACCTCAAGGTGCTCTCAGTCCTCTCCCACTCCTGCTCTTTTTCTTGCTGAGTCAGCTTTAGGCTTTTTGTGGCCTGGAGGGATGACTTGTCCTCCTTCCACTGGTTGAGATTACTTTCCAGCTGCTGCTCAGTCTTCTCAAGAGCAGCCATGAGGTTCTTGTTGTTTTGGTCCTGTATCTCCAGCTGGGCTCTATGGGAAGCCTGGGATCTATCCATAATATCCTTTGCCTCCTCGTCCTGTTTTAGGAGAGTGTCCTCCATCTTGCTCAATTTATCCTTTAGCTACTGAGCTTGAGCCCTTTCAATCTCCAGATGGCTCTCCAATGTCATGTTGGTGGTCTTACCTACCTTGAGCATCTGTCTCTCTCTTTTCGAAGTTCCATCTTCTCAGTCTCCATAATATTTTTTAGGGCCTCCTTCTCTCCCTTCATGTGCTTTAATTTGACTTTCAGGTCTTCAGTAATGAAGTACTGCAGCTCGAGATCTTTCTGGGCTGTTCGCAGCCTGTTGTTGGTTTTGACCAGCTGGGATCTCAGATACTCTCCCTGGGTGGGGAATGGAGACGTTCAGCCAGAGCCTCATCCAGCTGGGCTCTATGGGAAGCCCTGGGATCTTTCCAGTATCTCCTTTGCCTCCTTCTC